>JAFBJR010000243.1:109142-167540 GCA_016785285.1 Brachirus orientalis | reverse complement strand
GGAACAGGGTAAATCTGGACTCATCAGACCACATGACCTTCTTCCATTGCTCCAGAGTCCAATCTTTATGCTCCCTAGCAAATTGAAGCCTTTTTGTCCTATTGGCCTCACTGATTAGTGGATTTCTTAAGGCTACACAGCTGTTCTGTCCCAATCCCTTGAGTTCCCTTCACATTGTGCATGTGGAAATGCTCTCACTTTCACTATTAAACATAGACCTCAGTCCTACTGTTATTTTTCTATGATTAAGTTGCACCAAATGTTTAAATGATCGCTGATCACGATCATTCAGTATTTTTTTCTGACCACATTTCTTCCTCGAAGACAATGGTTCCCCACTACCCTTTCAGTTTTTAATAATGTGTTGGACAGTTCTTAACCCAATTGTAGTAGTTTCTGCAATCTCCTTTGATGTTTTCTCTGCTTGATGCATGCCAATGATTTGACCCTTCTCACACAGACTACCATCTTTTCCACGACCACAGGATGTGTTTTTCCACATGGTTGATTAAGAAATGAGTAGCTACTCTTTGCGTCAGTTGGGGTTAAATAACTTGTTGAGCTGAAAGTTAATCACCCATGCATTAATTATCCAACAGGAGGCTCTTACCTATTTGCTTAGTTAAATCAGGTGGTGACTGTTTTTTGGCCAGGCAGTGTATTTCTTCACATTTTCGCATGGAATACAGTATTAACAACCCTCCCACTCCCTCTTCCTCTCCCTCTTAACCCGTCTGATGATATCATCAAGTAACAGTACACAGTGAATACTGAGGTCTGGGGTAACACATACATCACTAATATCAACTCTGTTTTCCAAAAAAAGAGAAATATGAATCACAAACAAGGTTGGCTGTGACAGAATATACTAATGGACTGTGGCATCTCATGAAGTTCATGGATCTAGTGGGTTTCAAAATTTTATTGATTAGGTTTAAAGCCAAAAATCATAAACCATTTACAGATCATGTTTATGTTGATGTCAAATAAGTCTAGAAAAATTATTTTATGATCAATGAATGTTGACTGTTAAGTATGGAGAGTTTTTTTGGATGTGAGATATATTAAGAATATGGCCACTTAACGTGGTGTATAGAGCCAAGAAGAATAGAATTGTGTTGATGTCCAAATATTTATGGACCTGGCTGTTCGATTTTGCCCAAAAATCTAGATTTTCTTCTCTCAAAATCCGATTTTCGATTACGATTATTTTGTGAAATGACAAAAGGCAAAGAAATTATTTCAAATATGCTGTTTTTTTTATTGAACATTTTGCAAATAATTTCCCCATTGGGATCTGAGTTCAAACCTTGCTCTTATTAAACAAAAAAATCCCTGAAGGCATTAATATAAAAGATAATTAAGCATTTTCTAGACTCCGTTCGTGGTGGAAAAGAACTGTACGTCTTCCAGCTTCATTGTCACCTTCACACGAGTTGTGTTGTACAGACGGGGCAAGACAACTTCGCCAAAATGTTTTCGCCCTGGTAGCTTGTAGCGGGGGTCCAGAGTATGAAGCAAATGTTGGAAGCCAGTCTTTTCGACCGTGTATTTAGGGACCATGTCTGTTGCGATGTGAAACGTGACTGTATCCATAATATGTTTCCACCTCCTTTCAGTCTTATCCTATGGTACACCACGTGAAAATGAAGCTGGCAGAGTAACTTGCTTTGGAGTGGGTGGTGGCGTAGCCGCATTCGTGTTCCCTTGTGCGGTCCGCTCTGCAACACACTGCTGCCATTCCGATGGGTGGTTTTTTTGGAGGTGTTGAAATAAATTAGTCGTGCTGCTTTTAACTGCCACGGCAGATTTTACAATGCGGAGTACTTTGCTCTTCATCTGAAGCGTTGAAGCCGAACCACTGCCCAACAACGGACTTCTTTTTGGCAACTAAATCCAATGGCAACATGTTTGTTTACAATATGTGAAGAGCGCGATGGGAGGACAGAGGCGGAAGTTACTACGGCAACCCAGCACAGCCCTGACACATGAATGGGGCCTGTACCGATTGCGATAATCTCGATTGCGATTTAAAATCCATTAATCGAACAGACCTAATACTATAAGATTCTTATTATTACTGCTTCTTTATCTTGTTCATTGATGGTGTGTAGTTTTGAAGTGTTGTTTACTTATGAAAACTTGTGATGTGGAAAAAAAATAAATATATGAAATTTACGATTATTTGATTAATTGATTACTAAATTAATCATCAACTATTTTGATAAATGATCAATCCATCTGACTGTTTTTTTCAGTACTTAAATGTGAATATTTTCTGGTTTCTTTGCTCCAACAAAGAAATCATTGAAACAATAATTTTGGTTTGTGGACAAAACAAGATATTCGAGAACATCATTATTTCCAGGTTTGTTAAATACACTCAATCTTTTAACATTTTAACATTTTTTTTTAACATTTTAACATTTTACTGACTAAACAAGTACTCGATTAATCATCAGGTCAATCCATTATGATAAATGTTAGTTGCAGCCCTAAATGAAATATAAAAATGGAAAAAAAGGTTATTGTAACTCAGGTGTATTCTATTACTGATCACATACACACTGTTCTGTTTCTCAGTTTAGTATTTTGTATTATTGTCATAAACATTGTTATTACAGATTTAATTGGAAGTTAGACCACAGCCTTACTGAAACGCGTGTAACAAGCAATCATTTTCTTTGCTGTTTTGAAAAAGTTTCCTGTAACCTGGCATCTTTTCAGGAAATATCTCTGTCCTCATGTAAACTTCCAAAACGACTCAAAACTTGGTGGTACATATGCCAGGCCTCTAAGTGGTGCTAACGCTACACCAAAAACAGAGAAGAAGACATTATGCACATTACAGATACAATAACAGAAACAGAGACAGAATGAACCAAAACAGGGGAAAGAAAATAAAAGTTATAAAGCAAACAGACCACGTTTTTTGTCACGATATCTAACGACTACAAAAAAGTGACTAGTGACAAATCTAGCGACCTTCTGACAAAACTCTAGCTACTTTCCAAGAAGGAAAGTTCTGCCGCAGGTGTGAGCTTCATCAAGCTGCATTTACTGCCAATGGAGAGTCGATCTGACTGTTGACACACAGAGGGAGAAACTACAGAAAAACACAGTAACAGTAACAAGCTGTGACTGTTGATCTTCAACACTTATTTACAAGGTATTTTCTCAAAACCCTCTCTCCTTCCTTTTTGTTTTACCACAGTGAACCTGATCCCCACCACTCCAATAGTGGAGGAGCAACCCTTCCAGGCCATAGATGGAGGCTTTGGGGTGGCTCTGGGAAAGAGCAGGAAGAGAGTGTTCCCGGAGCCGCACATCCAGGAGCCCAACCCAATTTTGGAGGCATATAGTTATTGCAACACCCCCAACCACACAGAACAGGCCTGGGAGGGTGAGACCTATACTCAGACAAAAAAGACATTCTTGTCTAAAGGCCAAGAGCATTAAGTGCATTGACTTTTGTTTCATATATTCTGTTTGTATTTCAGAAAGACTTTAGACTCATCGAATCAATTCTTTCCAGTTTCAGGGCATTAAAATCAAATTCAGCCCAGCTCCCCCACTGATTTGACAGCTGATTTGATGGATATCATATGTAATATAGCAATAATGTCAGATTTATTGTGTCAGTGCTCAGGGGATGTGTTAAATCATTTACTCAGGAGTGCATCATCCATACGGCTTGCAGTGAGCTCTCTATAGCAGTTTTTCCCAACCCTGGTCCTCAGGGAACACTATCCTGCATGTTTAGATGTTGCCCTTCACCAACACACCTGATTCAAATGAATGGGTCATTATCAGGCTTTTGCTGGGTTTGATGATAAGCTGACCAGTTAAAGTTCTTTGAGCAGAAGCAGTTTGTGTTTAATAAAATATCTTTCACTTCTTTTAGATTGAGATTAGAAGTTTCTTAATATCAAGCACAAAAAGGTATGTATGTAAGTAGAAACAAATTCCAGACTTTCTTCTATATTCTTAATATTTGCTTTAATAGGATTTTGGAGGGTGATCAGCTTTAAGGAATAGTTCAGGTTTTTGAAGGTTTGAAGTTGATATGGTCAACACTGACTGCAGTGGACCACCCCCTTGTGCCCTGAACAAGCCTGTGACAGGGACTGGCGGCATGTACACGAAACAGGTTTTAGCCACCTAATATTATCTACACCAGATCTACTCTACTACATACATATATTTGTAAACTACTCTTTTACTCTTTCACATTCACAGGAACATAGGAGCTGCTGTCTCGTTTGGTAAATTTGTGCCAGTTAAATAAAACCAAACAAATGATTTCAACAGAAGTCACAAAATAACACATTTATGTTATTTATTTATTCATTTAATGGGGACAATGCAGTTTAACATAATTGCAAGACAGAGCAAGCTGCAAATACATGACAGTGCAATGCAAAAAAATCTGAATTTGAGCCAACATTTAACCTTCAGAGATATACATTTGAACTGTAGTGATTTGAAGTTGCAGACTGAGGAAGAAGTTTTAAACTCGTCATACGTGACAGTGCATGTACATACTTCCCTTGGCTGTTTCCTAACATGCTGTTTTATTTCATCTCTGTAATATAAGCTTTTATGTGACTGCTGATGAAACTGTCCTCTGACAGGTCACAGTCCTGCTGACTACAAGCTGCTCTCTGTCCACGTCATGATTCGTCATGGAGACCGTTACCCACTCTACTCCATCCCCAAGACCAAACGACCGGCCATCGACTGCAGCCTGTCCAGCAGCAGGTACACACACACGTGCACACTCTCTAGTTATTTCATGCATCAGCGATTGTGAGTGCATTTGTTTTGCTACGTCTGCTCTGCTGTGCTCTGGTGCAGATGGATAAACACACATAAAAACACACACATTTTTACAGTCTCTAGTGGCAGATTTGACGACTCGAGCAACATTGAGCAACAACTTAGCAGCCCTGGCAAAGTAGGAATCAAGATAGTAAATGGACCCACTCACACCCTCAAAATAATATTTTCCCCTTTTTATTAATTATCTTTTATTTTTTTTCCCCCACTGTAAGCACTCTTCTTCTCACTCTGGCTCTGCTGCTCTTCCCAAGCATGAGATGAGAGCCCCCGATAGGAAGTTAAATATAAGTAGGCTTACTTCAGCACTTGAGCTTCAGGAGTCTGAAATCAGCACTTTCACAGTTTCTATATGGATACATGAACTCATGTATACAGTAGGTGAACTCTGAATGTGGAAACACGCTGCAACAACATACCAATCCACAAAATTGGATTAAATGTGTGCACCCACATTCTGCTGGGTGATTTATTCGGGCCATGTTGTTATTAACTCGCAGACTGTTACTGCAGCCACATGAGCTTAATACATCTGGATGTGAACAGGCTTTGTGAAATATTATGAGGTGGCACACAGCTGCATTTTAGAATGATATGAATCAGTTGATCTGTTGTGCACTTTTGATTATTAGATATTTTCAATACACTTAAGCTTTGGACTTGATCTGAAAGTAGGCCATCCTGTGCAAAAGCCTCTTATGTTTGAGGTTGAAAAGCGTTCACAGTTGAGTTTGAAATTTGTGTGTGTGTAGTGAGAAAGTTGGGAAAAAAAAAAAGAAATTAACATCTGATCCCTCTAGCAAGCTTTTCCACCATTGTGCATCTTGACTGTGGCACTGTAGATTTCCACTCTCCACTCTCTGTTAATATTGATACGAAGGCATTGAAGGTCCAAATGTATGTGAAATTATATTCTTTTGACAGAAATTGAAGACAAAGTTATTTTGCTTAATTTTATGTGTACAATCACCTGATTGTATGAATTGTTTTAAACAACTCAAAATGAGCCTTTTGTATTTATATTTGGAGCCAGGTCAACACAATAGACGCTACCATTTTAGACTACCATGTTTTTATAGCATCCCACAATGGACAAGCTAAATATCTTGTGTTTTGATGCCGACTGAAGGCTACAGAGAATAGTTTCTCCAACACACTTGAAAGAGAATGGATAGGTGAGAGATATTCAGCTGCACCTTCACCAATTAATGTTGCTAAATTGTTCACACTTTAACGTAAAAACAACGCAGTCGAATTACTGGAGAGAATCTTTGTGGATAATAAATATGAGAATCTTCATAACACCAAAAATCAAGTCAAAATTCAATTCAATTCAATGGGGAATACCAAAAGTTTGTAGGGAATGTGCAGAATAGGCAGCAGATCATTCACATATACTGTATTGCATTTTTGCCACTGCTGAAAAACCCTTTGGGTATCACTTTATCAAAATATACATAGAAAAGCAATACATATCTTTATTTAATATTATGAGTAACTGATAAGTGGAACTTTGCAAGTCGCTTTTTTCTTCTTTTTCACTTTGGAGCCCCCCATAAACCATGAACATCCATCAATCCATTAACACTGCCCACACCCCGGACATGTGCATTTGTTTTCAGCTGAGCCGGCAAACAGGAGCCATATCCATGCTGCTCCGCGTTTGTTTTTTATGCTTCTCTGTTTTTCAGTTCTCGCCATTTGAGAAAAGCTGCTCCGATGTTTACTCATGTGTGGCCCCTTGTTCAGTCAGACAGTCGTTTCCTCTTCCTCAGTTCCTCTGACAGTTTTCTCAGCTTATTTTTCTCTGGCTCTGCCATGATGAATGTCTAAAATAAATATATCACTGCCTTGATCTTATAGTTGGTACCTGGTTAGCGGTGTGTGCATGTGTGTAATGCCTACAAGCAATTTGTCTTTCTTGTGAGACCCACGATTGATCTTGCAAGGCTGGTTTTGACAGTAGGGGAGACGGCCTCCAATCTCCCCACAACAAGACATTTAACCATCACAATGACTCCAAAAATGACTATTGATGAGATTATTACCAATCACCAGCTTAGAAACAAATTAATTACCAATTTAGAAACAAAGAAGAGGAATTCAAGTAAAACTGGCGTAAATGGGTCATGGAGATGGATGGAGAGGAACATTGAAGCATCTTGTGGAATTAGTTGATGGAGTGCATGTTATTTTTTATTAATAATGTGTCAAGATCTTTATTTGGCAGTTAAAATTTATGTTTTTGTTAGCAATATATAAATATAGCCAGATGAAATAACGTGCCAATACCTGCAATTAAGTAGAAAAACAAACCAGAAAGATCAGTCACCAGTCATGTAACATCCTGATTCACGATTTAACATTGGACACGGACAGCAGAGATGCACAAGCAGCCTCATATTGACATCTAAACAAGTCTACATCCATGGTGGCACTGACAGGCTGCACTGAGGCATAGAGGGGCTGTGATTTAAATGCTAATATGCTGCTGTTTTAACTGTGTTTACTGCTTTAAGGGTTTTTCTGTGGACCATGGGCTGCGTTTTTCCGCTGCATTCTCACACCAGGGGACAGCCGCTATGTAACGCTGTAGTCCGTCATGGTATTTCAGTGAACCAGTCATGGTTTCCTCTCAGTGTCCATAGCTGTGTACTGTATGTGGCCAGTGTTTATGAGCCAGTGATGAGAGATGGTTTAGTTTCTCAGTGTTTCTAGCTGAACTTCAGTGACTTGAAGCTCTTGTGTGAACTGATTGCTTTCAACTGTGGGAGTAAATGATGGGTTTGTCTGTCAGTAAGGCTGCAACTAACATTTATTTTCATAACTGATTCATCTGTCGGTTATTTGCTCCATTAGTTGTTAGGTCCATAAAATGTCCAAAAATCTTGATCTGTTATTTCCCAAACCTCAAAATGTGTGATGTTTTCTTGTCCACAATTATTCAGTTTTTTTTATTATTTCTGTTATGTGGAGCAAGGAAACCAGAACATTTTCGCATTTAGGAAAAATCTGACAAAGAATCTGACAAGTCCTTTTTTAAAAAGAACATTGATTATCAAAATAGTTGCCGGTTAATTTAATAATCAATTAATCACTGCAGCCCTATTTATCACTAGATTAGTGAAACTTGAGCAGCAGTTTTCTGCTGTAACCAAACTGATGCAACCCAACACTGTACTGTGGATTGCCAAATAGGGAGGTATACTACAGTGAACTATGCTTTGTGACCCCGCAGGGTTTGTTTGTATCAAGTTATCTTTATCAGTTCCAAGTTATCTTTGATAACTTGGAATTTTTTTAGATAAGACCTAGAAAAAAAAAGATGAGATGAGACAAAGACCTTAAAAATATGGTCACGAGACCAAGAAATTTTGACGTAACTTTTGCCCTAAATGCAAAAATGAAAATGTTCTTGTGGCGAACATGTATGGCAGTCCATTCATTGTCTGTTTCACCACTAGACAATGTCCATCTGATTGGCAAGTGGACATCGCCAGTCAGTGTCTTGCTTTCAGACCGCTGTAGGAGCCAATGCTGTGAATCCAACTTGGCACAAAAAGATACTGGGAAAAGAACTGAAAGTTCACACAGTCAGGATGGGATACAAATGAAGAAGGAGGCTCTGCAGCTCAGATGATGAACAAATTCTTCTGGTTTGCTGTGTCTGAGTTACTGTACCTATATCATCAAAACAAAATCCCCAAAGTCATGCTAGATTTTAAACACTACAGAAAACACAGAGGAAGTGTAACTAAATCCCTAAACCACTTTTTCATGTGTAAACCAGTGTCTATGGGTAGTTATTTATTGATTCAAGTGCAAATACTGAAATTATACATGTTGAAATAAAAATTAGTGTATCTACAGTGTATCTGCCTTTATCTGGACAAACACCAGGTATTGGGTTCAAGTTTTGCCACTGGCTATTTTAGTCCATGCTTCATCACTTGTACACTCTATCATCAGTCTCTTGTCTAATCAGTGCGAGGCTCATTGTCCCAGACTCCTCCCCCTTTTTTAAAACACTTGACCTGTTGCTCTGTTGCCTTTCTCTTTTAGTAGTTACCATACCTCATATTTGTATCATTTCACAGTATTCGCATATGAAAACGATACAGCTGTGCTCGTTAAAAGGAGCAGAGGAGATTAATAGAAATTGTATACATTTCTCATTATAGCAGGTAAGAAGGTAGTAGGCAGGAGGAACCCATGACCTTTGTTTTGTTTATTATATATATGGTCTCACTTTGTGTACATTATCTGTATCAAAACTGATACAGTGTGTCTGTCTGTTGCATCATTAGTCTGTTCTGTTCATGAGTGTTAAGTTGTTAGGTGTCCTGCACAAATATTTGCCTGATGAGCTTGACAATTCATGGGTTCTCTACTCACACTAAACTCACCAACACCAGCCTGTCAACTGCAAAAGAGGAAGTGAGCAGCAGTAAACTGGTGGAGCCTGCTGTGATGAGAGTGGATCGAAATGTCTACCATGTTCGTGTTTTATAGGGAATAAGGATTCCACATCTTTTATTCATTAGCCATCAGGATGTTCTTTATGTGGGGGAAAAAAATCCGATCCATTCAACATTACATGGAGGAATAATTCTGTTGACTCGCACACTGCTCCCAGGTGAAAAACTTAAATTAGATTAAGTTCTTTTTGTTTGTTTTGTAACGTGGTTATATCACTTACTGACTGCAACTCCCTTTCCATTGAGAATCAATGGAAACATGGATGTCTCACTCAGAACACATTTTAGCCACATAATAAAAGTGTAAGCTAATAATCTACACCTACTTCAGTCTATGATACCGTCAGAATATGTTTGCAGCATTATCTTACAGTTTGACAGCCTTTACTGACCAGAAATTGAAGTTTGTAAAACACCAAAGTTCATTGGGAAAATCTACATTTTTAGCTTAGGGAACACAGGAGCTGTTGGTCAACGTCAGCATTTTTTGGCAAGTTTGTGTGACTAAGGTGACTTTGAACAAAGGATTTCAAACACCAAAGTCACAAAATTTGCACATCTGAGCTGTCTGGTGAAGTTAGCAGTGGATCAACAACTCCTGTGTGCCATGATGTAAAATCGCAGATTTTCTCTATGGGCTTTGGTGGGGTAGTGAGTCGCTGAGAAAGCAACACAAAATTCTTCCTCCCGTTGAAAAAGGCTGTCTCTCTTTACAAAGGTAAAGAGACAAACATATTCTGATGTTAGTGTAAACCATTTCATCACTACCCCAAAATTATATGAGCCCATTTACTTCCACCATTCAAAGCTTTTAAAGTTGAGATTAAACTGTGAGGCTGCGTGGCTTCGATAGACCATGAAAAGCCTTTTTTTTTTTCCTGTTCCTGTGTAATAATGTAGGTACTCTGTGTTTTGTCCACACTGTGTGTATGTGTGTGTGCGCATGCATACACGCGTGTGCTGGCACCAGCTTGCTGACCCACTGTCTCCGTCTGTGCTTAAGTGAAGCTCTCTGTTCACCTCCTCGTCTTTTCCTTTCATTCTGAGCTCATTTCCTTTTCTGTTTATTCACTTCCCTAATTTATCCTACTTCTTCTACCCCTACATCTATCTGTCCCTAATCTTTTTTACTGGCCTATCCAGTGATAATAATCCCTGTTTAATGTAATTGGGATCTGTAATCTTCGTTTAGCAACAATCAGCTGAATAGACAGCCTGGCTGGCTCTTTGTCCACATTAGTGTCCCTCTGTGCTGACATCCCTGTCTCCCAGTGTAGACATTTCAGTCTTCATTGTTTCGGACTCTCCACGTCATCAGTATTTCATCCACTTCTTCACTCAGTGTTCATGTTTGACTTAAGAAAATAACACCCTTGAAAATGTAAAATAGAGGGTAGTATATTTGCCAGTCCAGTAGTGCTTGGTTGTGTTATTTTCATCATAATGCCACTGCTAGATCATGTTTTCTCTCTGCTCATTCAGTAAAGCTATAATTATAGGTGAGATTTAAGGGTGATGACAGAGGGACGTGTTTTTAATGACACATTCCTGAATCAGTCCACCATCACTATGGAAACTGTGTGTGTGTGTGTGTGGGTTTTAATGTGAGCAAGCTGAGCTGCAGCTTTCACAGATATTTATATGAACTTGAATCTTTAATCATCTAAATCTATGACATCACTCACTGACTGCTCCTTCTGCTGCCCTCAACATTGTGAGAGTGTACTTGTACATGCATCTCTGTGAGGACCAAAAAATGCATCGACAGGAAGTGAGGACACTTTGTCTGTGTGTGTGCGTGTGCGCGCGTTTGTTCGTGTGTGTGTCAACAAATTCCTTGATCTTTTTATATCTCCATCTCCCATATTCCCACCCACACACATTGGAACATGAGTTGTAGCTCAGCAGTGTTAGGGAGACACCTGCTGGTGAATGTTGGCACTGGATTTTACATGTGGTTACATCCTGAACATGAGTAGATCATATTATATGCAGTCCTTTTTATTTATATTTGCAGTAAAAAATAAATAAATACATAATTTAATGAATTGTTTTGAAATAAGTTGAAGAAGGAAACAGTGTGACAGGATTAATCAAGGCAAGGCAGTTATGTTTTCATAGCACATTTCATGCAGTGTAAAGAGCAGAGATTGTACTGCAGGGAAATCCAGTATATAGATAATGATAAAAACACATTGCTATTATTGCAGTTTTAAAACCACTTCAGTCCAGTTTTCTATTGGGAATAAAACAGTTTTAAAACAATTTAAAATCAGACAAGTTTAAACAGTCAAAGAACATTGCAAGATAAAAGGAACGAATTTAAATAACAATTTGACTGTGATGATTTTGGATGTTTATGTGATGGAGCGGATAACTTGTTCCCTTAGATTACAAAGAGACAAAGGTTGAAAAAAGATTAAGTAATGAGTCTTTCAGTACCACACAAACCACAAACCCAACACTGGAGCCAATGTCCAATGTACACTTGAACTCACACTGTAATGCAGCATTTTAAATAAAGACACATTGAAAATATGTACACTTCAGTCTTTTCATTATTATATCAAAATATCAATTGTCTCTCACATAGTCAGTGCTGACTGAGTGAGAGTCAAAACAGCTTTTGTAATTTAACAAAAGGCACACATCATTAAGTCAACGCCTGATTAAGTCTGTGATATCTTCAGAAGGTGTTCACCCCTCTTTATTGCCAGTAGACGGATATTGTTTTCTAACTAAAAATTGAACTTTGTGTTGCTTTGTACACTGCCCTGCACCAAAGTCCATAGAGAACATGAGTGATTTTACATCACAGATCCACTGCTGCCTCCATCAGTAAGGTTAAAGGTGTTATTTTGTAACTTCAGTTTTAGAAATTCTTTGTTTGGATTCACCTCCAAACAAAGCCTGATACAAACACCACCTGATACAAACTTATCAAATGAGGCGGCGGTAGACCAGCAGCTCCTGTGTCCCTGCCAACTTAAAAAGCTGGTTATCTGTCCGGACTGTAGTCTGAGAAATAGTTTTCTAATGGTGAGATACAGCTGTAAACATTATTAGGTAGCATGGCCTTTGTAAAAATAGATTTTATCAGATGAGCCTTTTCTTTGTTAAAATCAGTTTTTCCCTTTGGTTGTCATGTTACCAGTAAAAGTCTGTTTGGCTGTCCACATGAAAATGAGTGAATATCCGCTAGATGAATCCCAAAACGACAGAAGCCTAAAACGTAAATTGTTGAAATGGGTACCAGAGTGGAAAAACGCTACCCTTCCATTATACAACCAACTTTGGGAAAAACGATAATTAAAACAAACAAAAACAACCCTATTCCTTTTAAGAAAAAGTTTCTGTAACTGCTTCTCACAGGTCACTAGTTATAAGTTGAAGTGTGAACAGGAAGCTTCTCTTTTCTTAGCTGTGGTCCTCTCTCACCTTCTCTCTAGGAGGCCCTCCCACCCCCTGCTGAAATCCTTCATCAGCCACATGGCTCAGGGAGGACAAGGCCGCTGGGAGTCACCACTGAGCTCAGTGCCCCGCCTGCCCAACCACAGTGTCTGTGAGATGGGAGAGCTCACACAGACAGGTAGGCAAACAGTAATTCCATATAAAAATAATATTAAAATTTACTGTGTGTGTGGAATTCTTTGCGGAGTTGGCTTCAGTTGCCCTTTCACTTTTTCTTGAATCCCCACTTGGGGACACATTAATAAATTTCAGTGAACTGAACAGTATATTTTTCCAGGTGTAGTGCAGCACCTTCGAAATGGGCAGCTCCTCCACCAAGCCTACAAGCATCACAATCTCCTTCCCCCTGACTGGTCGCCCCGTCAGCTGTGGGTGGAGACCACAGGTAAGAGCCGGACTCTCCAGAGTGGCCTGGCGTTCCTCTACGGCTTCCTCCCAGACTTTCAGTGGTCGAAGTTGACCGTACGCCACCAGTGGAGTACGTTGTTCTGCGGCTCTGCTTGCGACTGCCCGGCCAGGAACAGATACCTGGACGAAGAGCAGAGGCGACAGTATCGGCTCAGAGTGGCCGACGCCGAGCTGGAGAGGAATTATGCAGACATGGCGCGGACCTTGGGTCTGCCCACTCGCCAGCTGCGAGCCGCGAACCCCATAGACTCTCTGCTGTGCCACCTGTGCCATGGCCTGTCATTCCCCTGTGTTCCAGTCGGGGTTGCTGGCACAGGTGGGTGTCTGACGATGGCACAGTTTGCTGTGATTCGCCGGCAGCAGCTTGATGACGAAGCAGATCGGAGAAAAGCGGGGATGTACCATAAATACGCCATCCTGGCTATGTACCCCTACCTCAACCGAACTGCTTCCAAAATGGAGCGCATTGCCAAGAGCAGCGAGGCTGGCAGACAGCCTCGAGCAGGAGGCGAGGAAGTCTTCACGCTCTCCTCTGCTCACGATGTCACCATGGCCCCACTGCTGAGCGCTCTGGGCCTGGAGGAGGCCAGGTTCCCACGGTTTGCGGCGAGGGTGGTGTTCGAACTGTGGAGGAGTCCCCCAGCAGCTCAGGGGCAGCCGGAGAAGAAAGCTGGCAGAGCAAAAGACGGGGAAGTGTTCATCAGGGTGCTGTACAATGGTGAAGATGTGACGTTTCATACCACATTCTGTCGCTCCCACCAGCGCCACGCCCGCCAGCCTCTCTGCCCACTGAAGAACTTCCTATCTTTTGTCAGGAGAGACATGTTTAGTGTTGTCAACGCCACTTCTTACCAGGGAGCCTGCTTCACACACTCTGGCTGACACAGATGAAGTTTCCACTTTGGATCATGGTGCACTTTTATGCTGCTCACAGTGTCTTAAAAGTACATATATTTTTTAAATGTAGTACTTTAACATTCATGGGCACAGAAAGAGAGTGACAAATACTCACTCAGTTCTTCACAATCTTGTCAGAGGTGTCCACTTTTCCCTTGAAAGTTCTCTTTAACAAGCATTCCTGTACGTCAGGCTGTGTGATCATACCCAGATAAAGATACATTTCACTGTTTGTTACATTTCGACCAGGTCTTAACAGACGTTTGAGCCATGTTTGTACTGTGTGGAATGGTTCAGTTTGGTACTTTTTTACTTTTTTTTCCATTTCCATTATGAATAGTACCGTAATAATTAGTTCAATGGTTCTGTTCTTTGGTACGGTACTGTCAGCGTGTAGCTAGACTGGCTCCACCCACGAGAGTCAGCTGATTGGGCGACAGAAAAGCTTCACTCCCTTGTGACTGGTGTTTCTTCAACACCCGCAGTCTATTCTCATGCAGAGTTTGACGTCTTGTTGAGACAAACGGCCACAAACTGAGCAGGAAATAAGAGCTGCTGGAAGTCCTGTCGTCTGTTGTCGTCGCACCAGTGTGACGTCACACTATGCAGCCATTAGGCACAGCCCACACCCCGCCTAAGTAAAGGTACTGTTCTCAGTCCAAATGCAAGCCTGACCGAGGGGCTTTACCATTCCAAACTGTGTTGTACTGTACCAAACCGAACCGTACCATGAAGGAAACACATTATTGGACACGCATCTCAATAGATCGTCATTTTGTCCATGAACTGTGTCCACACTGTTTGATGTCATTCTTGCAAAGGTAGGTAAAACAGGTACATGTTGAAGAGACCATTCTCCTTTCTCCTCTCACTTCTCCTCTTTGTTGGAGTGAATTTTCTTTTAGGTACAAATTCCAAATGTCCTTCCAGCATCCATGTCATATACTGTAAACAATAGAACACAAAATGAAATGCTTCTCCAGTGTCATCATCACATCACACAGCTCTGTTTGTATGGCACTTAGCCACTTTATTCCTATATTTCATAATAATAATAAGACCATGGAATTGTAAAAGTCGTCCCAGATGTCTGTAAGAAACAAAGGGAATGTCAAAGCTGGAAATATTATGCTGGATTCAAC
Source organism: Brachirus orientalis (assembly GCA_016785285.1). Classification (NCBI taxonomy): domain Eukaryota; kingdom Metazoa; phylum Chordata; class Actinopteri; order Pleuronectiformes; family Soleidae; genus Brachirus; species Brachirus orientalis. The sequence continues at coordinate 152,305 of JAFBJR010000243.1, read as the reverse complement.
ATTCCTGTGAAATAGTTTTTGAATAATTGTTCAATGAAAATACTTTTTTTTTTTTTTTTTTTTTGCTGACTGGATGACGTTACTCAGTGTGATATGAAATAATTTGTCATTAAAATCGTCAGTTTTAGACATTCTTTTAAACATGTCTGTTGCAGCCCCTGTCTTTGTAACTGCTTATTATGTTCCTATTATTGTTGTTGATCTTTTGGTCTTTTTTAGTCTTTTTTCTTTAGTACTTTGAAACTGGCAAGTTTTAACTTTTTTTTTTAAATTAACTTTCAATTCCAGGTCATCTGTTCTGATCTTTGATAAAACTGGTCCCTTTCCACATGTTTTTCTCAAAGTGTACTTTGTTAAAGTGCAAAAAAATGGTTGAGTCTCAATTAATTTTGTAAAGCACAAAGTAAAATAAATGTGTTTTCATTGTATATGATACAGTAATGTTGTTGTTTTTTTTAAATTCAGTTGTGATTGTTTTTGAAGAGCAGTGGAAGAGCAGCATCAGTGCAGTATTTTTTTCACACATCAGTGCCTTGCTTTTAGATTTTCTTTTTAAGGTACAGGTTCCATTCTTCTGTTTACACCTGGACTTTGACAGTTCATCCCATTGCTCCTGGTTGAAGGACAGTCCGAAGACTGTGTTTGGCTGAATTTAATAATTTCATCCATGAAGAAAATAAAATGTGATATCCTCTTTACTGCATACATTTAAATAGTATGCAATTAACTTTAAAGAACTCCAACTCCACTGTGCTGTTTAATTGCTTGTATATCCTCTGGAGCAAGCTACGGGTGTGTCAGTCTATCGCCGTGTTCCAGGAAATTAACCATCAATCTGGAGTTTAGATGGTGACCCAGGTTCTGCATTAAACATTTGTGCCAGACATTCCTAACACTCACTACACACCCTAAATGTCTAGTCGTTTTTCCAGCCCCTCTTGTTATTTTGGTTGTCTCCTTTTTCCCAGTGCTCCCACGGCAACCTTCAACACTTCAAACCATCGCTGTCATAAAGAAAACATCCAAATACTTATATAATAATGCTTCGTGTTTGTAATTATTATGGACACACTGGGGTAAGTTGGTGTTGGTGTATCATGCACCATCATGATATTATTCAGGTGATGGTCAGAAGAAAGTGGTGATTAATTAGTCACCATAGTTTTATTATATTTAGCTTATTTGTAGAATACAAATTTACCTAATACAGAAACAACTGCATCACAACACAACACACTATATCTTTTTTTTCTTTCAGTTTCTCCCTCTGCAGGGGTCGCCACTGAGCAGGCAACGTCTTATTTGGCGGAGTTTTATTTGATGCCGTTCCTGACACAACCCTGCCATTTATCTGGGCTTCGGACCGGCTGGGGTCAATTTAGAGAGTCCAATTGACCCAGTCAGGAGGGAGCAATGGGGATTGTGTACCTTAGTCAGAGGTTTCAAACCAGCAACCATCAGGTTATGTCCAAAGTTCCATTTCCACTAGTTTCTCAACAAAAAAATGGCCTTATAACAGGGAGATCAGGTTCTCCACTGACTTCCTGTTAGAAACATTCACATGCTTGCAGACTTTCTTTTGTGCTGAAACACAGTGAGGTATTGTAGGACTTTACACAAAGGCTGCACCAATCACAGCGTTAAGGCCCAGTCTGTAACATTTAGGAAGCTCTATTAGTGGAATTATTGGTTCCACGTAGCCTTAGTATAAAACATTTACGTTACGAAGGCTGAAATCTTCTATTGCAGCCCAAACAGACAAACCAGTCTGTGTGCACTTTGCATTTTGAAGCAGAAGCTTGGCGAGGGTCGCACACTCTGCGTTGTGTTGAGTGAAACTCTTTGGGAGGCAGTCCCTGCCTAATTTCTGACAGAAAGTGCATAAAGCACACACAATGTGACTGAGACTATATATAACGGACAAAAATCTACATAAAATAAACCTAATAAAAATGAGTTCACACAGACAAAAAGCATTATAAAATCTAGAAATGTGGAATTATACTGTATATATTAAAACATATTGCAAAATAATACTACACATTTATATATATAACAAATAAAAAGGGGGAAATAGTGTTTACATTCTTTCTGCTATGTGAAGGCCACTGTAGTTCAAAGACGTGTTTACGGGAAAAGGAGCTGTGAAGTATAGAGTTTGCTGTTTGTGTCACCGTTAAATGTCACTAATTATTCCACTCAAATGTCACAGCACAGTACAGAACAATCATCAGCTAAATGTGAGCATCATCAAGAGTAAAATGTCAGTGTAATATTGTGACTCCAACCTTTTTCTGCCGATGTTTGGTAAGATTTTGTCTATGTTCACAAAATGTCTCTAGTACTCATTTTCAATGCCCTCTGTGACATGTAGGTTTATTTGGTAGGTAGCAGCTAGTTTCTAGCAGTAGTATCACGGAACGTTTCATTTAATACATGCCAAGTTTCATTGCTCTGACATAAGGATGATAAATAAGATGTGGTCTTATTATATTTAGTCTATGTCGTGATATATGAGATGTATGTGGATATAAAGCTGCTTCTCGGGACTCATGTAAAGTTTTCTTTTGAGATGCTTTTGCTTCTCAAAGACAGAGTGATAATACACTGCAAATACACTCTAAAATGAAATGTCTACTGTTTATGATCTGGACTGTGTGATAAAATATAGTTATTGCCTGTCATTCCAGATAATACCTGGATTATTTCTTTGACTTTTTAATGTTAAATGAAACACATTTACATGTGTGGGAAACAATGAAGTTGGTCAATAGATGTAGTCAGATTCTGCTATAATATACTTTATACTACATCTATAGTGTAGTATTTCACTAATTTACAGCTGTATTCAATGCATATAATCAACGCAACATCCTTTAAAACCCAGGAAAAGTCATCACAGATACTTTATCATGATATGAACATATCTTGTCTCATGTCACGATAGAGTAATAACTTCCACATATTGCACAGTGAGCGTGTAAACCCATCAGCCCACCTTCATCAGTTACTGTTTATTTACCTGTGTGCCTGTAAATGACCGCTCAGAAATAATTGCTCTCCATGTGTAGTTCACAACATTACCACTAGATGGCGTATTAGCACCACAGAACTCACAAACTCCTGGTCTGGCACTTCTGTTACCATCAGTAATCCATTTTTGTCAGCTGTGCTTCAGGACCAGAGAACACAGTCAATACCTGTCTCACGCACGCACACACAGACGCACACACACGCTATAGACGAGTCATGTGTCATCATCATTAGTTACAACGCTGACAAGTTATCAATTGTACAACTCATTTTCAAAAGTGCCCCTTTTTCAACCTCTTAGAAATATCAGAATCAGGAGACTATTGACTGGACAAATGCAATAACAAGAGTGAGTCGGCTAAATTACATTTGCAGTGTATGGATGTTACATTTGGCGTGGCTGTAAAGAGCCATTTACCAGTGTATAAAAGGGCACGGAATTGATGCTGCAGACCGATTAGAGATGTCATCTGCTAGAGCGGGAGTTTAGCTGTGTTATAAATCAGTGGAAAAGGCAGCTGCATTTAGAGTTGAAGTATTTCATACTGAGCACACAGATTATGAAATGTTCTACATACGGGTTTTCATGCCATCTTTGGATTTTGTGGTTTGACCAAAGTGACGTGTTACTGGTATCAGTTCTGAAAGGATTGGAATTCCAGGACTATTGGATTAGCAGTGCTTCTCAAAGACTGGGTCGGGACCCACAGGTGGGTCATGGGAGATTTTTTTTTTGACCCCAGAAGGGAATTGGGCCTGTGACAGGAGGGTTGCTGGTTTCAAACCTTTGCTATGTCAAAGGCTTGGCGTACCCAGTCCACATTGAACACTCTAAATTGACCCAACCCATGGGGGTGCACATCCAGTGTACTTCTAGTGCCGGGCCCAAATATATACGGCTGTAAATGAGGTGCTACATTACCCACAAATTTGCTGCACAAAGCTGCTGTTGTGGTTCAATGTTAACCTTGTGGAACCGGCACCAGACTCCTCGTTGTCCAAAACCACAGCTGTGGCCACAGGTCAGAGGAAGATTAGATTTCACTTTGTGAGCAGGTTGTGGATGAGGAACAGCAGATACATAAGACCAGAAAGGGAGAAACTGGGGGTCAAGGCAAAGCAGAGGTGTCAAACACGCGGCCCGTGGGCCACATGCAGCCCCTCCATTGTTTTCATGTCATTTAACACAAAGTTATAATTTGTGTTGCATATTTTGAATAAAACACATGACAGACAATGGAACCACTGGGCTACTGGGACATTTTTCAACTGTGACGGCAGCGTGTGAATGGGTATGAAAGGTGTGTTATGGCTGTGCTGCGTGAAAATGCAAAAACTGTAGTGTAAAGCAGCTTTTAGTGGTCATCAAGACTCGAAAAGTGTATAAAATGTATAAGTGTTTTCCATATATACACATGTACACATGTAAGCATAGAATTCTTTTTTATATAGTCAGGGGGTTAAATCACAGAAGAAAATAATAAATAAATGGAAAAAAAAAGACATCTGTCATCAGGTTTGAATAAGTTGGAATTGGAGTTTTTTTTTTTTTCTTCTTCTTTCATTTCCATTTGAGTCATGTCAGTGATCATGCAAGTAGGCAGACATATGAAACAATGTTATAACCCATAATTACCAGAACTGTCACTGAAGGATCTACATTAATTGGTCTGTGTAAAACATCTTACAGAGTCTGAAGGATATTGTTCTAGATATTGAGTCATTTCTCTCTGTCTTCTGATATGTATAGTTTCATTTTGCAACGTAAATGTATTATTTTTTTTTATTGTGAACTTTCTATTTTTCATATCTTGATATTTATAGATACATTTTGCCTCATATTTTTTTTAATTGTGAACTTTAAAATTATAGTTATTTCCATCTGGTTTCAACATTCATAGATTAATTTAGAATCATAAATCTATTTTTTTATCCTGAAATGTGTATGATTCCACATTAAAAGAAAGCACTGGTACTATATGTTTAAATTCTGTGAAATATTGTCACAGATGCTGTTATTTGATGGAATATTCTGATGTATCACAATTCTAGAGTAATTTCTGTCTGTTTACAACAGCTTCATTTTGCATCATAAATCGATTTCATATTTTGAACTTTACACCATTCCAAATCAAAACGAACACTTTCATGTTGAAATTCTGTGAAATATTGTTACAACTGTTGATATTTGATAGAGCATCACGGCAGATCACGATGATAGATTTGTTCCTGTCTGTTTTTGATACATTATAGCTTCATTTTGCATCATAAATATACTTTTTATTATGACCTTTGATAAACCAACAGTTTTATTTTGAAAGTCTGTGAAATATGGTCACAAATGTCCTGATTTTGATATCATGGTGGAATATCCTGGTCTAATTTTAAGCTCATTACCGTCCTCCCCTACTGAGCAGTTGTTCATTTTTCCCAGCCTCTCTCTCTGTGTTCAGGACGTGTTGTCTCTAAGTGGCGTCTTAACTTGTTCACACACAACACACTGTGCTCGGTGGTCATCACACATCACACACATCATATTTTCATATTTTCTTGTCTTTGTTTTGGTTGGTAGGTCCCGGGTTCACAACCCAGTTGGAACAAGGGGCCTTCTGCAAGGAGTTTGCATGTTCTCCCCGTGGTGCGTGGGTTCTCACCAGGTACTCCAGTTTCCTCCCACAGTCCAAAAACATGCAGATTTGGGGATTAGGTTAATTGGATACTCTAAATTGCCCGTAGGTGTGAATGTGAGAGTGAATGGTTGTCTGTCTCTGTGTGGCCCTGTGACGGACTGGCGACCTGTCCAGGGTGTGACCCTGCCTCTCGCCCTATGTTAGCTGGAGATAGGCACCGGCATCCCCCGCGACCCCTAGTGGATAAAGCGGTAGAAAGTGAGTGAGTGAGTGTTTTGGGTGGTAGTTGTCATGTTTGGTTTGTCTTCTGCATGCTGCTTACCTGCCACTCTTCTCGCAAACCCGTCCAGGCTATGATAGTAACCCAGCATGCATTATTTATTTACATCTTGAAGTCCTATTTCTCATTTTACCCCCCCCCCCCAGCCCTTGTTCAGACCTTGAAAAGTAATTGAAATATTTCCCAATTTGAAATAGAGGTAGAACAGTGTAAACAAGAGAGCGGTACAGTATCCTCTCAGTGATTCAGTAGGCGTTCTGGGAATTTTTGGAACCCTTCGTCTAAAACGTGGTCCTGAAAAATCACTGAAAGGACACTGAAATGGGACATCCCATTCCTTACATGGGCCAAATGTGATTGTGCCGTATTTACCTGGTCATAAAGTCTAACACAGACAATCGATTACATATGACCCACCATTTAATATCATGTTATAATGAAAACATGGCCCTTTTCCTTTCAACACAGCATTGTTTTGATTGAAGCAGAAAAAAAACAGCAGAACTGTTGTTTTTTTTTCTCACTTATTTTTCTCTAGTATATATATATATATATATATATATACACATATATATGTAAATATATATTTCTTCTAGTTTTCTAAAGACAAGGAAAATGACAGCATTAGTGGGAAAAGCAGATCAAGACCTGCTAGGCAAGGAAAGTGATATTCTTAGCACATGGGGAGACATTTTTGGGAGATGAGGTGACAGAGGAGACGCGTGTGTGTGTGTGTGTGTGTGTGTGTGTGCGTGAGAGAGAGAGACAGACCAAGGGAGAGTGTATGTTAGGTTTAAGGTCAACTAATTGGGCTCTGCGGTGTGTGTGTCCTGTCTGTCAGTGTCTAGACTGTGCCACCAGTGTGTTTTCTCAGATGTGAGGCTTTATTAAGCTCTTTACTTACGCAAACATCCCAATGACCAGGCAGGTGTGTGTGCGTGTGTGACAGAGAGAGAGAGAGAGACAGAGAGCACTTGCCTGTTTGTGATTTATCGTTGGCTCAAATAATCAGGATTTACGAGTCTGTGTGCTGTAAGTGACGGGAAGTCAGAGACTTTGCCCCACACAGTCGGGCTAACTGAGTTTGGTCATTACTGTCTTTTTCCTCTATCAAGTGCCGCTACAGCCGGTCGTCCATCACAACGCACACAAACGCACGCTGCATTAAAAAGTACTGCATTCAAACTAACTACTTCCTGCATATCCTCCTGTTGCCTTATGTGTATGCAGCGCTTCATATAAGAACTCAGGTTCATGAAGCGTGGATGCAGCAGGCACTGACACATAGGCCTCCTTTACACCCGCATTAGGATGTTGTGTTTTCTTTGATCAGACGTCGCCATCTACATTTACACTTAATTAACATGCACCTCCTGTCCACATTAAGAACTGATTGCTATCCAGTCATCCCCCCCCCCCAACCTTCCCCTCTTCTTCCCCTTTCCGGCATATCAACAACAACAACAACAACGTTAGCCACATGTGAAGTCACGCTATTGTACAGACTCCACTGCACAGTTGTGTCACTGCTCTAACGATATCTGTGCTCGGAGCCACCAAAGTATTTCCACTCACGTAGACATTAATGTGGGTGCAGCAGAGATGCATCAAAGACTCGTTGCATTTCCACTTCTGTCTCTGACCACCTCCCGAAGCTGTTTGGCCAACTGGCTCACAATCCGTCCTCGGGTGTATTTACACCTGTACTTACAAGTGGTCAGGCACCATCCAATTGCAATCTGATCCGAGAAAATGCATTTTAATGCCGTGTGTGAAGCCGACAAGACTAAGGCAGAATTCCATTTGTCATCAGACACTGGATTTTTAACTTAGAAACTTGCCACCGTACAAACACTACTTTTACCGTTAACGGCACTCCTGTTGTATTTGTTTCATAGTAACTCAGTCGTATACATAATACTTTTTATAATATACACGGAATGGCAAAATACCGTATAGAGCTTTGTTACTGACTGGAAATGTAATGCTGCATTCCAGAAACACCAGTCAGAATATAAGGCTGACTAATGGTAAAAAAATATAATGGCATATTACATTGGTAACATGAGAAAATCAGCACTGAATATAAGACGATCCACATGAAAATGACTGTAGGTGAATTCAATTAAGTTATTTTTTGTACTGTACTGGCACACAGAACTGGCATTTTGGGAGCAATTAAATGCTATTTTTGGAATATAGGTCCCAGAGGGGGAAAATCTTTGCATTTTTCTGTAGACAACCAATAATCCACTTTGGGAAAATGAGGATGTCATAATCTCACCTCTTGCACTCACTGTCATTTCCTCTTTTTGTGTTTGGTGATCGATTGATCTGTTCACTTTATAATAACTTTTTATTGTCTGTCCTTAGTTGCTGTGGCTTTCTTCATTCTGTCTCTGTTTCTGTGATTGTATACATTGTAATGTATACTTATTCAAATAAAGTTTTATTTAAGGCTTCTCAGTTTTTGGTGTATGTCTGTAGCAGTGGCACAGAACCATAGACAGACCTGGCATGTACTCGAGTGTTTAGAGTTATTTGGTTTCATGTGGATAATGACATTTCCTGAGACGATGCCATATTTATGCAAACCTTTTATTGTCTAAAATGTCAAAGATAATAGTGTTGGTTGGTTTGCGAATGATTCGTTCAAAAGAACAAATTGTTTAAGTGAACAAACTGAACTGAGTCACTTACTGAAACGAGAGAACATAAAGACATACAGTCTAGTTCTCCATTGTTTTAACAGACTGTCTCAGTCAACACAAACTTAAACGTTAGGCTGGTCTGTAATGTGAGGACACTGTACATTAATTAAATCTTTTAATTTCACTTCAGTCAGGCAATTCAGAAACAGATAACAGATAGTTGTAGTAGTAAAGTTATTGTATGTTTCAAGTCAGTATATATTTGTGCCTATTTAATGCAAGATTTCATTATATTTATAAGTGCAGCACTCTGATACCTTTCGTTGTTTCTGCTGCATGTTTGTTGAAACTTACAATATGGCAAAAAACAGCAGACCGAGACAGATCCTCTCACTGTGAGAAAACAGTACGTGAACTGGTTCATCGGCTGATTCGTTCACTTACTGAAAGAGTCAGCAGCACACGCCACGTACCAGTTCACTGACTGAAGTTCAAGACTTCAGCGGTTTAAACATGTGTTCATCTCTAACATTCATCAAGGACATTTTTAAAATCCTATTATTTCACAGTGGAGTCTGGTGCATTTAGTGACAGCACTGCCGACAGCTGGCGATAGTGAGAAGAAGTGAACGATTTGGTGAACGAATCTTTTGAACAAATCTTTTTCATGAACGAATTGGAAAGATTCAGTACACCTTAAAGCACGGTTGTTGCCATCGCTAAACGATAAAGAATGCTACGAATAACCTGAACTATTCTTAGGCACAATGACATCACGCAGACACCCTGATGTCCACCTCCATGTCTCTGCTTTTATTTTATTATCCGCACTTGTCGAAGTCTGCCTTTGCCTGCCATCTGTCACACACTGAGTGTTTGAGTGGGTCCAGCAGTGATGGAACAAACTCTTGAGCGCAAATGGCAAAAGGGAGCCCACCATTACCACCACCTCATCGCTGTCGAGGGGAAAAAAACAACACGAGAGGGAAAATGAGGTGCAGACACGAACAACAGCACAGAGAGAGAGAGAGATGCATACAAATGTAAAGCGAGTCAGGTTACTGAGAGATGGAGGTAAGGAGGAGAAAATGGGTCAGGCCTGTCTGCCATCCTAAGCACATAAACCACAGTATACAGCCCCAGAGAGAGAGAGAGAGAGAGAGACAGGCTGCTGAGAGCAGAGACGACAGGAGGAGAGATCATCACAGAGATGTGATGAAGTCGATGGTTGCATATGGATTGCAGCAAAGAGGACAGAAAGCCACTGGGACACTCACATGTCATTAGGACACGTTCTCACTCGCCTGTAGTGTTTATCATGATATGTTGATCATTCTGGGCTCGTCGGTAGTACTTTTTCAAATATCATCTACATCATGTGGCGTCTCACCCAGGAAAACTGATTTGTTTTCCTACTTGCTAACTAGCACTGGAAAACACTGAAGACGCTGTTTCAGATATTATTGTAGTCCACATCAACTTACTCAGATCATCCAAACATGTTCTCAACTGTAACAGTGGCAACAAAATGTACTATGTAGTGGAAAATGTAATATGCTGTATCGACAACCCCAATTCCAGAAAGTTTGGACACGGTGTAAAATGTAAATAAAAACAACAATCAAAAAACAAAAATCTCTTAAACCCATATTTTACTCCCAGTAGAACATAAACAACATATCAGATGTTGAAATTCAAAATTAGCTCATTTTGAATTTGATGGCAGCAACACAGGGTGATGTTTACCACTGTGTCGCATCTCCTCTTCTTTTAACAAGTCTGTAAACGTCTGGGAAGTGAGGAGAGCAGTTGCTGAAATTTTAGGGAAGGAATGTTGTCCCATTCTTGTCTGGTACAGGATTCTAGCTGCTCAACAGTCCTGGGCCTTTGTTGCCGGATCTTTTGTTTCATGATGTTTTCTACAGGTGAAAGTTCTGGACTGCAGACAGGTCAGTTCAGCACCTGGACTCTTCTCCTGTGAAGCCATGCTGTTGTGATGGATGCAGTATGTGGTTTAGCATTGTCTTACTGAAATATACGTCCTTCCCTGAAAGAGACGTTGTCTAGATGGAGCATATGTTGCTCTAAAACCTCTATGTACTTTTCAGCATTGATGGTGCCTTTCCAGATGTGTAAGCTGCCCACACCACAGGCACTACATCATAGGCACTAATGCAACTCCATACCATCAGAGATGCAGCCTTTTGAACTGTCCACTGATAACAAGCTGGATGGTCCCTCTCCTCTTTAGTCCACAGTTTATAAAAAGCATCCATTGTTTCCAAAAAAATTCAAATTTTAAATAATCTGACCACAGAACCATTTTCCATTTAAATGATGGATCATGTTCACATGACCTAGCTTCTTCTTTGCATGATACAGCTTTAACTTGCATTTGTGCATCACATGGTGAACTGTGTTCACAAACAGTGATTTCTGGAAGTGTGTCTGAGCCCATGCAGTGATTTCCAGTAGAGAATCATCTCTGTTTTTAATGCAGTGCCTCCACAGGGCCTGAAGATCACCAGCAACCGGTTTTGACCCTCAGCCTTGTCACTTGTGCACAAAGATTCTTCCTGATTCTTTGAATCAGGAAGAATCCTCCTGATAATATTAAATACTGTAGGTGGGATCTTCAGTCTTCACAAGAGGCCCTCTCTTTCTGATCTCATGTTACTGACCTGTTGCCAATTAACCTAATGAGTTGTCAAATTTTGCTGCCTCTGATCCATCTTTGAGATGTGTTGCTGCTATGAAATTCAAAACGAGCTAATATTTTTCATGAAATGGTAAAATGTCTAATTTTCAACATCTTCTATGTTGTTTATGTTCTACTGGGAATAAGTTATGCATTTATGAGATTTGCAAATCATTGTATTCTGTTTTTATTTTATAAAAAGCATCCATTGTTTCCAAAAAAATTCAAATTTTAAATAATCTGACCACAGAACCATTTTCCATTTAAATGATGGATCATGTTCACATGACCTAGCTTCTTCTTTGCATGATACAGCTTTAACTTGCATTTGTGCATCACATGGTGAACTGTGTTCACAAACAGTGATTTCTGGAAGTGTGTCTGAGCCCATGCAGTGATTTCCAGTAGAGAATCATCTCTGTTTTTAATGCAGTGCCTCCACAGGGCCTGAAGATCACCAGCAACCGGTTTTGACCCTCAGCCTTGTCACTTGTGCACAAAGATTCTTCCTGATTCTTTGAATCAGGAAGAAACCTCCTGATAATATTAAATACTGTAGGTGGGATCTTCAGTCTTCACAAGAGGCCCTCATATAGTGTAATTCATATATCATATAGTGTAATTCATGAAATGTATATATGTTCTTTATCCAGTAGGTTACAGTTTTGAGAGGCAGAAGTGACAAGTTGAGGGGATGTTTGTTTTGACCGGTGACAAAGGTTCTGTGTCAAGACTCTGACCCGTGATGGTAAATGCGGTTGAGCCTGCTGCTGCTGCTGCTGCTGCTCCTGCTGCACCAGTCACCTTTTATGGTATGCTGCCATCTGATGAAAGCAAGCGTTGAGTGTGTTTGCTGGACTGGAGCTGCATCAAAGAGCAGGAGAGAAGAAAGGGAAGTGAGTGCGGCTGGAGTGAAAGCCGCGCCGTGGCTGCTTGGCGTCAACAGATGAAAGGGTTAATCCCATTTGACAACATGCAACAATGAGTAATGACTCTGACACCTCCTACTGCTTCCTGTGCCTTTGCGCTTTCACTTGTGACCTTCTTCCTGAAGCATGGCCTTGTTGGCCTCTGCTGTATGCAGAACAGCCTGCTGCATGTAGGTAAACATATTTTGGGAACAGTGGCTAATCTATCATGGGCGTCACACTGAAATGTTCTTCCCCCCGGGACCTGCAGTGCTGTGGTATCAGGTGAAAGGGTTCCACTTCCTGTCTTTGTGGGCAGGTTCCTGGCTGAAGGGGACAATTTCTCTATTGGCCCAGCCGGGGGCCAATAGAGAAATTGTTCCACCACGCCCCTGGATGGCGCCACTCTGGGCTCTGTGGAATGCTATAAATTCATGAGTGTGTGTGGATCATGTTTACAAGAGAGAATGAAGTTTATGTTTGCTACTTGTTAAAAAGCTATCTGCTAATTGTTATGAGGTTTGCTGTTATTTGCCAAGAAGTTATCTGCAGGGCTCTCAAGTTTGGAACTTAACGTGGAGTGAGACTGGGGTGGGGGGTGTTGGTTAGTGTTTGAAGATAATGTTAATCTAATAACATTATAAACCAAATAAATTGTTTTATTTTTACCTTTCAGAACAAAAAAGAACAAATGGGTCAAAGAGATATTTGGCCCCATATTGGCCCCTCAAACAGCATTGGTCATTGAAAGCATAGTTTTCTGCTTCTTTCCTGATTTCTTTAAATCAAAATACAGGACACAAACAGTAAAAAAAAAAGCAGGCAAACGTTAAGTTCATACTCTTTACATTCCAAACTAACACTTTAAGCCATAATTACAATAAATTAAGTGATATAATTAAAGTAATTACCTGACCATGCTCTTTGAATTCAAACTCACCTGAAGCCTGTGCACACATTCACGGCATTTGTGCACACTTGTGGAACGAGTGCTTACAGCGGAAACCTCTTTCTTTTCATAGATTACGAATTCATGCGCTCTGAGTTTTATCACTTCTTAGCGTGAGAAATGTCACGTGTGGCATGTGAGCGTGTGTACTTAATGAAATGTGTGTGTCTCATGCTGAACGCGTGAGACTTGAGAGCTCTGTTATCTGCTAGCGACTTGTCATGAGAGCTGCTCATGAGGAAAGCGAGTCTCACGAATAGTGTGAGAGTCTTTAGCGGGGGGGGGTCTGAAAGCAGCATAGCAGCTTCATGAATCAGATTTCTTGTTATGATTAGCGACGGACTAAGTTGGACCCCAAGGATAGGCGGGAGCAAATCAGGTAAAAATACAAAAATAGGTTTATTATTTACAAAATTAAGAAAATGCCAAACTGGAAAAAACGAGGATCAAAAGGCGAGGTGACTTGACCGGCTGCAGAGTGTCCGTCTCCCGAGTTAACTAGGGAAAAAAAAGGGAAAAAGGCGACGATTAGGGAGGAAAAACATAAACGCACATGTTCACAGAAGTAGACGATACAAAAGAGTGTTCTGGCTAGATACCGCTCTGACTGGGTTACGCGCTGACACCGGCCGCAGGAACCTAGGGGTATATAAAGGGTGAGGATCAAATCATGGAAACGAGCAGCAGGTGCGGCAAAGGAGACTCCACCCTGCAGCCTGGTCAAGCCACCTGAAACGAGGAAAACAGAAAACGGGTCGAGGAGGAAACAAGCAAAAACACAAAATAAAAGACAGGAAGAAGCATGACCCCGGATCCCGACATTTATAACATTAGACGACGGGCCATTGGTTCATATTGCCAAACTGACACAGAGGTCTACATATCGAAGTATTCCATTTTATGACCAATTATTGTTTCTTCTCTATAAACTTTATTAGCAGTCGTGTTGTTATGACTGTAGCTGTGGCATTGAACGTGGACAGGGTGAGTGTTCCTTTGAGAGCGGTACAGATTTTAAATTGAATCTCTCTTAACTCCACTGTGGGTGACCTTCCCATCTGGAGCGGAGGAGTGTTGCAGAAAGCCAATACAGCCGCAGTGATTTCATTCTCACACAGTCGGATGGTTACAAGGAGAGAGAGAGAGCGAGAGAGGACCAGAGAGAGAGAGACGCCATATTCTGATCCCCTGCACGTTTCTTATTCACAAACTGACCTCACATGTGATTCTGCAGGGGGCAAAGGAGAAATTAAATTAAAAATGTTAATGGATCATCGGACGTGCTTTACTCTAAAGTGAATTTTTTCCTCATTTAAATGAATAGTGAACAAAGTCAGTCCTGACTGCACTAAACACACCCTTGCACAGAATTCTCAAGTAAAAATGTGGCTACCAATGGGGTCACATGGTAAAAACTGATTTTAGCCACTTTGCAATTAAGGCTCGCTGATGACAATCTACACCGAAAGAATATTTTTGTTACTTCATCTTGCCATTACCAACCTTTTCCTTTTCCAACTGGAGATTGACGTTTGTAAACTTCCATCATGGCTCACAGGAGTTGTTGGTCCACTGCTACCTCCGTTACTAAGTTAAAATATGTTATTTTGGGACTTCGGTGTTTGTACTTCCTCATTCAGATATAAAGTGACACAAACTTACCAAGCAAAGCAGCAGTTGACCGGGAGAGTTTGGTGTAGTAAAGAAAACAGTTGACAAACTTCAGTTTACGCTCAGAATAGACCATCTAACAGTGAGATAAAACCAGGAACATGTTAGAGATATTGGAGACCTAAACAGCAGAACACTTTATTAGGCAAGTGTTTAGTTAAATAGCTAAAATCTCCCTGCTGCGAGCCATGTTTTTACTCAGCATAAGCTGCCACTGTCACTATTTTTGTGAACAAATAAATGCAACAAATCAATGCCCTTGAGGAGAAACTGTCTAAAACAGATAATGTTGTCTTTGTGACAACAGTCTTTCCAAGTTTGGACTGTTGCCGTCTGTACAGTATGTGCTCCAAACATCATTCCCTTTAGATACAGTTCGGTAAGACAGACTACATATTTTCTTACAGAGGCCATTCTTTAAACTACAGTATCATAAACACAATGCAGAGACTCTGACACACGATGCTCTTGGCACTTCACACTAACGTGGGCCCAGAGAACATATCAGAAGAACTCCCACCTTAGTGAGAAACTGCCGCAGATGGCTCTCTCAACAACAGCACACTGAGACTGAACTTCACTAAACAACACTGTGGGTGGAGTGAGGAGGATGAATACATCAGCATCACAACAAAGGTCCAGAAGGCAGGATTAATGTATTGAAAAACAAAGACTTGTCAAGCAGTATGTGAAAAGCAAAGAAGATCACGCTGTATGACACACAGTTGTACATATCCATGAAGTCTTATGACAGTAATCAAGTTATGAAGCTCCAGGAATGTCTCACAGACATTAAGACCTGGATGACACATAATTTGAAGTTATGGTGCTCGGCACTAAACCCCTGAAAGAAGCTGTACCTGAGCATCTAGTCACCCTGGACGGCATTACAATGGCCTCCAGTTCTACTGTAAAGAACCTTGGAGTTATTTTTGACCCACACATACAACAAGTCTGTAAGTCAGCCTACTTCCACCTGCACAACATCACAAAAATCAGAAACATCCTGTCATTAAAGGATGCTGAAAAGCTTGTTCATGCTCTTCTTACATCTAGACTAGATTACTGTAACAAATTATTATCAGGATGCTCAGATAAGCCTCTAAAGAGTCTTCAGTTGGTTCAGAATGCAGCAGCACAGGTACTAATGGGAACTAGGAAAAGAGAGCACATCACTCCAGTGCTGAGCTCTTTACACTGGCTCCCTGTTAAATCTAGAATACAATTTTAAATCCTCCTCCTCACACTATAAAGTACTCAGAGATCAGGCCTTGTCTTATCTAAAATACATGATTATTTCTTACCACCCAAATAGACCACTGCATTCAGAAAATGGAGGTCTGCTTGTGGTTCCCAGAGTCTGTAAGAGTAGAATGGGAGGCAGAGCTTTCAGCCACCAAGCTCCTCTCCTGTGGAACCAGCTCCCACTGTGGGTCTGGGAGGCAGACACTGTCCCTACATTTAAAGTTAAACTTAAGACTTTCCTCTTTAATAAAGCTTATAGTTAGGGCCAACGTTAGCTTGGCTGAGAAGGATAGTTCTGGTGTATCCTTTGCGGCCGACCATATCCCAGAATTCTTTGTGTGTGCAGGTGTGCAGCCTGCTGGAATTTATTAGGAGAGCAAGAAAGGGAAAGCGCACCCCACTCCACCCTCCGTCAGCTGGACCGTCTCATTTCACGTAGCGCACTACATCCGCCTCCTCCGTCAGCTGCGCACTCAGGAGGAGATGACTGCGTCGGCCGCGCACTCCGCAGGATGCAGTACCTTAAATGAGACACAGCTATTGACATTCCTTTCTCTCCCTCCCCCTAGTTTGTGCTCTTCTCCGCTCTCTCTCCCTTTATTATTTTTTCACAGTTATCCCCAATTATCCTCATCCACCCTTCACCAATGGCTTGTCTTTTTGTGAGGGTCACATGAGGAGCTGGAACCAACCCCAGATGGTGACAGCACATGTCCTGGTCTCTTTCTTCTTTTCTTTTCTCTCTCTCTGTAATATTTGATGTTTTGTTTGTAATCTGCTGAACTTGTCTCTGTACATGTGACACCTACTGCACGTCTGTCCATCCTGACAGAGGGATCCCTCCTCCGTGGCTCTTCCTGAGGTTTCTCCCATTTTTCCTCACTCGATGTGAGGGTCTAAGGATAGAGGGTGTCACGTGCTGTACAGGCTGTAAAGCCCTTCGAGGTAAAATTGTGTTTGTGATGTTGGGCTATATAAATAAAGTTGACTTGACTATAATCGTTTCTGTACTGAGAACTGGTAGATTTATGAATACTTTTGATCATCATTTGTGAAGAGCTGCTTCTCATTCCCTCACAGGGCTGCGGTTCCCCTCGTACTGAAATGAAGTTAACCTCAGTCTAGCGTTCCACGCATGTGAAGGGAGTCTCACATTCAATTCCAGTAATGGCAATTTTTTTTTGAGAGCTGAGTTGTACATGTGTGGAAAAAAATGTCTCAAGGCAGAGTATTAAATTTTCTCGGGATGCACTGATACTGATACGGGGTATCAGGTCCAGTGCTACCCTCATATTTGTATTTGTAAAACTACTCCAATACTGCTGCACCTGATACTAGTGTACGTACTGTATCTTCAGGTAAGATGAGCAGATGTGCGGCAATAAGCACATGTGTCGCAATGTCAGCAGTTTGATAATAGTTTAAGATAAACAATGACATCAAAAGTGGAGCAGACTGTGACCTGTGCTCTGCTAGACTGTCAAGAAGAGGAGGAGAAAAGTGGTTCCTTCTAAAGAACCAAAAGGAAACACAGCAAAAAAAAAAATTGCCTCTAAATACCAAGTATTATTCATTTACGTAAATCGAATTCAAGTCTATCTGTTCCTTTTACTCGCCTAAAAATGTAGCGTTCCATTACAAATGATGTCAAACCCAAATGTTTTACTGCAAAAATAAAGGAATAGTCATCACTCTTCCAATACTTTTGGAGGAGATTGTAAATGTTTAAACATCAACAATATTATGTAATGTATTTTGTTCTCAGTCAAAATGAGGCAAATAAAATTGGTTTTCAATGTTATTACTATACTGTAATGGTATTATTAAAATGTATGTAAATGAAGTTTATCTATCCAAATTTTTTTTACTCCTGCTGAGTTTGATACACAGGTGGAATCACCATCTCTGCAAGCCTTACATGAAAGTGCTAAAATGGAGGATGTAAGCATCATCATCATCATCATCACTACCATCTGTTGCCATGTCATTTTTACGACCGCTGAATACAAGCCATAGGTGCATTTTTTAGCGCACCGGTATTTTCCTTCTCAACTAGGCACTAATTATTACTCAGGTTAGGACTAAAAAAAGACAGGTTTAGGCCATAAAAATTAAAAATAAAAGTTTAACATGGCAATTGAACTTGTGTCAACAACACCAAAGTAGAAGTCTTAAGGCCCTAAGCAAACTGCCAGTGAACACCTCAGTGAAGCTACTTGATGATGACACACCCAAAGTACCAGATTGTTGTCATTTATACTAGCACTAGGGGTGTCTATTTTAAAAACATACCTATGGGTCATAATTCCTCCATACGACCCATAGTTACGTTTCGTCGGAGGACAATCTCTCAAATAGAAACAGTTCGAGCCATTAAATTTAAGAGTGTGAGATATGATTTCAGTTTTATGGTGTGGCCCATGAAGGATGTTGTAAAAATGACAAAAAACTGCAATACAGTATTCTGACAGAAGTACAAGACATACTAAAATTCAGTCAGTCTGCCAGTTTTTATTTCATATATCATTTTACGATGCTACAGTATACACTTTATGTTGTATCCATGCAGGGTCAGGAACATTCCCGGCCCAGACTGCATCTGTGGTCTTATTATGTTGTCATAGTCATTTTATTTATATGTAAAGTATATTGTAAAAATATAAAGAGATTTTAATCATTCTTTTTTATCTTTATTTGTTAGTTTAAGTGTCTTTCATCAAGGAATAAATATAAGGTATAACTGTCCTGTCAAACCAACAGGTTTGGACTTTCCAAAGCAGAGACGACATGTTAATGAGTCTGTCACTCATCATGTTAGAGCAGCGCCTTCCCAACTTCCACGCTTTCATCAGTGTTGTAATCACTGTTGATTATTGTTGCTCCGAGGTAATTTCCCTTTGACAAAATACCTTGGTTTATTCTGTTTCCACTGGTGGCATTTTTAGCCTCTTTGAATATCAGTTACTTGATATAACCTTGCTCAAAGTGGAACTTTGCAAGCCTGGTCACTTTTTTTATAGATTTTCCTCTATGGAGCTCCCCCTACGGTTTCGGAGTACATAATTCATCCATTGTCTATGGTGTTTTACTGTCATAAGAACACAAACCGTGGAGCCATGTCCACGCCGGTCTGTAACTGTTTTTATGCTTCTGTGTTCTTAATGCTCTTGATTTGTAAAAAGCTGGTCTGATTTTTACTCTGAGGCAATTAGTGTCTCAGACGAGTCCTCAGAATAAGGAGGTCTCGGGTTTTGACCTCCATATTCTGAGGACTCGTCGGTGGCCCTGATCTTGCAAGGCTGGTGTTCCACTAGCAGACAGTAGGGGGCTGTCTCCCCTACCCCTACAACAAGACATTTAACCATCATACTGACGCTGTTAAGTTAGGGTAAAAAAAAATCCTGCATAGTGTTGCTTTAAACCTCTACTCAATTGATGTTTATGTTCACTGTACTTGCAGGAAATTCTTTGAAATGATCAGGTTTCACCACAGATGAAAAAGTTTAATTGACATTATGACGATATTACTGTTTGTTTCTTTTTATTTTTATGTGAACAAGAACTCATTTGAATTTGACAAAGGTACAAATATCAGACTAAGGTATATCTAAAGTGCCAAATATAAAAAACAAACAGAGGAAAAGTGCACTGAACAAACTGATGCTCTTTTTTTAGGCTGCAGATGAGAAACGCCATGGCTATAAAAATCAATTTTGGCCAGCGAGCGTGTTGTAAAAACAAAAATCTATGACATGGTGAATTAAAATGACAAATCTATTGCTCCTGTTTCTCCTGGCGCAGCTAAAAGAGGCTGCAGAACAATGACAAAAATAAGTCGATGGAGAACAAAGCAGTATCCTGCGGCGCCCCCCCTCCCAAACATGGGTCAAAGCATAAAATAACAGTATTATGATTTAAACGATTCAGTGATTCAGTCATATGTTTGCTGGAAGAGTTTTACCATTTACACCGAGAGGACAGAGAGAAGGAGCAATATTTCCTTCATTCTTTAAAGACCTAATGAAGTCATCATTCGCCTGACACTTGTGTCCTACTATTCTTCATCTTCAGACACATTTATTTGGACAGCCTTGGACAAAGTGCTCTTCCTCACCTTAACCAGTTAATGTCTAACCTTAACCTAACCACATTGCAAATCCTAGCCCTAAACTTAACCACTTCCTCAGAAATGAGGGTCTTTCTCATTAGGACCAGGTTTTGGTGTCCATGAGGACTACTGGTCCTGAAAAGGTCAGTGTTTATGCCAGAAAAGAGTTTGGACACTGTGTGATTGACAGCTAGTACTGTCCTATACATTTTATTTATTTCACATTTGGAAGGGACAGATCATTAGAAGGGACAGATTGGCCCGGGCATTTTGAACCGAGACTGGCCCACCAGTTATTGGTCTATGTGGAAACTGGATTTACTTACAGAATTACATTCATCAGTGTTTTTTACAACCAGCAGAGCAGCAGAGTATTTTTTTACCTCCTATTTGGTTTTAGAAAGAATCAAAAAGACTATATACAGGTTTTTTTTTTTTTATAGGCGCTCTATCTGCAGGTGTAGGGTGACATGCAGTAGACAAGCCTCCGAATTTCTTCAGTCCAAACCCAATATTAATTTATTTTGTAATGTATTTTGTGTTGTGTCTCTAAAATCACATTAAACAAAAAAAAATCATTCAAACCTGAAAAATATATTCACATATTTTATGATGCTATATCTAAAAAAGAATACGATGTTATACCTCCCTTGTACCCTTTTGAATCTGATCAGATTGTATATTTATTATGTTTTTTTTAATAATTTGGTTGTTGTTTATGTATTTTCATTCTTGTCTATGAGCTTGTATGTTAAATGTTATGTATCTTACTGTCATATGATGCTGTTCCAAAGTTATAGTCAATGTTCATATGTTTCTATGTTGTTTGGTACATAAAAATATTCTTCACGTATAAAAAAATTAAAATTAAAAAAGGGAGACAGGCTTCCCTGCTCTTTATATACTTACTTCTGGTTTCACAAAACCAACTAAACATGTGGCTTCAAAACAGCTGTTCACACAGACTAAATCAAAGATTGTGACAACACATTTGAAATGGAAAAGAAATCAGATTTCTGTGAAGTGGTGTGACTCTGTAGGGACACCGAGCAGAAGTAAACTGCACAAAGAGCCACAGAAGACGAGGATCCTGGGAAAACTGGAGAGGCAGAGGACAGCTGGAGCCTGTGTTTGACAGATGCTCTGGCTCTCAGAGGAACAGAATTAAATAGCTGACATAGTTTGGATGGAGGCCTTTCATGCCCTCCACTCACTCACTCACTCACTCACTCACTCACTCACTCACTCACTCACTCACTCATAGTGCAAACTGTCCGACAGAACATAAACATGTATTAGCCGTATCATCTCTCATCGACACTTAATGCCGCAGTGCCGGGTGCTAACATGGCACAAGCAGCGCTAATGCACTGTGGCGAGCAACGTGACTGCTCTGTACAGTTACAGTCAGAGATAATACTGTGTGAAGTGTGAAACAGGACAGGCCCACAATAAGCAGCAAAAGGTGAAGAACAGCTATATCTTCTGTGCTATACCAAGGGAGAGGATATGGGTATTATATTATATTATGTTACTATATCTCCAGTAAATCATTGTGCCTGAGTTGCTTCCTCCGTATGTGTGTGCTTGTATTTGTTACCTCTTTAGGACCTTTTCTGTCATAAGCACTGACCTTGTCAGGACTAGTCAGGGCAGAGTCCTTGAAAGGCGAGTTGTACTAACCTATGTGTGTGTGTTCTTCTAATGTGTATCTTTGTGAGGACTGGAAAAACATAGAACCCATAGGCAGTGAGGGGTGACCACATTTTGTCTGTTTCTCACTTTTTTGGGGGTTACGATCTGGGTTAGGGTTAGACAGTTGTGATGGTTAAGGTTAGGGTAAGATGCTAGGGAATATATTATGTCTGTGTGTGTGTACAAGAACACACTCACAGAACCATAACTGCTACTGTTCTAACCTAACCTGTCCTCATACTAACTATACAACATGTCTTCACTTTAAAATATAATGATTTACACTACCAGTCAAAAGTGTGGACACATCTTATTATTTAATGGTTTTTCTTTATTTTCTTGACTATTTACATTGTAGATTTTCACTGAAGCCATCAAAACTGAATGAACACATATGGAATTATGTAGTAAACAAAAAAAGTGTGAAATAACTCTGAATATGTTTTATATTTTAGATTCTTCAAAATAGCCACCCTTTGCTTTGATTACTGCTTTGCACACTCTTGACCTTCTCTCGATGAGCTTCATGAGGTCGTCACCTGAAATGGTTTTCCAACAGTCTTGACGGAGTTCCCAGAGATGCTGAGCACTTGTTGGTCCTTTTGCCTTCACTCTGAGGTCCATCTCATCCCAAACCATCTCAACTGGGTTTAGGTCAGGTGACTGTGGAGGCCAGGTCATCTGGCACAGCACTCCATCACTCTCCTTCTTGGTCAAATAGCCCTTACACAGCCTGGAGGTGTGTTTGGGGTCATTGTCCCGTTGAAAAATAAATGATGGTCCAACTAAACACAAACTGGATCAGATCGCATGTCGCTGCAGGATGCTGTGGTAGCCATGCTGGTTCAGTGTGCATTCAATTTTGAATAAGTCCCCAACAGTGTCACCAGTAAAGCACCCCCACACCATCACACCTCCTCCTCCATGCTTCACTGTGGGAACCATGCATGTAGAGACCATCCGTTCACCTTTTCTGCGTCGCACAAAGACGCGGCAGGTGGAACCAAAGATCTCAAATTTGGACTCATCAGACCAAAGCACAGATTTCCACTGGTCTAATGTCCATTCCTTGTGTTTCTTGTTGCTTTTCCTCAGTAGTGGTTTCGTAGCAGCTATTTGTCCATAAAGGCCTGATTCCCACAGTCTTCTCTGAACAGTTGATGTAGAGATGTGTCTGCTACTAGAACTCTGTGTGGCATTTATCTGGGCTCTAATCTGAGATGCTGTTAACTTGTGATTTCTGACGCTGGTGACTCGGATGAACTTATCCTCAGCAGCAGAGGTGACTCTTGGTCTTCCTTTCCTGGGGCGGTCCTCATGTGAGCCAGTTTCGTTGGAGCACTTGGTGGTTTTTGTGACTGCACCTGGGGACACACACCTGTGAAGTGAAAAACATTTCAGGTAACCATGAAGCTCATTGAGAGAAGGCCAAGGGTTTGCAGCGCTGTCAACAAAGCGCTAAAATATAAACTAAAATATAAAACATATTTAGGGCTCTAATTTCGTAGACCAGGCCAGGCGCCAAGAGAGTGTGTCCAGGCACATTTTGCAAGTTTTGTGCACAGCGCAGGGTGTGCAGCCGGGCGCAACCAGGTACAAGTACTCCTAGCAGCAAGTAGAAAAGAGAGGGAGAGAAGGCGTGACTGGGCTTCAAATGAGCTCATCTCCTCACCTTTAAATGCGCCGCGGCGAGGCGCAGTGCAGGTCTCGGTTCGCCATGGACGAAGGAGACAGCTGCAGCGTCAGACGGAGGAAAACTGATGTTCTGGTCCGGGAGGTGGCCGAATATATGATCACATGATCCACAGGCTGATGATGCAAAAGGAGCCAAAAGGAGGTTCCCAATATTATTATAAGAAGGAGACTAGTTCAATGAATCAATAAAACTGATGTTATCGGTGCATTTGCTGACAGTTGTTCATTGCTGTATTTAGACACTTAACGTTCCTTGTGGTGTCTCTTTCTTCAACCTGATGTTTATTTTCCCTGCAGCCCTCTCCTGCGTCTGCTCCTCTTGTCTTTCCCGGTCATGTGACTTTGTTGATGTTAATTGGATGATTTCATGATGGGATGAAGGAGCTGACCACGATTGTCTTTCCCGGTCATGTGACTTTGTTGATGTTAATTGGATGATTTCATGATGGGATGAAGGAGCTGACCACGATTGACTCCGAAGAGTTTCTAAGAATCCTCCAGTGGTAGGACACTTGCTTCCAAAACCAGTTCTGTCCTGTTTGAGAAGCTGTATCATTAGTGTCGAAAACTAATACTTAATGGACATCTATAATAATAACTTGTAAAATTGCGTGGATTGTGCCTAAGCGTTATATCTTTTAAAGTCTCCGAAACAATTTGGCTCTCAGTGAGATTTTGTAGAACAGCCAATAGGAGCTCCCTGTTTCTCTGGACTGCGCTGTGATTGGTCAAAGTCTCCTGTCACTGGTCAGATTTCTCCAGGGCAGAAGTTTTGTCCTCTCTCAGATCAGTTAAAGCAGAACTATGCAGGATTTTACCGTAATTTAACAGCTTTAGAGGTCAAATGTCTTGTTGCGGGGAGGCAGGGGGATGTCTTCACCTTGCAGCCTTGACGGTCAGACCGAGAGAGGGGCCACACACGAGTAAACACCAGACTGGCTTTTTTCGAATGGTGAGAACTGAAAAACACAGAAGGATGCAAAATGAATGCCAGCCGTCATGGACATGACTCCACGGCTTGTGTTCACTGGCTCCATTGAAAACAAACGCACACAGCCCAGCAGAGGGGAAGAGAGGGGTCAGCTATGAGTTTCTATGACAGTGAGGATAAAGTGTTGACAATTGATGAATGAATATCTTTAGTATTTCTAACAGCAGATAAGAACATCCGACTCGATTTTGAGCTGATTTGTATAATTAAACCCCCAAAACATGCACTGATGAGGTTTAGGTCTCACTTGAAAAAAGAGATTCTAATCTGAGTGTGGCCAAATAAATATAAAATTCCAATTCCAAAACCACTGACTACCTGGTTTTTTTTACTTCATTTGTGTCAGTGTTGCTTCATATACCTGTGTGTTTCAGTATGAGTATGACTCCTAGGTGAATTACAAAGAGAGCGCTCCCCTTAACTGATTTGTTAACCTTCCACAGGTCCCTGTGGTTCACTGATAGAAAAGTTGGAGGCAGTAATTATAAGTTTGCCCTCTTCTCCATGAGAGAGTTGCAGGTCTAGTCAGCCCAGTCATCGCTGATGGAGAGATAAGAGAGAGGAGGAGGAGGAGGAGGAGGAGGAGGAGGAGAAAGGCTTGATCTCAGCATACAGGAGAAATAGATGACTAACCAAACAGAGGGGCTCAGTCAGCCATGACCACAATCAATGGGCTTTCTCTAAGTGTCTTCGATTGGGACTCACACTCCTCTCTAGCGCAATCTCTTTTTCCATCTCTCTCTCTCTCTCTCTTTCTCTACACACACACACACACACACACACACACTGCATGTATATGGTTGTGATCAAAGATATTCATATCTTTCACTCTGCCCTCCTATTCTCCCTGGCTCATTTTCAGTTCTCCATTCCTTACGCTTTAAAGAATTGTGTGACATACGGACATTTCGTCTGCGCTGACTGTGCTGCGTGAGCGCCCCCTGCGTTGAGAACCAGGGACTGCTACCAGTGGGGACATAAGGGGAAAAAGTATTGAAGCGATTTAGCAAAAGGCTAATAAAATCAAATCATTTTTTGACTGGAAACTGAGATTTTCCACCAAAGTGAGTTGGTTACTGTTATTCGTCTGCTGCAAAGGTTGGTTTCATTTGTGTCAGTAAAGTGAAACTGAACAAGGGATTTCAAACAGTGAAGTCACAAAATCAGACATTTGAACTTAATGGTGGAAAAAGTCCTGTGTGCTGTGACGTAAAGCTGTCCATTTTCTCTCTCTGGTCTTTGGTGCAGGGAGTGAGCTTTTTATTTTTATAAAGTGACACAAACCTCAGGTTCCAGTCTCATAAAATCTCAACTATTTGACTTCCTCACCTTATTCTTCATATCTGTAGTTCTGTCTATATTTGTTTTTGTTTTTTCCTTCCTGTCTCTCATGCTTTTCTATTTCCCCCATCTTTTTCTGTCTTCAGTCTTCCTCTCCTCTCCTCTCCTCTCCTCTCCTCTCCTCTCCTCTCCTCTCCTCTCCTCTCCTCTCCTCTCCTCTCCTCTCCTGTGCCTCCCTGCAGCCCCTCTCCTTCACCCCCTCTATCGAGCTGGTATTGATTGAGTCTTCACAGCTTCATTAGGACTTTCCCGTTCACTTTGTTGTATGCAGCCCTGGGGCAGTGATCCAGCAGCGAGGCTCTTGAGAGAAGTGCGCCCGGCTATATGTCAACTCTTCCCATATTTCACTTTTAGCTGAGTTACTTTGGCTTATCTGCTCATTCCAGACTGCTCAAAGTGTGCTTCAAGGATGTAGCTGCTTCATCCTCCGTGTCCTGGGGTTTACTGTCATAAAGATGTGTCACAGGCACACTGGAGATGAAGACTTCATTTAGGTGTGTGTGTGCGGGTGTGTTTGTATACTTGTATTTGTTACCTCTTTAGGGCCTTCTCTGTCATAAACACTGACCTTGTAAGAACAGTAGTCCTCATGGAGACCAAAACCTGGTCCTAATGAGGCAGAACCTCATTTCTGAGGAAGTTTAAGGTGAGGAATTGAATTGTGCTTAGGTTAAGGTTAGCGTTAGATATTACCTGGTTATTATTAATGAAGGATAGGTTGAATGGAAGTCAATGCAGTGTCCTAAGAAGAAAAGCTGCACAAACGTGTGTGTGATGCTGGGTGTGTAAGTGAAACCAGGTCCAGGTTCAGAGATTTATTTGTTCTACTTCAGAACTTGAACTCTTGACCGAAACCTTTGATCAACAAAGATGTATTTTTTTAAGTTATGGACGGTTTTATGATCTACATACAGTATATAGTACATAATTTTATTTTAGTATTAGAAGCTGCACAATGACTATTTCTTTTGCTAATGCTATATATTCTCAAATTTAAAGGGTCTGTACATGAAATATGTAAACCTGTGGCCATTAAAGCAAGTTCAAAATGGATACTGCATTTCAAATATCAGACAGATTTGCCTGTTCCCCATGAGAGACTTGAGGCCCTCATGGGTTGCCAGAGTCTAAAGGATGGAAACAAGGAGCTTCGCTTGTACCCATACACAGAACTGTCGGTTTCATTTTCATGATAATTACAATGGTATTTGGTACCTAATGGTATTTGGTACCTACTGTATACTGTGTTTAATGTTCTCATGTCAGTTATTGATTGGGCAAGAGATAGATAGATAGATAGATAGATAGATAGATAGATAGATAGATAGATAGATAGATAGATAGATAGATAGATAGATAGATAGATAGATAGATTGCATTTGGATCCACAGCTGGAGCTTGATGTGCTCAAGTAACCCTTATTGAATCCCATGTGTGTTAAATTGCTGGTTGCATGTCTATAGTAGTTTCCATGGTTGCCCTCATGGGAAGCCAATGTGATATCCATGTTACTGAAACCATATGGGACCTGCAGAATTTTGCCACTTAGTACCAAGGTAGCCTGAAAAAGGAGCTAAGTGGGCATGGACTTGAAATGGATGATGAGTGGAGCAACAGACAAAAACACTAAACCAAAGAATAAACGGAGGGTATGGCCCACAATGTAAATATAATTATGAATAGACTGGCTGTACCACTGATATATAAGTAAAGACACTATTTCATTTTAATATTTTTCCTCAATGTCTGATGACATAAAGCATTGCTTAATGACTTAATACAATACATTTCTCACATATGAATGACTAAAATGGTCATTGAACCGTGGTCACCAACTGGTGACTAGTAGGCCTAAATTGGCCTGCCAACATCAGTATTTTGCCCAAAAGATGATTTCAAAAACCTGATTTATCAAATGTTGATATTCAAATGGTCAGAAAAAAAATTGGCTCTAGGCCAAACGTACTTACCGACCCCTGTGCTTGAATAACAAAAAAGACATATCGTTTTTAAATGTCCAGTTGTAGTTAACTTCAAATTGACTTTTAAAGTTATATTGAAAAATAAAATCAAAAAGGTTCGGTTAAAACTCACATGACAAGTGGAATCTATTCCAGTTTGACATCCGCATACTTACTGAGCACTTTACAGCAAGGAGGATAACAACACTCACCTTGTCTTAACACTAATTCCAAATAAAACCTGGCTCTTCTGATGAATCCCCTCATACCCTCCCTGATGCTTCGTGAGTGAGCTTTTACACCCTTTTACCTAATGTTTCAAGCAGATGATTAGTCACTACTTTGCCTAAATATGTCAGTTTGTGGCAGGGAGACGAAAAGCAGAGGCAGCAGGGGGAGCAGCAGTTTTGTGGGAGTGAAACGCAGAGACCCCGAAGACAAGCTGATAACCTGTACATACGAGGCACATCAAATATGTGAACGTAAACACAGCTGCAGCGACTCTGTCATGTGACAGGGACTCTCGCTGAGTGACGATGACATGACATGTTTCCCACGTACAACAAAAAAAATAGCATCACCCTTTTCTGCACTTTCTCCCTGGTACATTACTCACTGGTTCAGGACATTAGACAGGCCCCGCGTTTGAGACGTATGTTTGATATGTGCAATTGTATGTTTTCACTGGGCAGCTGCCGTCTACCGTTATGTGCCGTGTAACCCATGGGGTGGTAAATATGAGCTCCTGCACACACAGAGAGAAGCTGTGTAACTGTGTTTACGTATATATTTCTCATCAATCAAGCATTAGTACAGTACAGGGTTCTTCTGTTTAACGGTCATTCCTTTAGGTTAACAGAACAGACAGACCTGAACTACTTCATTGTGATTTTTTTTTTTGAATGTGATTGTATGATGTTCTGAGTTAGTGCTGACTCATATATGTGGCCCCCTGCACTAAGAACCAGTTAGAACCACAGACGCAACATTTTCTGACTGGAAACTGACATTAGTAACCCGCTCACTCTCCCACACCAAAGTCTATGGAGAAAATCATCATTTTGAACTTGTAGGTAAAAGGTTAATGCTATTCTTCTGCTGTCTCACTAGTTAAGTTTTGTGTCACAAAGGTAAATCTGAATGCAGCATTTAAAACACAGAAGTCACACAATGACACATTTGGAATTAGTGACGGAGGCAGCAGTGGATCAACAACCCTGGTTTACAAAGTGACACAAACTTGGTTGACTCTTGGTGAGATAATTCAGTGTATAATTTACTACTTACTCAGTGAACATAATAAATCTGCACAGGGCATTGCTTTATATATTAACAGTAGATCAAATGAGTGTTAAGGTTCTTGCAGGTTATGTTCAAACACACAGAATTACAGCATATCTTAGCTCAGCCCTTCCAGCCTTTCTGCTTGCTTTGGCTCATCATATGGTTTTCACAACAGCAAACTGCTCTAATTACTTATTTTCTCAATTGAAACAATAATGAGGGAACACATTCAACTTTCAATTTAAAAAGTTACTGAAGTGGCATAGAGGTGTACAAAACTGTAGGAACACAACTCCATGTTGAGAGGACAGCAACAACCGTGTGATTATTCAATTAACTGTAACTTTTATAATCCAAAAAAAAAAAAAACAAAAAAAAAACAACAACAAATGAAATGTTAAAGTGCTTTTCTCATCTTGATAACTACTCAGACTGCTTGACCCTACAGTTATTGCCATTCACAGGCTATACCAAGACAGTGGCCAGTAGCAATTTGGGGTTAGGTGTCTTGCCCAAGGACGCATCGGCATGTACACTAGAAAAGTTCTTTTCAAGCATTTTTGCACCATGGCACATTTTTGACACTGAAAAAAGTAAGACTGCACACCACCATCCCCAATCTTACAAAATTAAACATCAGAAACCTGCGGTGTGTAGATGAACACAAAGATGATATCGTAGGAGGAATGTTAAAATAGCTCTGTTTGCTAGGACTGGGAATTCCTTGGCGGCACTCAACCAAAAACTGTCCAGATTTAGAGGGCATTGGTCAATTTTAAATTCACATCCTTGTCTCTCTTCAACCACTTGCGCACCAAGTAATTATACATTTCTGTTAGTGTTGTCTCTACTACCTTCTACCTACTTCTGCCAGCATCTCTAATACTCTCAAAATATGGAAATCAATCATGTCAGATTAGCCTACCATGTTATACTCTCACCCACTGACTTATCATCATAACTACAACAAGCTGAATGAAAGCAATGCTTTAGCACAACTTAAGACTTTTTTTTTGGATGAAGTAAGTGCAAATGAATACGTTTTATCTGACATTCAACTACACTGTCTAAAAAAGTCAGAGGAGACCAATGTACGTAGATGAAAATGCCACTGTACACAAGTGGATAGACCAACAACCAATCAGATGACAGATCTGGATGACGTACTGTACGCAGATCGAAAGAAAATTTGTCGAAAAGACAGCTGCTCTTTCGCGGCCGCCATGTTGGACGTTTCCAAAAGCTGCTAGATGTCACTTCTGTGGAAAAAACAGTGGGCAATATAAACCTCCAACCTTATGTTTGGATAACAACCTATTCTGGAGGGAAACAAATGTGAAATGAAGTGGCCTCTAAATTGCACTTCGTAGCACTGCTTCAAGCTGAGGACATTACCTGTGTTTCCACTGAGTGGAACAGTTCGGTTTGGCACAGTAAGGTAGCCAGCTTCAACCACTCCATTCTTTGATTGCCTTCTCTTGTTTGGAGTAAAATTGTACAGAAGTGTAAGACAACAGAAAAACATCAATCTCTTTCAATAGGTGTAAATATCCCATGGGGGCAGATGCAAACGCCTGCAGTCTATTCTCATACAAAGCTTGTTGACAAACGGCCACAAACCGGGCAGGAAAAAAGAGCTTCTGGATGTCACCATCAGAACGCGACACGTCCTGATGGTGTCGCGTTCACTGTCGTCGTTTTTTGTCATCGTCTGTTGTCTCTGTTTATTGTTGTAGCCCCGGTATGGCGTCATGCTATGTGGCCATCGGGCACAGCCCACACCCTCTGTCAAGTAAAGTTACTGTTCTCCGTTGAAACGCAAGCCTGACCCAGGATTTTACCATTCCAAACCGTACCGTTACTAGACCAAGCCAAATAGTTACTCAGTAGTGACCCCTACTTTTCAAAGCTTTAAATCCAATCTGATACAAAACCCCTAAACGTGACATACTGTGAATGCTTCACCAAACACAGGCTTTAGAGAAGGACATGCACCATCAGTGTGACCAGACTGAGAGTGAGGATTGCTCATATGACCTATTTAGACATATTTTTATATATGACATGATGTTCATATGATTTATAATAACAGTATCGATAAGAGTTTCAGGGTTTTGTTTCACTCCTACAGAAATGAAATACAGCAAACATGGGGGCTTTTAAACGTATAAGACATTATCATCTGTCAAGTGTAAAATGAATCTTCAAGCTCTTACATCTGTCCATACACTGTATGTTCTCAGACACATGTATGTGTGCATATGAAGTACTGTCTAGTGTTAAGTGCTGTTGCATGTCCTCCTCCACACCTTCATCGCTGCAGGGAGTGGAGAAAGCTCCCCCAGCAGACACACCCTCTGTTTATTTAGCCGGACATTCCTCCACTTCTGCTCTGAATGGGGGGAACCGGTGACTCTGCCTTGTCTCATCTCACCCTGACCTCACACCCAGCCTGTCAGTGCCAATGACAACTGACGTATGTGTGCGTCGGGAGTGTGTGTGTCGGGAGAGCGGAACACTGTATTTCTCCAAGTGGTGGACAGGTCAATTTTCTTCCTTTTTGTAAAGAATTGGAATCAGTTTTATTTTATTTTTATGCATAAAACCCATGTTTTTTACACACCAGTAGGACCCTTGTCCTGCCCTGGAATTTGAAGCGGCAGCCCTCCGGTTACAAGCCGAATTCCCTTCCACTTCCCCATGGGCTGATCCTTGCAGGCATATGCAGATATTATGAAAATAAAGCTTAACTTCATACTTGTCCTACAAAACAAATCAAAGAAAATCCAAAACACATACAGAATGTAAAATGTATGCATGTTGTCACCACACTCACACAAAGAAAATAAATAATACACAATAAATTAAAATAAATATTAAATTACAATAAATTAATAATAAAACAATAAGCTAGCACAAACATACTGTATGAGGTATATACATAATATCTTTCATACTCATATCATAGCAGATGTAGATACATATACATTATATAGGGTGTGAACATAGCTTTTGTAGTCTTGATGACCAAAGCTGCTTTACACTACAGTTTTGTCATTCACCCATTCACTCACACATTTATACAGTGCATTTGTCTATCACACAACTTTCAGACCCCGAAAAAGGGATTATCAGTAGCTTCATTTGATGTTTGTTTGCATGTAATGTCTTCCTGCATGTGACCACAGACGGCACGTCTTCATCCCCCTCCTCTCGATGAAAGACGCGCCAGAGCAAAGCGGTGGTTTGGTCTGTCTGTCCTGTCTCGCCACACTGGGAGTTTATTTACCCTTCACTTCTCATTAGGCCACCGACTCCCGCCACCGTTCACAGCGGCCATTTCAGATCGTTGAGCAGCCACAGGTCACGGGGGCCTCTAATGAGTCATCGGAGTTTCTGTCGATACGGCTCACGTGAGCGTCTTCTTTCCTTTCTGCTCAGGATTTCCTCTAATTGAAAGTGAGTGCTGACTTGCATTTCAGTTCACATGTGCCGAGTGGCTTGTCACTCAAAATTATGAGGCTGCTCAGGTGCTAAATGTGTGCACTCAAACACGTCCTGATGGTGCGGTTAGCAGCACAAATTGCGATTAATTTTCTTTACCTAGTCATTTAGCTGCGGTGAGGCATTTCTTCTGCCCTTTTGGGTCGACGTTGCATGGCAGTTATTCCTTCTGGGAAGCTCAGTAACATATTTCAGTTTGGGGCCAGAGTATTGGCTTTCTCAGTAGAAAAGGCTCCAACCCATTGCTATTACATGTGTGCAGTGTGTGTGTGGTTGAAGTTGGCATATGATTCAGATTTGTCATGTGTGTCAGTGCGGCTGTGTGCATGCATGTCTCTCTCTCTCTCCATGACCATTTGCTTCTGGCCTTTCTCACTTGTTAGCTTGTCATAACCGGCACTTTGACGCCGTATTTCACATCACAAGCGCACATAGCCAACACACACACACACACACACTAACTCACACACACTGGGGTCCAGTTTACACATTCCGACTTTTCCTCACCTCGTTAGGCTGCAGACGAGGGGAAAACGACAGAAATGTGAAGCGGCAGAGACACAGGAGTTACACTTTGAAAACCCGTCATTCTTGTTTTACACTTTTTTTTTTCTGGGGTCATAGACTTTGAGCAATGTCACCTGCTATCTTTGTTTTGGCAGGTCAGGCATATCAGCAGTTTTCGACAGGACACACCAAAGCGTGGGAGACTGTGGCAAGAAAGAGAGAAGAGTGGAATGGGAGTGTATATGTCAGGTACACTCAAGAGTGGAAGTATAGTGTGTAGTAGCTTTGTACACACACACACACACACACACACACTATCCCAAAAGCTGGGGTAGTGTTGTAGGTATTACTCATGTTGTGGGGACCTAAACACAGTCACATTGGAGGGACAAAATGTAAGTCCCCATTAGGATTGGGTAATATGGGAAAAAAATCTTATCACAATATATTTTTTATATTATTCAATATCGATATATATATCATAATACAAATCAATATTTCTGTAAGGCTGAGTGATACAGCTTATACATAATATCTGGATATCTACTGTATATGAATATCTATATCCTGATATAGGAGATATATGTGGCGCACATATAGTTTCTTTGGACTCATTAAGATGTTTGTGCTTCTCAAAGGCAATACATTGTAAATACACTCTGAAATAAAATATCTCATCATGGTCTGATCTTACATACAGTTATTATTACCTTTAATTTCAGATCAGTTTATTTCTTTGGCTTTTTAACGCTAAATGAAGGATATTCATGTGTGTTAGAAACAATGGAATTGAAATTCCGCTATAACAGAAGTAATAGGTTTAAAATTAAAGACATTTTTAAAAAGACTTTTTAAAAGGATGATTTTGTCAAACATTACTGTATAATTAATGCCTTTAAAACCTGGAAGTCAATGTAATGTCCTCTGAAGGCATGGAAACCAGAATGTGTATATGAAATGTTGTGGATTGTGTTGGCTCCACCACACACGATTAGCCATTGGTTGGAAATTCCTTGGCAGCTGTCCTTCTCTCAGCTGGGACACTCACAATGGGAACTGAGCGCATGGAACATGAGAGCGACCTTGTCCTCTTACACTAATGCAGCCTCGGCAAAAACACAGGGTGGATCCGCAGTGGCTGCCGTTCACACAGGGGAGCACTGCTAAAGACAAATCCTGTAATTCGTTTTACAATCCAGAATGTTTTTGTGGCTCAGAGTTATAGTGGGGTTATTTGGGGCGACCTTGACATTGAGGCAAATAGATTTCACGTGAGTATTTTTTTATTTTTAAAAGGTATGCTACACAGCCTGGCCCCCAAAGTCATCCACATGGCTCTTCCCCTTCTGGTCAGGACTGACTCTATTCCCCAGTTCTGGTGGATGTGTAACATTTTAAAGGTTAAGCTCCTCTTCAGGTTGGACATTGCTATCTATGTAAGTTACCCAGGAGTCTCCTGCTTTAAAGCAAAGCAATCACTATAATGGGGCCTGGAAAATGATCAAGGGCAGCAAGAAGAATACCTGAGGTTTGAACACTTGTGGTCATTGTGAGAAGCACTGTGAGGCTGTGTTTGAACGGAGCTAAATGTCAACATCAGCAGTAATGCAACATGCTACCGTGCTAATGTTACCTGGTAGGTTATTTATATAAATTATGAATTTGGTTTAGCAATATTAGCATTGTAGTTTCTGCTGATTAGACTGATAAACACAGAGGTTTTGCAGGTGTTTGGTCAAAAATAATGTGACGGTTACTGAACATGGGTCATGTCCAGGAATGCTATCAGACCTGACTGAGTGTTCTCCTCTGCTTCCAGTTCTGTTATAGCTCCTTCCTGCCTCATCTCTGCACATCTAGTTCCACGATGTCATACTCCCCTCAAAATTATATATTGTGATTAGATGTTTTTATTTTGTGCCTGTGTGACACAAAATACTGTAGCATGCCATAAATTAAATGATGAAGTCCTGTGCCAAAATGTGGGATGGTTGTTGTTTGTTTGTAGCCTGGGTGAACTCAACTGAGTCTTCCAGTAATTTGATTTTGCTCTGCAGACATGTCTGGTAAGGAAGCTGTTTTGGTCAACTGCAGGATCTCTTAAAAAACGGGAACCAATCGCAAATGTGTTTTTCCCCGGGCTTGTTTAAGCTCGTTCAAACAGAACCTTTGCTTGGTAGGGTTTGCGCTGTGCCTAATGACTGCTTAGTGTGACATCGTACCGGTGCATCGACAATGAACGACATCGAACATGACACAACAGACAACAAATGAGGACATCCAGCAGTCTTTGTTTTCAGCTCAGTTTGTGGCTGTTGTCTCAACAAGACGTTAAGCTTTGTATGCGAATAGACTGTGGGCGTTTAAATATCCCATGGAAGTCGAGGTAAACAGATCGCAAAGGAGTAATCTCTTTCTGGTGTCCAGTCAGCTGACTGTTGTGGGTGGAGCCAGTCCACCTCCACCCTGACCGTCTCTGGTATCAGATAATGGAATGGTTAAGGGCTGGTGATTTTGGTACTATTCCTAAAATTGTTTGTTCTCTGTTGGATTATACTGTATCTGTTAATTACTGTGAATTCTCTTGTTTGTGTCTTAGAGCAGCTGGCAGTGTTCCATTACACCTTCCTTCTCTTGTCACCTTCTCCTTATAGACTTCATTCTACTGTCATTCTGAATTCTCTCTCTCTCTATGGCAGCTGTGCTATTTTGTGTTGTCATAAATGTGGTTGCGGCCGCTGGTTCTCACTTTTTTGACAGGAGTCCAGGTCACGCCAGGTTTAAGCTTCAGCCCTGAGGTACACATGCCAATGCAAAAACATCACCTGCTTTGCCCCCGGGCTGAGGCAGTTTGACAGGCTAGGCATAAAAGCATCATATTCCATCCCACTGCTAGATTGATCTATCAACTTCAACCCAGAGTTTGAGCTTGGCAGCAACAGTGACAGGAGATTCATACTTCATCACTGTCTGTCAGGGCAGCTGTGATAGATGAAGAGCTAAATTACTGTGAATAAATGAACCGTTGAATCTTCAGAAGTGACTAGTACGAGTTTGCGGTGATAAGGGCCTGTGAGAGAAGAGAGTTCCAAATACATGACAATCAAGAACATGACTCTAGAGGAAAATATGAAGGATGATAATACTTAACACTGATCTTTCCCTCTTCCCCTCATGTTTTCTGTCCTTCATGTCCACTCACACTGTGTGAGAGGTACAGGAAACAGATCCCGTCAAATTCGCATCACCCTTTCACCCTCAAAGTCCACTTTCTCCTCTTTGGCCAGTTGCTCCACCAATAATTCTCCACTTCATTCCAAGCATAACTACAGGAAAGAGATGTTTGATGTGGCGGTGATGATGGATGGCTTTTCAGTGCCATGTTTGCACAGCGCATAGTTAGAGCTGCTGATGGGAGAGGGAAGCAAGGGATGGAGGAAAATGGATATAGAGAAAGGCAAAAAAGAATACTAAAGTTAATGGACTACTGCGAAAATGCTGTGTGTGTGCATGAAGATGTGTAAGTAATACTCACTTACACTTACATGTGGATCACTTACATGTATTAGAGCAAGTAACGTGATCACAACTGACAACTACCCACCTGGAGCTAATGCCATCACCAACAGACAAAAACCAACCAACAGTGGTGTAACCAAGTGACACGCACATATTCCCAGAGGTTACCAAGTACAAACTAGAGTCATCATGATACCACTTGAGTATTCACTGATACCAGTATCAAACTAAGATGCTGTTAACAACACATTTGTGTTAGCCATTTGTTACTTCAAAGACATAATTCTTTGTCTGGATTTTTGGTTTTCAATGTTGAATGAGAGGGCCTGGCTCACAATCTCTGTTCCAGCTCATCCCAAAGGTGTTTGATGGGGTTGAGGTCAGGACTATGTGTGGACCAGTCAAGTTCTTCCACAGCAAACTTACACAGCAAACCAGTGCTAGTAATTGTTGCTTGGTTGATCTAGATGTTGGCTCTCCAAGCATCTATAGGTCCCACTTCCTCTTTATGTACTGTATCTCCTCTCTTGCTTGTACAGTAGCATTCCATCAAATTCCTGGGCTAACCACACACAATCATACCTGGCCACTTCAGGGTTATCAATCTCATAGCTTAGGCTGAGTGACAGGTCAGCAAAGGGTTTAATGTCTCAGCCAGATGTAGCTGTACCTCCCTGTGTTCATGTCCTTGTATAGAAGTTTATCCTCATGTTTTGACTCTTTCTTCCTTTTCTTGTTTTCCTGTTCGTTTGTGTTGAGTGGCTTCCAGTGACACATTATTGGCTGTGTTTCACAAGCAGATTTTATAGCTTAGTGCTATACAATCTGCACAAAGCCTCCAGGGTGGAGGGTACATGGAAATCATATCATCATGTCAAACTGATATATTTTTTAAAGGAACAAACATAACTTTCACTCAAGTGACTGACACAAATGATCTCATCAGGTTCATTGCAACACCATACTTATGTTATGATAATGTGATTATATCTACAGCTGCAGATCCATGTTAATACTTAACAATACACTGTAACCTTTAAGATGCTTGTTACACATGCAGTAGTTTTTAAGGAACTCCAATGAACTGGGCCTGGTTAGATCATGTGATATGCATTATGGCTATTTGTGAGAGTTCAACATAAAGCTGGAGTGTGCATTTTTTTAATAATACAAACAACTGTCTGATACATTATGTTAATACACAGACACCTAACATAACAGATCTGACTTTATACTGGACAGATCTTTGTTTTGTTTGTAACAGTGAAGCACGGTGGAGGTTCCTTGCAAGTTTGGGGTTGTATTTCTGCAAAATGAGTTGGGGATTCGGTCATGATTAATGTATCCTTAATGCTGAGTAATACAAGCAGATAGTTATCCATCATGCAATACCATCAGGGAGCCGACTGATGAGCCCCAAATGTATTACGTAGCACAATCATCGAGTATGTCTGAGATCGCATAAATGATAGGAGGATTTAAGCTTGTGGTTAGTTCTCCTACAACGGTCTTTTTGAACTAAAAATTGAGATTACTGATGTCTACTTAGATAAATGAAATAATATTTATGGTCAAAACCTCATAGTCTCTTCAGATTAAGTCAGTTCATTGCTGCTCTCTGCCAGCCTCTGAACAGGCACTCTGTTTCTGAGCTAATGCCCGCCCCCCAGAACACTGAGTCTCTTGTGATTGGCCAGCTATCAAGTGCATTCCCACTCCCTTGTGATTGGCCATCTACGAGCGGACTGACTGCTCTGAGGTGCTGTGCACCCCGAACCACAGGAGTGTCAGTTTGAGTGCCCGTATGGTTTAATTTACTCTAGTGTGGAAAATATAAAATAACAATATTATGGATCATGTACAATAAACAATTTTAGTATAAGTTGTTCCCTATTCAAAAGTAATACACACCAACCTCCGCCTGCTGCAGTCGGTAGTTAGCGTAGGAACACTTATGCTAACCCCGAGCCAAAAAACACTTGCAGACACAGCAAATACACAAGGTTCCACACATCTCGTGCAGCAGTTCGCTTGTAAACAACATCACATGGAGCTGAGACAAACACTCACTCATTTTTTTTGTACCACTGCTGAGACAAACAGAAAAGGTGAACACACACACTGCCTTTCAAATGGAGCTGCAATTAGCCGTCGTTAGCTATTGCTATACAAGACAAGAAGCAGTCAAGCTCACAGAGACATTATTACTTCATTTGGAAATACTTACATTGCCTTCAGGAAATCCATTACAGATTGTTGGAGCTGCTCCCTACTTGAGATGAAGTTTTAAGCTGAGTCCTGCTTTGTATTGCCCAAGTTTTTATAACTATTGTTGGATTACAAATTTATAAAATGTTTAAATCTAGGTTCCACCATAAAAGTATATAAACTAAAAAGTAATGTACATTGGGTTTTACATTTTGAGGTAAAGATGATGACATCAAGTATGGCAGCCTGAGTGACTGAAACATTAAACTTTTTGTCTTTATGAACCTCTTGACCACCGGGCAGGGTCAGAAGTTAAATGTGAATGCTAATCTTAAAGCCAAACTGTGCCCTTGATCTCTATGACAATGTGAAGGTCTGGGCTATACTGTTAGGGTTGGATTAGCACCTATGCATTCAATTACACTGTTATGCTGATGAGATCAGGGCTGGGGAAATTCTGTTACCGGGTTAGGTCACTCTGCATTTTGTAAACTAGTAAGAATAAACAACAACAAGGACAAACTGCTTTCATGAATTTTTTTTTTATGAAAAGTATTTTCCACACCTGGCCAGAACCTTTACACAATATTCTACAAAGAGGTCACTATATGTACAATATAGTACAGTACAGTACTTTCACTTTTTGTCTCATATCACACTGAACTGCTTGCGTTATACAACAAATTAAAACCGGCCCAACTCAGTGACTCTACCCTGACTGTGGTACATGAGCAAACTGTGTACATGTATGCATTAGGAGATAAAAAATTAAAGTTTGCAATTTAAATGATCACATTAAAAATTTAAATGTATTTTAATACATAATCACCCAATAGGATTAAGCTTCATGTCTATGTCCCAACAGCTGACAAGAAGGCAATTGGAAGAGACTGTGTTGGGTAATAGGCCTTTTCACTGTCACCGGACAAGGAGAGCTCTGTGAGTGTGTGTTGGTGTGTGTGTGTGTGCGCGTGTGTGTGTGTGTGTGTGCGCGTGTGTGTGTGTGTGTGTGTGTGAGAGAGAGAGAGACATTTAGGTGACTAGATTGGATGTGGCTTTCGGGGTGTCAAGGTGACAGGAGCCCCCGTCAGCCACAACTAGCCAGGGAGTAAAGGCAGAGGACAGAATGTAAAGTGAGGAAGGATCTGACATTGGACTCTTTACATAACCAGGAATGAATGAATGATCAGGGGCAGTAAGGTCAAAGCTCAGGAGACGACTGCAGGGTTTATCCACATATTTGAACTTGTCTAAGTTAAACCTCAGACTGCACCAAGTCTGTATGAGTCACAGACCTGAATCAATGGTTTTTTAATGAAAAACATGTTCTACCTGGTGTTTGTGGAGCCAGCTGAATAATGAAGATTGGGAATTGAAAAAAGAAAAAAAATTAAGTTTGTTTTGTATGAAGCAATGATTCATACACTGAGCATTCACTGCTTTTTCCCACACCAAAGTCCATTGAGATTTTTTTTATCATACAGGGACACAGGAGTTGCTGATCTACTGATAACTTGTTTGTGTCAAGGTATTAGGTATTCTGAAGAAAGGA
Source organism: Brachirus orientalis (assembly GCA_016785285.1). Classification (NCBI taxonomy): domain Eukaryota; kingdom Metazoa; phylum Chordata; class Actinopteri; order Pleuronectiformes; family Soleidae; genus Brachirus; species Brachirus orientalis. The sequence continues at coordinate 111,875 of JAFBJR010000243.1, read as the reverse complement.
TTTTAAACGCATTTGAGCTTACTGATGGTGGCAGTAGTGAATCAACTCCTGCGTGCTGTGATGTAAAATCCCTTTGGTGTTTGTGGGGTGGTTTACAAAGTAGCACTTACACATACGTTTTCACTCATTCAACACTGTCTAAGCTGGTGTGAGAAATCAGTGAACATACAGTATATATCAGTATGTCATAAAACCAGACTTTCAGTATGTCAAACTAATCCTGTAAAAGTGTCAGCTGGTTTGTCCCACATGTGACAAGTGAATAGATTGATGCTATGGGGATGTAGTGATGGGTTTCACACAGCACATGCAGTCAAGGCAACGTTATGAAGAGAAATTGATATTGATCTGAGCAGCAGGCAACCATATGATATCAATAATGACTATCGCACACACAAAGAGAGAGAGAGGTTTACATTTGGTCAGTTCAGCATGGGATAAATCAATTCTCTGCTGTGGGTCAACAATTGATCCCACTCTATAGGGACTGATTCATCCATCCCAATGTGCATTTGTGCGGAAAAAAAAGTACACACGTACCCACACCATCATCTCAGTGTCCACTTTCACATGTTTCCATTGTACGTCTCTGCTATATGTGTGAGCTCATGTTTCTAAACCAAAATGACATGACTTATGTGTACAGATGTACATGTTAGTGGCTCGCAACAAGGTCACTTCTTTGAATCATGGTTCAACCAGGGGCCTTTCTGTGTGCAGTTTGCATTCTCTCCCAGTGTTTGTGTGTGTGTGTTTTCTGAGTTTTCTGGTTTCTTTCACAGTCCAAAAACATTAAGAGGTCAATTGGACACTCAATCAGTGGTCAGCAACTGGCAGCCCATGGACCAAAACTGGTCAGCCAGCATTAGTAGTTTTTAAATGGTATGCTTTTCTTTAGACCCTCACATCGAGTGAGGAAGAACTCCACAGAAAAACCCTTTTACAGGGAAAGAATCGGGAGAAACCTCAGGAAGAGCCACGGAGGAGGGATCCCTCTGTCAGGACGGACAGACGTGCAGTAGGTGTCACATGTACAGAGACAAGTTCAGCAGATAATCAAAATATCAGAAAGATACAAAGGATGGAAACAGAGAAATACAGAATGTGAAAGTGTAGAAGGTGACAGAGTAGAAGCTAATGGAGGGACAGGTGGTTGCAATAACTGTGACCTTAGCTGGTAATAATATCAATGTAGGTATTAACAGTGATGTGTAGGGGACGCGGCTCTGGAAGGAGAACCTTGGTCCAATCTAAGCAGACACGTGATGTGAGACAGAACAAAGACTTGTTGATCAAGGAGGCTTTAGGGTCGAAGGTAGGAGTCCGAAGCTGCAAGGCCTTTTGCCTTCCTGATGACCTGAGAGAGAGAGAGAGAGAGAGAGAGAGAGCAAGACCGAGGCCTAATATATAGCTTGGAAACAGAGCACAGACAGCAGGGCTGAGAGAAAAGCATCAGTTTACTATCAGCAGGATAACCTAGACTTTTATTTGCAGTCATTTATACTTATTTTATTGATATTTTAGTCATTTATATAATCTTTATAGTAATTTAGAGAAACTTCTTGGCTGAGGCCAGCTCTCATATTGGGCAGATCAGAAATCCAAAGGTGAGTGAGTTGGCAGACATACCATTAATTAAATGCTGAGGTTAAAAAAAAGTAAGTTTTAAGTTTTGATTTAAAAACCTCAAGAGAATCGCATTGTCTGATGTCAGCAGGGAGGTTATTCCACAGGAAGGGGGCGAGACACGAGAAAGCCCTTTGACCTACGGACATTTTATTAACGCTGGGAACCAATAGAAGTCCAGTGTTCTGTGAGCGGTGAGATCGAGATGGAACATAATAATTTATTATTTATTTATTAAATTCTGATGCTGGCCCTTTGCCTGAAGAACCAGCATAAGACAGGCATGCTGGCATGGCTGCCAGTGAGGACACATGAGAAAACTGATTTTAGTCACTTAACAAAAGGCTCACCAAATAAAGCCTACACCTCCCTAAGTTTACAATATCTTAAAAAAATATGTTCCCCACTTTATCTCGCATTTAGACAGCCTTGTTGACTAGAAACTGACATTTGGAATGTGCTCACATTAGAGAACCAGTCTGCAGAGAAAAATCAGTCTTTTTAGCTCAAGGAGACACAGGAGGTGCTTGTTTTACTCCTGCATCATTTGGTAAGTTTGTGTACTTCAGTAAATCTTAATAAAATATTTCAAACACCAAAGTCATAAAATAACACATTTGGACTTACTGATGGAGGCAACAGTGGACCAACATCTCCTGTGTGCTGTGTTGTAAAATTGCTGATTTTCTTTATGGGATTTAGTTTGAGGAGTGAACGGTTTAAAAGCAAAGTTTGATTTCCAGTTGGAAAAATGTGTCTAATGCTGAGATAAAACAGCAAACATATTCTTATGATATTGTAGACTGAGGATGGTGTAGATTTTATAGGTGAGCCTTTTGTCAGGTGGATAAAATCTCTGTCTTAAGCTAGTTCTGGTCATTCAATTCAATTTTATTAGTATAGCGCCAAATCACAACATACATTATCTCAAGGCACTGTACATAGTAAGGCCAAAACCTTTACAATATTACAGAGAGAAAAGAAACCCAACAGTTCACACAATGAGCAAACACTAAAAAAAACTCCCTTTTAACAGGAAGAAATCTCTGACAGAACCAGACTCAAAGATGTGCGGTCATCTGCCTCGACCGGTTGGGGTGAGAGGAA
>JAFBJR010000243.1:67932-108940 GCA_016785285.1 Brachirus orientalis | reverse complement strand
AGTTTTAACAGACCTAATAGAACATCCAGATAGTACTGAGTTACAATAATCTAATCTTGATGTAACAAAAGCATGAACTAATTTTTCAGCATCCTTTAAGGATAAAATGTTTCTAATTTTCATAATGTTCTGCAGGTGGAAGAAGGCTGTTTTGGAAATTTGTTGAATATGTGAGTCAAATTATATATCCTGGTCAAAAATAACTCCAAGGTTCCTTACAGTGGAACTGGACACCATGGTGACGTCATCTAAAGTGACAATATGGTCAGAAAGTTTGTCAGTGATGAATGTCTTACAACTTACAACTTCATAAATGCCCTTGAGGAAAGGCTGTTCCAAATTTTCACCATTATCTTTAATTATCATATACTTTCTCTGCTAAGGTTTTATTGATGAACTAATACAAAAAAAAATACATAAAATCAGTTGGTCTTATATGCACAAATTGGTCTGAAGAATATGCCTTCAAGTGAACAAGGATACTGGAGACTAAACACTAATCTTTAACACAAGCTTTTTTTCCCCAATGCCTAATGTTTCACATATGTCACATTGCAGATAAGGTGACCATAAAATGAATTATTCAATAATGACCACTTCTCCTAAATGAGACAAATACATGCTTTTTCGCAGCATGAAAAACTTGTCGCTATAGCGATTATTTTAGTTGGGTTTTGATAATCCTAATCTCATATTATTTCCTGATAATCACCTGCACTCACAAAAATACATTGTGAATAAATGGAGAAATCCTGCACTTTTAACTTTTGCTGTTTTCTTCCGTTAGACAGCTATCGTGAGATGATGCTTCTGTATCTTGATATTATTGCCATCTGTTTTTCTTCTTTCCTTCATTTCCTCATGTTTTGAGGATTTCAAATCAAGTGGCGGAGATTTGCTGTGTGTTTGTTGCATCCAGGGACAAACGATTAGCTTAGCAAGCTGGCAAGCCAATGGAAGTAGTAGGGCCTTGAAATTTTATTTTAACTTTCAATGGATTTCAATGAACACTGGAGTGGGTTAAAAAGAAGAGAAGTGCCCAAATCCTTCACCACTGCAAAGAACGTGGACAAAAAACGGGACAAAAAACATGGAAATAATTTATGCTGGAATGAAAAAGCAAAGCTAACTGAGGAGGGGGGTGGACGCGGAGGTGGACAAGAGAAGTAGGAGGGCAGCGGTTGGAGTTTTGTACTGGAGAATAATAGATGTGTGTGTTTGTGCATGTGCGTGTGCATGTGTGCGTGTGCATGTGTGTGTGCCCTCTCATGGGGACCAGATGAAGTATTCCTCAGTGTCTGTGGCAATCGACCAGAGCAGTGCAGTTCCAGTGATGGATACCACCGCACTAATCGCTCCTCCGATGCCTTCTGTTTCTCTCTAACACACTTCGCCTCGCCCTCACTCATTCATTTATCTCCCCCCGCCCTTCTTCCTCTTCTCCGCCTCCCAATCCTCTCACTCACTCATCCCCATCAACCCGTCCCAACTCTGCGGCACACAAACAGAAACAAATCACAGATGTAATGAAATTAAGTTGGGAGAGAGGAGGAGGAGGAGGAGGAGGAGGAGGAGGAGGGTGTTTGTTCCAGGTCTCCTGACAGCTGCCGCAGTGGCGCACCTCAGCCACATGAGGTGACTTCTCAGAAGAAAGTTCCCGCTGTGATCGAGTGCAGTTTAACACATGGAAGACTTTATCCAAGCTTGTGAAACCTTCCCGTTGTGGAGGATAAATCTTTAGTGGTTCCCAAAATGGAGAGAATAGGGAGAGGCAGAGGATCTGGAACCTACACGGTGCATTCATGAACATCCCCCTGTGTGTTAGTTTGTTCCACGATAAAACAGAATCTGGAAACAGGGTTCATATGTTACTTGCATATATTTATTTTATTTATCGAATTAACCCGTCATTATGATGCAAAAACTGATTGCACATTGTAAAGACGTGGAAAAAAAGCCTTTAGTGATGTTGTTACTGTGGGAAAGCGATTGTGCATTACTCTTCTCTCAGTATCGGATGCCAAGAACAAATCAACCTCACGAGATGAATGAATCCCATTGATGGAGCAACAAACGCAGATGAAGAAGGAATGTCACAGAAAGAGACATGTCTTCACTCCATGGAGAGAACGTACTACATCTGTCTTCACGTTTACAACAGTGACCAACAAAAATACCACTTGGGATTTGTCTGGGACTTGAAAATTATGTTTTTTGAGAAATTTTAAAGCAGACAGTACATACATTTCTTTCTAAGCACTTTTATTTGTTAATAAAATTCTTTTATTTGTTAATTAAAATCCCGTTAATGCACCATTAGCCCTCAATAAATAAAGTCTTGAAGTGTAGAAACAACTTCCTGCTACAGGCGGGCTAAACGCAATGACGAGAGAGAAGTGGCGTCTAGCAGATAGCAGAACCAGCAAAGGTGGTTACACCCCATTATTAGATAGCCATCACTCCTAGAAAACTCCAACAAGCACATTTGTTGACACTTTTACGCTCTGCATACACCATCCGTATAACTGGTCTAATTGGTTGTAGATCCAGTGTTAATTTGTCACTCATTTTTTAAATTTGGTCTTGTTTCGAATGTCTTTATTAGTCTCCGTCATATTTAGTATTCATTCACATACTATTTTTGTTAGTCCGGTTTTAATTATTTTAGTTTTAGTCCAAAGTGTGACGGGTGGTGTATGAACCCAATTGCAGTACCAAAGCACAGAACCGAGGATGGGTTCGAGAGTTTATTCAAAGCAACGGGCAAACAGGAACCAAAGGGACAAGGCAGGATACGTGGTCAGAAACAGAAGGCAGAGGTAGATTACCGGGGAGCAGGTGAGACAGGTTAACCCAAGACAAGCTGGGTCGGCAACAGGAGGTCGGGCAGAATAACGCTGGAGAGTCTTGCGTGGCAAAGAACAATCTGGCAAGTGAGAGAGTGTGGGGCTGGTGAATATATGCTGGGCCGATTGCAGGGAAATGGGAAGCAGGTGTGTGCACAGGTGAACTGAGTTGCCTGATGAGGTGGGAGTGGCTGGGAGGTTGGGTGAAGCAGAGGCGGGGGAGAGTGGAAAAGTACTGAGTGAGAGTGACTGAACTGTGACACAAAGAGAACTTGGTCAAGACGTCTTAGTCAAGTTTTAACACATTTTAGTTACAAGAAACATTAAATTATTTCTGAGATGATTCTTGACTATCATTCCAGACAAACAGTGTTTCACACGTCTAAATTATTGATAAAATCTCATAACTGCCTGAAAAAATACACTTGACGAATGCTACAGTGCAACTGTTTGCTGATTTAAGAGACACGTTTACAAGTGATGAACTTTAGTATTTTATTTTGAATGAACGCAATTCAAAAGCTGGAGCTCTGGTGCATAAATCTCCAGTGTTCTTGTACTTTTCATATTCTCCATTTAGTTTTGGGTTGCAACCATATGGTGGCAGCAACAGCACCAGAAATAAAGCTGCTACACCTGAACTTATTTGGGATATTTTAAAGGCATTACAGCTGGACATCTGTCTCCTCAGAGATTTTTAGTTTTTCATTTAATTTTCATTTTTCATTTACACCAGTTGGTGCCTCTTGATACCAAATCCATGTCAGTGATGTGTTTGACCTTGATTTTCTAAAAATGTGTCCACCTCTAAAATATACCATATACACAGATTTGACACAGCGCCTGGTGAACTACTCAATCCATGCAGAGAACACCAGTGATAAATGTAGTCTTGTTTCCATGCAAACCCAGAATTTTTCCACAAAAGCATTTATTATTCTTGTGAGTCTCTGTATCAAAACCGACTGGAGCGAATGTTTAAGTCCAGTTTTCCCTGTTGACTTGTATGCTACAGCAGTTTATGTGGAAAACACAAAACAGAGGGAACATGAGAGCCTGAAGGAAAATATAATTCACAAAACTGAGCTAGATGACCTTCAGACGAGCTGCTGCTCCAACTGCACTACATTATAAAACAACATAGTACACACTAATTTATTTTACAGACTGGTTGCCATTATTTGGCTGTTTGTTTTCTGCTGCTATGGGATGTCAGTCATTGCAAATCCACAAATTATAAACAAACACAAACAAGGATGGAGGAAAAATGGTGAAACGATTACCATCTTTGAACGCCGTGCGATTTTAATGTTAATTTCCCAACTGTCAGCACTGACGGGACTGTGACTGGAATGATCTTGATCAAATTTGCATCTGCCACACAGTAAAATATGACACCCCCACTTTTCATGACAATATTAGGGACATTGTGCACATGAAATTAGATTCAACATTGCAGTTATTTGTCGTCTATGAAAAAATATACCTTTAAGTATACGGGGAAGAGGAACCATGTGGAAACAGGAACCGCAGGAACCTGGACAAAATGAATTGACAGACACTGGGGAGGACGGCAACTAAATACTAGAGATGAGCCAATACGATACCCTGTATTGGTATTGGTGCGATGCTGGTCAATATCAGTAGAAAGTGGAAAAACGGATACAGTCTAAAAATCCTACATATCGCATGCCTCACTATGCACAGACTGTCATGTCTCGTCTGGTCTGGGTTGTCTCCCCTCCTTTTTTGTGATGATTTATTTCCTGTTTTATTTTGCTGTTTTTCTTTACTTCCTGGTTCTGTTTCACAGGAGGTTGGCTGACAGGTGAGACGAGGATCTTATCAGCCCACTTGTTTCCAATTACTCTTCAGCTGGTCTCTCTTTAAACCCGGATCTCCTGCCTTCTGGTGTCAGCGTGTCATCTCTGTATGCCTGGTGAGCTCGTCACATTGTTCGTCACCTTTTTGCTAGACTCTTTTTGAGTTTAGTTTTGTACAAATAAATCTTGTTATTCCTTTTTACACAGTTTCCATTTTTTGATCATTTTTCCCCCTGGTTGACTTTTGGTTAAAACCATGATACAGACTGTAAAAATGTAAATAAAATCATCAACAGTATTTTAGCTGAGTCATGTTTTGGGCTGATAATTTCTTCTTTATGGGAGAAGAATATTTGTTACACATTTGGAGAACTATGTCTTCGAAGTAGCTTGAAATGGCACAAAGGTGGCATTAACAGCTTCATAGATTAAAAGGTCTAAAATACCGGGATTGATAGTTACTTGAGTTTGTGATATCGATATTGGTATTGTGCCCTCCCTACTAAATACAGGGATAATCAGGGATAATCACACACAGGGAAAACACATCAATCTGGAAAGCACTTTGTGAATATACTTAAAAATTAATATTCTAATTATCTTTTCAAAAATGACTAAACCAGAAAGTTAAATTATCTGGAGGTACATACTTGCTTGACATGTGGTTGTATCCTTCTACGACTCAAAAATTCAATAAAAAGTCAAAATTCCTCAGTTCCACTCCGATCACATACCCTGGTGTATACAGTAGAACAGTATTTCTGATTTTCCTCCAAGTACCACAGTTTGAGAACATGAGTCACAGTTTGGGAACATGAACATAGGTTACTAAAGTTTTTTAAAGTTTTTTAAGGCAGTGTGGGTGAACTTTTTTTGACTTTCTATCACCTTTACATTTCTTTTACAGTGGTGACACCAAATCACAACTGTAATTTGCCTGGAAATTCCAGTAGAAAAGGGAAGTGTGCCATCAAACACATGTGAATGTGTGGTCCAACACTGGCAGCTGCTGATATGGAAACATGTAGGAATGGTTGATCCCGCGGACATTAAGCTTTAAACAGATTTTGTGAGAGTCCCTTTAGAAACCATATGCTGCAGTGTTCCTGAATGCTCTCTGTTTCCTCGGTGTGTTCTTGCAGCACAAAGGCCCACAGTTCGTGCAGGAGTCCTGGGTGTGCAGTGGATGTGAATGCTGACAGGAGAGGGGTGGGGGTGGGCAGGGAAGAGTGGAACAGGACAGTGGGTGGTGTGGCAGAGGGTCTCTTCTGATCTCCCATAATCCCCCACTCATTTTTTGGACCCACTTAAAAAAGCTCCTGCTTGAACAAATATACACTTTTCCGAATTGCTTGCCTCCCCATGTTTCTCTCTAATTTTCTTCTCCCCCCCTCATCCCGAGACCCCATAGAGAGCCTGTCACCAGCACTGTTTTCCTTCCTTCATTTTTTTTGCCTCCTCTGTTTGTTTTCCAAAATAAAAGGCTCTGTGAGCAGTGGGTGTGTGTGTACGAGAGTGTGTGCACAAGAGGTTGTTTTTGCTCTTGCTACTAGAACCTTAATGACCTGAGTTTCACTATGCCCAACTGTGTCCTCTCTGCATCAGCATTAATCTGCACAAAGGCAAAGGCTACTAGTTTCCATGACTTCAGAGGACATTTCCTGGAGACTTACTCTAACCTTAATCATAATTACTAGTGGCCTAACCCTAATCCTGACCTTAACCTTAGCCTAACTTTAAAACATGTCTTAACCTTAAAATGTAGTAATTTACATCATGGGGACACTCTAATGCAGGTCCACACAGGAATCGATATAAGGACATTTACTGACTTTCCTTCATTTGGAAAGTCTAACCAAAGCACCGGTTTTGGTCTCCACGAGGACTACTGGATCTCAGTGTTTATGCCTGAAAAGGTCCTGACAAAGTAAGAAATACATGTATACACACACACACACACACACACACACACACACACACACACACACACCTTGCTTTCCAGGTAATTATAAACTGAGGTAAAGAAAAAAGGAGCATTCATTCCTTTTCTTTCCTCTCCCTCCTTCCACCGTCTTTACATCTGTGCTCCCCGACATCTATTCCCAAGGTTGAACATAGTAGCAATACTCAGTGTGTGTGTGTGTGTTTGGCTTTTTAAAAGCAAACTTTATGAATTATGAGAAGCACAAGAGGCTGCACTGCAACTTAAAGAGCTGAGTTTGCAGATGGGGGACAGTGCACCTCAGGGAGAAGGCACGGAGAGAAATGAAGGCCTGGAGATCAAATCAAGACCTCCACAATCTCGTTCAGAGCGGTAGAGGAATAGGAAGATGCACAACAGCAAAACAAGTAATGCAACAGTTGGAAAAAAAAACAAAACAAAACACACTTTTGCAATATTTTGTCCTCTAGATGTTGCTCCAAGGTGTTTTTATGAAGCTGAGCTGTGCTCTTGGTTTAATCACTGTGAGGAATTGTGACTGCCGTGTTGGGTTTAGAAAAGCTAATGTTCTCTGTTGTGGAGTGTTGCGGGCTGTCAGTGTGCAAGTGTCATGTTTTGATTTTTTTGCATTTGAATTTGATGGTGAATCAAGACAGTAGAGCTGTGGCCTCCATATTTTAACAGAGAATTTGCACAACATTTATGCTGAGCACAAAGTCACATACTGAAATCTTTGGCCATGCATGTCCTTTCCTTCTAATCTAACATTAGAATATGTCTAATATTAGACAGCAAGGTTACTGCACAAGCTTGATTGCATGAGCTAAGCACTTGGGGCCCGTCCACATGGAAACAAGTGTAGGTGTATACACATGGGTTTTTATTATTTTTATTATTGTATTGGTGTTTCATCTACACAGAAACTGCACTTTTGGAAACGTCTCCCAGAGTGGGAAGATCTGTAAAAAAATTGTACTTCCATGTAGACAACGAACACGCCACTTGACAAAAAATGATGGCCCGTTTCTCTCATGCACTGGTATTCACGGTCCCTATCTTTGTTGCCATAGTAATCATCTTTTCTTATGTTTGCTGATTGTTTAGCGGTCTTGCCAAATACTTTCAATGTAAGGAAACCAAAGTCAGCCTGAAAAGACGCTAGAACACGTCCTGTCCTCAGCAACATCAGAGACACCTGACACTTTACTTGAATGAACAGATGAGTGATTGTGTGGATGTGGATTGGGTTCTGTGTGGATAGAGACATTTCCTGAAACAATGCCATGCTCACAGGAAAATTATTCACATTACACAAAGAAGAAGATTGTTTATGTTCTGTGCCGTTTCCATGTGGACAGGACCTTAGCTTTGCCTAGTATAAAGAAAAGGAAAGTGAAAGTGCTTGACTGCCTGAGCTAAAATTCTATTACAGAGATAATTATGTTGACATGATTTCATTAAATGACTGCAACAAACAGATCCTCCTTTGCTGACCACCACCACCATATTTGTGCATTTTTCCCCAAATTTCCCTGTCACAACAAACAAATTTTCCACAATGATGAGACTGAAACTCAAAATTTGAATGGTTATTTAAAGTGTAAACAATCTAAAACTTTATTACTGGTAAAATGTTAGTAGCTAGTACATTTCATAGTACATTTCATTGTACTGCTCTGAGAGATGAGGCAAAGATGGAAGATGAAAATGAAGCCACCAACTCATGGGGACACATGCAAGTGAGTACGTTTCCAAGTAAAGAAAACAAGAAGAGTGGAAAAACTTTGTTGGAGTCAGTGTTGGCATCTGAGAAGGATTTATGTCCCATCGGGGGCCAGGACTGACAGAAGGAAGATGACAGAGGCTCGATGGCGCTTTGGGGGCTCAGAGCCACACATAAATCACCCACCTGGAAGAGCCACAAAGATTGGCATTGGTTGTGGCACCACGCCACAGACTTATGAGCCGTTTATGTGGAAACGAGAGGAAACAGGCAGGCTGATAATGGCTAAAAATAAACCGTAAAACTTGATATATTACGGCCCAAACATTTGTGAGTTCTGGCAGTTGCGATGAAAGTGACAAAAACATGAGAGGTGGAAACGAAGAGGAGAGGAGAGGAGATTAAGTGATATTTTAAGTTTTTTTTTTTTTTGAGGCCCTTAGACAGGAAATAGATTTAGTCACAGATCACTGAAAGTATGGCTGCCAACAAGGACACAAGGAAAAATTGATTTCAGCCACTTAACAAAAGACTGACCTATTAAAATCTACACCGTTAATCTAAAGTTGTGTTTCCAGGCAGTGGGAAGGTTTGGTACAGTATGGCATATACTTTTTTTTTTTTCTATTTCCATTAGGAATACTAGAATAATAAGCAGCCACAATGGTTGGTACAGTCATGACAGTCAGCTGATTGGGCAACAGAAAAACATCACTCCCATGTGAAGTGTCTATTCTTTTACAAAGCTTCATGTCTTGCTGATACAAACAGCCACAAACCGAGCAGGGACGTCCTCCATTGTTGTCTGTTGTGTCACGTGTGATGCTGTCGGCCTGACCCAGGCCTTTACCGTTCCAGACTGTATGGTTCCGTACCATGATGGAAACACAACATAAGGGTACGTTCACACCAGCCTGGTTTTGTGTGGTTAAATTGAACCCTGCTGCATTTAACCCCTTAGTACGGTTCATTTGGATCAGTGCCAACTTAATCCTAGATCTCTGATGTGGTCTGGACCCGCTTGTGAGTGAACTCTGTAGTGATTCATAACTGATGTGAACTCTATTTGTACCTTGTACTAGAAGCATAGTATTAACGGCTACAGCCTCTGTGTTCTCATCCACATCCATAAGTGAGGAGGAGGAGGAGGAGGAGGAGGAGGAGGAGGAGGGGGAGGGGGGGGGGAGGGGGGGGGGGAGACCCTGGCAGGTCTGGACTCTTCCTCCTCCACAGTCATTTAGCCGGGTATCATCACCAAAGCACCACAAAGTTGCAGACTCACCACTGTGTCTCACCTGAGGGCAGTGGGATGAGAACGAGGGCAGCAGCTGCAGCTCAGGACCTTCCTGTCTGCTGGCCTGCAGTTTTGTGATGCTCGTGGCTACTGATGCTAGCTTGGGCTAAATGCATGCAGAAGGGGAAGAGTTGTTGCTTCACAGACTTGGAGGATGGATGCCATTTTAAAAAGGACATTGTCTGGAAAGTCAAATTTCTGATGTTTTTTGGTGTGTCCCCGTGTCCTTCCCGTAAGTGTCACAATAAACACTTCAGCCACGTCTGAGAAAGAACGGCTTCTCTGTTTACCTGAGCTCCAGCAAGCGGTTTGGAAAAGTCGAGTTAGTTACGTAACTAGCACATTTGCCGTGCAACGAACCCTCCCCCAACAGCTACTCCCGGTTGTGGGTGTGAACATTCAACCTGAAGAAATAGAAGAAGCACCGCAGAGTAGTCAGTCAGCTGGTAGCTGGCCAATCACAAGAGACTCGGTGTTCTGGGGGGCGGGCATTAGCTCAGAAACAGAGTGCCTGTTTAGAGGCTGGCAGAGAGCAGCAATAAACTGTGTTACAGTGTGTTATTAGATTTGACTCTGTGAACATGAATCAAACCAGATGAAAAATCAAACAATGTATCAATTTTCCATCAGGTGTGAACAAACCAAAGGGACGATTAGGTATAAACACACCCTAAGATCTCTTTAGAATATGTTTGTTCATTGTCTCGCCTTTTGATGGCCTTTTCTGACTGAACCACTCACTCTCCTGCATCAAAGTCCATAGAGAAAATAACAGGTTTCGCTCACAGGGACACAGGAGCTGCTGGTGAACTGCCTCATTTGCAGTTCTGAAGGAAGCAGATCAGCAACTTTGTGCTCTGTGGACTTTGTCACATGGAGTGAGCAGTGTATATACAAAGTCAAACCTCAGCTTTCAGTTGAAAAAGGCTGTCTAATGGTGAGGAACGGTGGAAAACATATTCTCACTCAGAATCAGAATCAATTAATCCTCGGGGAAACTTAATGTGTTACATTTGCTCCTTTAGATTTTAAATAACACTCAATTTTCAAATTTGATACATTAACATGTACTATAAACATGACAAGAAAGATATGCCTGGAATGAGATATGACCCTTTGGGTTCTACTTATGACTGTAAATATAACTGAATAATAAATATAGTTGTAGAAGGTGTGAATGTAAAGTATGTACTGAAAAACAGTTAAAGTGAGCTGAAACAGAATATCTAGCTGCTAATGTTACCCATCATCAGATAATGTCGCTCCTTTTGTGCCTTGTCCAAGTTTGCACATAACGTTGTTAAGCTGAGCTAAGATGTTATTTGGCTTTCAACTCTTTTTTTTAGATTGATCTAATAAATGTTTGTAAATGACTGTAAAAATATTTGCAAGTGTTGGTCATATTCGGATGGTACCTTAGGTAGCAGAATCTTGCTGATTGCCGATTTGTGTCTGCATTTTCAAATAGGTCGACTGTTTTGCTGATTTGGAGAATTTCCAATGGCATATTACAGTATATGGAGCCAAGTGCCATTCCCACAAACCACACATTTACAAAGCACAGACTTTGCCTGCAGTGATTGCAATTGTCACAACCACAGACTTCCTGCACAACATTGTAATGGTGAACAGAGGTAAGCATTTATTATAATAGTATTGCACTGCATAAAACAGTTATTTGTGTCATTTTAGTGGTTGCTTACTTTTAGCATTTTGTGAAAGACTTTGTGCACATTTATATTACATTTGCATGATTTTACTTTTCTTTGCTACCTGTTGTTCACTGCTTGACTGTAGTCATAGTAATAAAGGTAAAGTGTGAATTGAAAATAATGGAAAGTATTATTTTTCAATGCCACAAATTGTCAAATAAATATTGGTAAACAATTGTGATTGCTGGTACAAAGGAAGAACATGTACGGAAAACTCACTGTATTAGCTTACTGTATTTGCTGGAAAAGTATAAGTAAATGAAACAAAAAGTAACAAATCCTGGCACAATACAAAATATAATTTATTATTTACAATTACTGGCTACAAGAGGCTTTTTTCTACATTAGGCAGTGCAGTCTGAAGCCAGTGTAGGTGGCCCTTGGATCAGGATAATTATCCCTTATTTTCCAAACACAGCAGCTTAGAATGAGCACCCTGTTGCCTTCACCCAGGTGACCGTGCTGCCAGTAAACATGTATGCCACATGGCTCAGGGTTGTGGTACTTGGTTCTGTCTCTGAAGAGCTTGTGCTGAGAGGTGAGGAGTAATCCTGTGATAAAACAATGGAAAAGGAACAAATGTTTGGAAAGAGTCCAACTACTGTTACACTGTAACTTATTCACTTTGAATGAACTGCAAATTACAACTGGACACAAGCTCATTTGCAAACTCTACGAATGAGCTTGTGCACGCTGGAATTGGAAATTCATGCAGATTGTGTCCTGTTCAGTGAGCTTGATGTACATGAATGTTCACGTATTTCCTAACATCGTGGACCTGGCGAGACATAGCTTCCGTGGTGAGGTTTTCCGTGAGTCCACAACTTTCAGCTAATTTGTACTCAAGTGTCACATGGACAGCTTCAGTGATGAGGACCTGCTTACATTGTCTTTCAAAAGTAACCCATATCTGAAATCTGCATTTACACTGGTTAACACCTATTGCTTGGCAACTGACTTGAAAATAGGCCAAAACAGAAGTAAAAGTGGTGTTATGAAAGCTAGAAGTTCTTGCCCTCAAGCTTTTAAAGGCAAGAAACCTCGGCATGAATCCACTAGTTTGAGCCCATGTCCACCATTGCATTTAAAGCGAGTCATGTGATCGTAGATGGTGCGTACACGTGTATTTACGTAATTCGCCACTTTTAAGCCCCACTTTTAAGAAAGCACAAGTCACATTGACAGGAGAACATCTGACCTGTCTGCTAACATTGTGGCACATATCTGATTCATATCCATTGAGGCCTGAATCTGTTCTGACAATCTCTGGATCCATGTGCTTTTGTTCTTGTCATGGGTCATATCTTTGTGCCAAATGGGAGGAGAAGATCTGAACTGTGTCACTTGTGTACCTCACGCAGCCATACTTCAGAAAGCCTGAACTATTCCTTTAAGAGGATACAAATACACACAATTTCCAATAAGAAGAAAAAATAAATAAAAAGAAAGATTTTCATAACTGAAACCATAACCAGAATGGTACCTCAGCACTGTCAATATCATATTGGGATAAAGATATGTACAGAATGTTACACAAGATTAATGGCCAGTGGTTAAAGATCTCACCTTCATGTCCTGCCGTGTCTCGTTTGGCAGCTCTAAGTGAGTGTGTGTTTTCACTAAGACCTTGCTCCATTCCCTGTAGTGGAGGCCTGAGCAGGGAAAGTTGGACGCAGCAACTACAACACAGTGTTTTCCAGAGTTTTCCACCTTGTGAAGGACGTGGGAACAGTCAGTATGGACACGCAATGTGTGAAATCCACCAGCGCAACTTTGCCAGAAAATAAACTCCTGTGTGTGTCTGCTTAATTATCAAAGACAGCCACATTTACAAACTGGCCTAAATGTTAGGATCCTGACATGGAAAATAATTCATGTCAGAAAAGTGAACACATTATTGTAAACATTTAACAATATTAAAGATTTTAATAAGGACAGACTTACTGAAACTGACTACATCTAAACCTTTTTCGTGGAGGCTCAATATTTACAAATGCGACCAAAATGACTGTATAAATTGTGACAGGACCAAATTTGTGCATAAAGTATCTAATATTTTGAATAGGTTAACAAATAATTTCCAAGAGATGTTCAGTAAATTAATTAAAAATTAATTTTATTGAATAGTTATACACACAATAAACATAAATCTAAAAATAAAGTTGGGGAAATTTGTTTAGGGACTGGGCTACATGGTGGTGTAGTGGCTATCACTGTTGCCTTACAGCAAAAAGACCTGGGTTTGCAGCTCAGTCCAATCAAGGGCCTTTTGCTATGGAACATGCAGCGGTGAATTGAAAGCTGATATTGGTACTGGTGTTGGCTGAAAAATAACAAGATTTATTGTCCAAAATAATTACAAATTAAGAAAAATGTGTTAATAAGATATCTGAGCCAAAATAAAAGAAGTAAACTAAACAGAACTTTACTCAAAAAATACAGACTGACAGATCAGACCATTTTAAAATGAGAGGGAAAACTAAACACGCACAATAACTACACTCAATGCAAAAAAGCACAAACCCCCGTTATCCTCTTAATCCCCCTTTTACTGGTCCAGTTCCAGGGCTTCTGTACTTAACCAGTACAGAACCAGGCTTTGCACTCAGCCACGTGTTTTGGCCAAAATCAATAAAACAATAAATGACAATAAAGAGTAACATAACTTTAGAATAGAGTGCAGTGTCAAATGTAGAAATATTTTTTTAAACCAAAAAGGCCAGTTCCTCTGTAAGAAACCTTGGTGTTATTTTTGACCAGGATATATCATTTCATTTCACTCCAGAACAGCCTTCAGCCACCTGCGGGACCTGATCAGGGAAACCTGAACCATCTCTAAGTTATGCTGCTATAGACCTAGACTGCTGGGGGATTTCCTGTGGTGCACTCACACTCACTCTTTCACACTCACTCTCTCACACTCAGGGTATGAATGTGACTTAATTATGTGTCATTAACCTTATTTTTTTCTTCCTTCCCAAGTCTGTTTCTGCTTCCTTGCATCCTCTCTCCCTCTGTCCTCATCTTGCAGGCTGCAGGATCCAGATCCAGTTTTGATGATAGTATTATTATTATCAGTAACAATAATACTGCTGTCATTATTATTATGCTCTGATTCTAAACTTGATCCAACTGTTGTATATTTGCTCCTGGTCTCTCTCTTCTGTCTCTCCCTCACCTCCCTCTTTTTCTTTCTCTCCCCCCGTCCCCCACCTCTCCTCTGTCCCCCATTTTCCTCTCACCCCAACCGGTCGAGGCAGATGACCGCACATCTTTGAGTCTGGTTCTGTCAGAGATTTCTTCCTGTTAAAAGGGAGTTTTTTTAGTGTTTGCTCATTGTGTGAACTGTTGGGTTTCTTTTCTCTCTGTAATATTGTAAAGGTTTTGGCCTTATTATGTACAGTGCCTTGAGATAATGTATGTTGTGATTTGGCGCTATACAAATAAAAGTGAATTGAATTGAACTGAATAGATGTGTTAATTTATGTAGGGGTACAACAATTAGTTGATTATTAATCAGTTAGCAAAATAATCACTATAACTACAGTCAAACAACTTCATTTTTTCATGGTTATGAGGAGAGAGGATGAGGATTTTAATAAACAAGAGAACAGAGAACAGATTATGGACCCAAGGTGTAAAGTGTCTTTATGACTGTTTCCTTTCATACACCAAGTTGATTTGGTATAACATGTAAGCAGACAGGAAGCAGCAACTCCTTTTTTTACTTCTGTTTTGGTCTCCACTTAAAGGCTGGAGGAAATATCCAGCTCCTTTATCTGCCTCTAAATCTATTGGTTTGGTGCTCATCAGTTAAATCGTTTTTTCAGTAGAGAAAAACAGTATGAAAAATAAGCTGTGACAGCAACATTAGTAAGAGGAAAAAGAAAATGTTTAAAGCACTGTGCAAAAGTGAGCTGCAGGTGTAAATCATCTGTGCTATTATAATAACGTGAGTAATTTAATGTTATTTTTTTCTTGAACTTAATATATAATTAAAAGTGACTGAGCAGTGTAATAACAACAATTAACACCACTTCTGCAGCGGGTGACGGTGGATAAGCGATAGAGGGAGTTGTCTTTCAGCTGGAGTGAATGGGTGAATTCAGACTATTTTATTATATATATTTTTTAATTGTCTGTCCCCAGAAAAAAATCACCAACCTCATGCTTTAGAGTGTTCTTTCACACTGACAAGGCAACTTTTGCAACATGTGAGCCTGGAAAAACCCATCCAGCAGCTACATATAGAGAATACGTATACGCCATTGACATTCAAGGGGAGTGTAAGCACTGACATCAAAGAGACACACACACACACACACACACACACACAGAGAATGGCAGAGAGAGAGAAAGTGCATACTGTATGTGGCAAAGAACACAGGGAGAAGGGGATGATGGAGGAGAAGAGGGGATGAAGAATGACATTAGTGTGTTTCAAACTCCCCATCTGCAGTGAGTGCTGGTGTGAGGAGTAAAACAACAACAATGAAGTCACAACATGGGGTTTGAATAGTAGCAGTTACCTTTTGTCCAGTCAAACTTCAAAGTCAGTCGGTCAAATTAGCAACATGAGAGAGTATCACATCGGAGGGTGTTGGAGGTTTTTACGAGGCTGCAGCAGTGTTACGTAACAGGTGTGGCCTGAATGTGACGGCAGAGCCAGACTCTTGTCACCACCTGTCTGTCGGCGTGCGTCTCACTGTTTGTACAGGTGAGTAAAAAAGTAAAAAAAAGAATCAATTAGCGGAGGATATTCAGTGGTCGTTAAGGTTGTTCTGATGTGTGGTTGTATGAGGTACTGAGACAGAGTCATCACCGACTGCACTGTGCCACTGCGAGTCACAGTGGCTCAACATCACTTAAGGAAAAATCTATGCCTGCTTAAGTCTACAATATGTTAAAAAAAGAGTCCTATAAGTTATCTTGCAATTTTTTGTGACTACTGAAGTGTGGAAAGTGCTCACTCTCCTCCACCAAATTCCATAGAGGGAAAACTGTGATTTTACAACAAGGCACACAAAAGTTGTTAATTAACTGCTGCGACCCCCAGTAATTTAAAATGTGTTATTTTGTGGCTATATTGTTTGAAATTCTTCATTCAGATTTACCTAAATGACACAAATCTATCAAATGAGGCAGCAGCAGTAGTACAGTATCTCATGTGTCCCTGCAAGCTTAAATGTCACACTGGACTTTGGAGTGGGAGTATACACAATTCAGTTTCTGGTCGGAAAAATATGTTTTACAGCGAAATAAGGTGTCAAACATATTCTTAAGATATCGTAGACCTATACTGTGTGCGCATCTCAGTGCCTTGAGATAATGTATGTTGTGATTTGGCGCTATACAAATAAAATTGAATTGAATTGAATTGAATTTTGTTATGTGGCTAAAAATCTTTCTCATGTCCCTGCTGGCAGCCATGTTTTCAGAGAGAGTGACTGACCTTCAAATTAAAGACACATCTCGACGTTGCTCTTAAGGTCATGCTTCTTGTTTTCTTGTTTCCTGTTTTATTGTGAAACTGACCTCTCCTCACATTCCAGATTGCTTCACTTCCTGCCCCTGTGTGTTTTCCCTCCAGTTTTGATTGTCTGCCCCGCCCTCATTAGATTCACCTGTGTCTCGTCATCTCCCTTCACCTCAGGTGTATATAAGCTGTGTTCCTCTTCCCCTCTGTGCCAGTTTGTTGTAGTACCTCAGCGTCTGAATGTCCCGGCCATTTAATTACTTGTATCTGTTCTCCCTGGTTTTTGGATTATTGTCTGTGTATGACTTCCGCCTGTGCCTGCCGTTTTGGATTTGTTTGTTTGAACTGACTGCAGTAGTACAGTATCTCATGTGTCCCTGCAAGCTTAAATGTCAATTGTCACACTGGACTTTGGAGTGGGAGTATACACAATTCAGTTTCTGGTCAGAAAAATATGTTTTACAGCTAAATAAGGTGTCAAACATATTCTTAAGATATCGTAGACCTATACTGTGTGCGCATCTCAGTGCCTTGAGATAATGTATGTTGTGATTTGGCGCTATACAAATAAAATTGAATTGAATTGAATTGAATTTTGTTATGTGGCTAAAAATCTTTCTCATGTCCCTGCTGGCAGCCATGTTTTCAGAGAGAGTGACTGACCTTCAAATTAAAGACTGAAATGTATCTGCAATGTGACAGGGAATGTAATTTGTGTTATGTGACTTTGTCACCATTTGCAATCTGCATGTAATCAGTGCTCATAAATTCACGCAGGCTTCATTATCAGGCAATTATGCAGGAAAAGATAAGCAACATTAATATGCAGCAATTAAACAACACAAACAAGTCAGAGAAGTTTGAAAATGCCTTATCCTCATCATACCATCAAGAAGAAGAAGTTATTTGGATATGAAAACAATTCCACACGTTAAAAGACACTTTCCCTCAAAAAACAATATAAATGCCAATGAGATCTTGCAGAGCTGCCCCATGGTTCAACCTGCAATTCAACCTAGCAATTACCTGCTATACTTTACACAGTGGTGCCACTCCTCTGTTTTACACATACTGTATGACGAAGAGGTCTTTAAATTGATTGAAGTGCTTTTTTAGATCCCGAGAAGAATTGAACATTTAAAAAGACATGACACACATATTACGGTAAATACCGCTAAGATAGTGGGAAAAGTGAATTATGCACTTCAGAAGGTGATCATTTAAACCAGCTCATTATGTTTCTTGGTCAGTCCCTGTGAATGTATGTATTTAAGATGATGAATGATGAGTGGAGCCACTGCTGGTGCTCATGCTCACCCTGGTATGAGTCAAACATATGTTCTATACATACATATTATATACATTATATCTTCATATTAGTAATAAATATGCACATTTACTTATTAAATATATATTATATATTGGACAAATTGGACAGTATATGAAAAAATACAAATACATGTGTGTATATATATGCAGGAATGATTTCCTGTGTCGTTCAGTGATGAATTTTGGTGGTATCAGTCTCTGACTGAACGTGCTCCTGTGACCGTATAGATTGGCCATCTATATAAAAAGTATGTCACATATATTTGCACTTGTTTGTGTAAATAACACAAGTATTATTAATGCAGTTCACAGTGTTAATAAATAGTGAAACACAGTATAATTTAAAATTCTAGGAATGAGTTTTTTTATGTATTTTGCCAAATTACGACATACATTATCTCCAGGCACTTAGAATAGTGAGGCTGAGAGCATTGGATGACAGTGAACTCAGAGAGTAGCACCTGTTTAAAACACCGTTTGGGTGTAATCTATGCAAAGCAAAGTGAAGAGTCTCCATTAAAAATGCTTCTTCTGTGGAACTTTAGAAGGCAGGGGGCGGAGCTAAACAGACACCATGATGTCACCATCGTTGATATTCGAGGTCACCGATCTGATCCCAACAGGAAACTGTCTCGCTGTGTAACAGTTTTACTTTAAATAACATTTACTCACGGATTGTATCTGTGTGTGTGGAGGTGGGTTGGTGGGTGGGTGGTTTGAGGGTTAATGATTTTAGTTGAGGGGGCTTTAGATGGATCAACCAGCACATGTCACTCTGGCAGCTGCAGCTC
This sequence comes from Brachirus orientalis, assembly GCA_016785285.1. Lineage (NCBI taxonomy): Eukaryota > Metazoa > Chordata > Actinopteri > Pleuronectiformes > Soleidae > Brachirus > Brachirus orientalis. Next base: position 90,004 of record JAFBJR010000243.1, on the reverse strand, counting down.
AGCGGGATCACAACACTCACACATGCAGATACACACAGACACACACAGACACACACAGATACGTGGATGTATGCTTTGGCCACATGCACATCGTCCTTCCTGTGCGTTTATGCTCCTGTGATCAAGGATATTTTGGGAAAGTGGGGACATCTTGTGTGGTCCTCACAACTTTAAAAGGGCTTTTGGGGGGTTAAGAACTGATTTTCTATCACTATCTAAAGAGTCGGGTTTCAAAAAAGTGTCAGTTTCAGATAGAAATCCATTTCAAGGGGTGGTTAAAAAGTGAAAGGTATGTTCTTTCACAGTAAATATTGATAAAATATCTTGAACATCTTAATTTTATTAAATGTTGTACACTTGATGTTTATTTCCATACAGAGTTTAAGCACCCAGAGTTAGTGGGCGAATGTATTATGTTTATGAATGTCCTCACTCACTCAACAAGGCTACACAAGGATGTTTGTGTGTGTGTACTTGTATTTATATTTTTGTGAGGTCCAAAAAGAACATAAAACCTATCTGTTTGAGGACATTTTGCCTGGACCCCACAATTTTGTTTTTTTTCACTGTTAAGACCTGGTTTTAAGGTTGGGGTTAGAATAGGGTTTATATTAGAGTTAGGATTAGGGTTAGGTACTTTATTGTGATGGTTGAGGTAAGAATAAGGGGCTTGGTAATGCATCACATCTATAAGTGTCCTCGCTAAGATATAAAAATGAGTTTGTCTGTGTGTTCCAGGTATTATTCATATTTTGGGGAACAAAATCTATTTACACAGTCATATTATGGGGATTTGTGTTTGTCCTTATGAGGACAAAAATATAGTCCCCGTGACATAAATTATGGTGAGCTTAAGTCTTCAGTATATGGATGTCAGTCAGTGTGACAACAATGTGTTCCGCTCTATACGGTCAACAGAGGGCACTCTAGCCTCTCTCTCTGCGTCCACGTTCCCCTGCATCATACAGACAGACAAGAACAAAACACACACACACACACACGGGTTCCCTTTCCCCCCAAGCTTCATCTCTCCATTTCCTCTTCTTTCATTTCATTGTTCACCAACTATACGTTTCTTGGGAAAACAGTTCTAACCGGCCGCAAGTGTGTTAACCCACATCTGTTAGAGTTTCACAGGAACACATTTTAAAAGGCAAGGAGCTTGATTTTATTGACAGTAGCATTTAACAGTCTGGCTTTATATGTGCAGGTGCTGATGAGGAACAATGTGGACAAGTTTAGCAGAGTTAATGGTCTATAAATAGCCCTGCATTAGCCAGTGGCCACGAGGCTCTTGTGATGGCTGCACTGCCGGCTGTAAACACACTGCTGTTTGCACTGTCGCCATTAAGGAGCACTTTCTCTGTGTGTGTGTGTGTGTGTTTGACATAGTGATAGAGAAAAAGAGAGAGCTGGAAATGTCTGCACCAGTGTTTGTGAAGCAGAATCAGCTTTATTAGGATGAGGAAAAACTCATTTTCTTTTTCTTTCTTTTTTTTTTTTTTTTTTAAGAAATTTTGCTTAAATTTCTATTATTTTTTTGCTGCCTATTTATTTAATTACATCATGTTTGAATAAATAGATACATACATACATACATAAAACAAAACTGAGGAGACTGGGGGCAACATGATCATGTCAAACCGAAATGACTAATGTACTCTCCCATAAAAAAAAAACAACTACACAGTAGAACCTTATGCCACTTACTGTATAATTTGAACAAAAGACCAAAGATCGTAATGTGCACAGTTGCTTTCAGAGGAGCATGGACTGTGTTTGATGACAGAGCTCAGAGAATTTCATAATGAGCAAATATTTTTGTGTCGTTTTGCTCTGTCTTTGATGTCTTTGACGCTGGATCTAGTGTTTAATGAAAAGTAATATATTTTGTAATATATTGAAATATATCAATTGCTGCAACTGTCAGGCTGTGGGTGGATGTGTCTGGTGTCTATGTCGTCATTTTTATAACTGGACCTAAATTCCACACACAACATTTCTGGTCTTTTTGGCATATTATTACACCACAAGTCTGTGTGTAGCTGGTCTTCCTTATGTTGTGGGGACCTAAATCTGTCTCCACAGTCACATTATGGGCTCTTGTCTTCCTTATGGGGACAGAAATCAAGTCCCCATAACATAAATTACTGCATTTCAAGGTGTTTTAAAATTAGGCTGAGGTTAGGGTTAGGTTAAGGTTAGGGTCAGGGTTAGGGTTAAGGCACTAGTAATTATGGTTAAGGTTAGAGTAAGTCTCCAGGAAATTAATATAAGTCAATGCAATGTCCTCTGAAGTCATGGAAACCAGTGTGTGTGTGTGTGTGTGTGTGTGTTTGTGGTGTACTTGTATTTATTCATTGTGAGGCCCCATACAAACCTATCTTTGTGAGGACATTTTGTCTGGGCCCCACAATTTTAAACTACTTTTTCAGGGTTAAGACCTGGTTTTAGGGTAAAAGTTAGAACTGGGTTTAGGGTTACAGTTAGACAGGGTAACGGGCTAGGGAATGTCTGTGAGTGTTCTCAGTTGGAGTTCTGCTCAAATGTGTGTGCGTGTGCATATGTGTGTGTATATCTTATGTCAGGTTTATAACTGGAACTAAATTCCACCAACAACATTTCCTGTCTTTTTGGCATACTATCACACCACAAATCTAGATATGTGTGTGTGTGTGTGCTTGTTATCGTCCCACCGATCCCCCCCCCGCACCCCCCCCTCTGCTGTTTCCCTCCAAACTGTCTCTCCTCCTCATCCATTCATCCATTGTGGCAGAGAGGATCCTTCTCCCTCTCTCCTTTTTCACTCATCCTCCCTCTCTCTCTCTCTCTCTCGCTCCACACTCCTAATTACCCATACTCCTCGGAGTGGCCCCTACTCCTGAGCCTTTGAAGTTATTTTAGCGCAAATTCGACTTAGCTACACTGCAGACAAAACAAGGAAAGGGTTGCGTTTTGAGGGCCTCTGGCAATGTGTGTGTGTGTTTCTTCTTTGCTGATTGAATCACCAGTGTCTCCTGTTTTGTGTGTGTGTGTGTGTGTATATGTGAGTGAAAAACCAGCAGAGTGAGGGTGTATGTTGGTAAAACTGGCTCCATACAGCATCGGTTGTGTTTGCATATGGTGTGTGTGTGCGTGTGTGTGTAATTCTAAGTGCCATGCATGAACGCAGGCCTTCTGAGCTTGTTGAGTTGCCCGACTGCCCGTCACGGTTGTGTTGGACTGAATGGCCAGAGCTGAGCTGCACAAAGCCACTTGCTGTCTCTCTGTAATTATCTGGTTGATGCCAAAACACTCTCTCAAACACACAGACTGATATACTCAAACACACTAATGCAAGTGTGCATACGGGTGAAAATGTAAAGACGACATGACTGTGGGCGGACGTTCCCACATGTGTAGAACGTGCCTTCATACTTGCGTGGTTTGAATTTTCCGCGACTTCTCAAAAAAGGAAATCTATAATGATACAGCTGCAGTGGTCTGTGTGTGTATTTTTCAAATGAGGATATAACTGTTTTGGGGCATGTTTTGTGGAAACAGCATCTGAGCTCCAGACCACTTAGTGGGTGTTTTTCTCATGGCAGTGGTTAACTGATATTAGGACATCATGCATTTGTGTTGACAACATCCACAAAAATCCATTTAGCAACTTTTTGGACCATTTTTTTTTATTCCAGTATTTGACATGTGTGGACCAGTTTGCTTTTCCTCAAAATACATAGATTTTGCAGCAGTTGGTCCAGTGTCTGATCCGTCTATGCATTTGCAAAGTATTTGGGGATTTGTATTCGTCAGCTAACGGCTAATAACATTATTTTCCTGCAAATAATGAAACAAACATTTTCTTTTCATTCCACTGTTTGACTTTTCCTTTTAATTTAACATGTGTGATCCAGTTTTCTGTTTCTTTAAAATACACAGATTTTGCAACAGTGTTCCCGAGTCTGATCCTCTTTATTCATTTGGGCTTTGTATGCATTAGCAACAACTAATGATAAAGTCATTTAGAGCCAAATAGGTTTAGCTGGAATCCTGTATTTCCAACATGTACAAATGCAATATTTCCAGTGGTTTACAGTAAAAGTAAGAAAACATGGTATATAAGGTCCCAAAACCCAAAAAAGAGGTTGAGAGAGGGTAACTTAGGCTTCAACTTGGCAATGCGTAACTGAAAAGATCTCCTTAAAAATGGCATTGAGGGAGTATATACAGTATAGTCAATGGGCTGGAGAAAGATGGAATAGGGGATATTTAACAGGAACAACACAATTAAATCTAATTAAATCCAATCTATTAACAGAATGTATCTAACATAAAGCTAGGAACTTAAACAACTTATCTATCAAACAAAGCTACTAAAAAGTTTCAACTCCAATTCTTCCGACTCTGCCCCGGCCTCTTTTCCCTTGCATTTCTCAATACCCAAGTTTGCAAGCATGTACTTGGGAAGTACAACTCAAGCACATACTTGCCAAGTACGTTGCTGCACAAGTATGCTCACTGCAACAGAAACAGCAGTGTACTTCCTTCCTCGTTTCTTTGAATGGCAGGTGGCACCAATCACTTAAGCGTTGCTAAAGTAGGGCGCACCGAGCACCTGCAGAGGTGGAGCTGTTCATGTCCGACAACGTTACTACCAAAAATAAATCAAATAAAAATAAATTGTGTTTATAGGTTTTTTTTTGTTGTGTTGTGAAGTCATTAAAAGCATGGTATGCGATGGATTTTGAGTCTGTATTGCAGTTCAGAAACAATAGAATAGACTGGAAATAGAACATTTTTAATAGTGGACAAGAGCAAAGTGCTACAGGTTCAATGAAATTGCAGGGGCTACCATTAAAGTGCAGGACACAAAATAATTAATAATAATAATTAATAAATAATTACAGCATTTGCATAGAAAAGAATTATGTAATAGACTGTTGTGTAACTGACACCAAAACAGTGTTGTGTGTAATGGCTTGTGTGTAGAAGCGTCTTTGAGCCTGTGGTGCCTATACCAGAGGGCAACAGGTCAAACAGGTGGATGGCTGTTGTTTGTAAGGATCTTTTTCAGAAGAATGTGAAGATGACCTTCAGGGAGGGGAGGGAAGGGGGCAGCCAATCATCTTCTGTGCCGTTTGACCATTGTGAAAGCTCTGAAACCACATTGCACATGCATGGAGGGGTCCGCAGAGTGAAACCAATTTGAAGGGGAGCTCTGAAACCTCTTCCAATCTGCCTCGATGCAATGGAGGAGGAAAAAAAATAAAATAAAATAAATAAATAAATTTATATATATATATATATTTATACAGCACTGGGCATAAGTCATACATCCTGAAAATATGGAGAAACACATATGCAGTTTGAAAATACTTTTTCATCAAAAAAAACAAAAACAAAAAAAACCAACAAAATAATATATACATATATAATATCAAATATTTAGCGTGACCTACATTTACACTTTTTTTACACAATGGAACCCTAATGTTATTGGTCAAACCTGTGTTTCTCCTATTTCATGCCAACAAATAGCTGCTGTGAAAAAGGTCTATTATACCTGGTTTACTCAAGACATGTTGGAGCATTACATACACATGTTGCACAAGTTCAACTCACTGACAGGTTGATCATATAGTAGAAGACTGACTTTTAGTCACATCTTTTCAATCTAAACGTCAGTGATCACAAAAGTGACATAAAAACAACAAAGCTGCTGGTGGACTAAGACTTATGCACAGTACTGTATGTGAAACAATTTAGAATTGCAAGAGTAGAATCCATGTAATACTTACAATAATTAACTTTATCATTTATAATTTCTGGGAAAATTTTCTTTTGTTTTCGACGAGATGCTTTACTCCAATTACATGGTGCTCATTACAGTTATAAAAGGAATAAAACTGAATATATAGTTTATTTTTTCATTTCAGAACACACAATTAGGCCACCTGCACCTATGGAGAAAAGTCAATGAATCATTTAACAGACACGCTGAAGAGTGGCTTTTTTATCCAAGGCAGTACAAGGGTTTGTGCACAAAGAGTTGACATTCAGGCCCAACACTGATCCCAACACTGTCACCTTCAAGGCCTCCTGCTGTTCCTCCTCATCCATATTCAGGAAGGGCAGCTTTTTTACCTTTCCTGTGAAAACCTCTTGGTTGTTGCTGATCCACTGTGCAGCCAGGTCGAGGTCCTTGGTGATTTTAACAAAGAAAAATGTCATGACAACCCTGTTTGCCATTTCCATACATTAAAAATAGTCGATAGTCGGAAAACTGTCCAACAGGCAAAATGTTGCCCATGCCTTTTGCAGAATCAAAGTATGGCTCTTTCAATGTTGTGCAGCAAACCAGTGTCTTCCTGTTCAAAAGTTATCCTACCCTTCAAAAACACAAAGACACAAATCCATGAGCTGTACACACCACCACTCGCTCATGGATGGCATGTCACTCTGTAATACACTTATGAAGTTGGTGAATACCAATGCAACTTTTTATTTACTTCATTTATATGAATCAAACCTACTTCCATGAAGTTAAACGGAGTACCAGTACAAATGCAGAGGGCATAATGTTAAGTGGAGAGAAAGAAATACATTGTGTGGGAATTACACAAGTTTACCATGAAGCATGAAGACAACACAGTGGCTGCCATGAGTTTGTTGAAGAAAACCCTAAGAATGCAACTGTAAATGATTGTGTTGGTGATACAATTAAATGCTTTAGTTCATGTTTCTGTGGTTCTATAAATGTGACAAATGTAACAAATGTACAATGTACATCAGTATCACAGTCAGCATAAAGTATTTTTGTAGAGGTCACAGTCGGTCGTCTCCACCCACTCCACTCCTCCTCTCCTGGATGTATGTGATGTTCAACTTAACTAAACGTCAAATGAAAGCTCAAAGTTATATCTCTGTTGTGGATGGAAGAAGGGCCCCTCGTGAAATATGTGATTATTAAACACAAAAATATGCACAGGCCACAGAACAGTGCCAACCAATCTTATTTATGGACCTAAATATTGTCCTCATCACCAAAACCACCTCCCTGTCTGCCACCAGTAAGGCCTGCAACAGACAGATATGACTACAGTGCCAATAAGTAGTGATCTGCTTGACCTGAAACAGCATCACCTGAACCCAAGTTGTTCTGGTATTATTAGAATAAAAATCCAGAAATGTATTATTTTATTTCTTTGATGGCAAATGTATTATGTAGTGTTTCAAAAAAGACAATATGAACATCTTTTCCCTGTTCAAAGCAGGATTGACCATTACTTCAGTGCCTTCATTAAACCTTTAACCTAGCTTAAAACCTAAAAAAATATTACTGAGTAGTTGCCCTCACAATATTCAGACAGGTATTTCAAATCTAAAAGTAATAAATCATTTAAGCAAGTAATAAAGTGAATTAATTGCAAGTACAGTAAGAAGAATATACTCACATTAGTATCATTGCACTGGGACAAACCTGACCAGAACTCTTCCTGAATGACGCAGATCAGTTCTGCTGCAGGATGAGTGTGTCCAGGATGTATTTCAGCTAAAATGCAAATTCCCAATAGTGCTATTAGTAATCCATACAATGGAGTATCCCCCATTTATCCTAAATTCACATTGAATTGGGTTTTGGCAATTATAAATATAATTATAATTAGATGGATATGCAATTTCCCAATTTATCCTGAGGATGACCCAAGTTCCACTTTTCTCCTGAACAGACATACACGGTGTCTTTGCTCATTTGTCAGTGTGTGATCTGGTAACACACCCAACATGTGTTTGTGTATGTTGCAAATAACAGGAGTTTAAAATCTAAGTGCTCCTGGACCTGGTGCAACATGGACAACAATAATAATGGACAACATTTGAACCGGTAAGAAGCCTTAACAGGATCCTTACATTTTACACTATAGTACAGCCTTAGCTGTGCCACACTGAGCTGTTGACTTTCACCACAGTGGCCACAGCTTTTGCTGTGATGCTGGCAACAGTAAATGGATTTTCTGACATCATAAGATCGTCTTCAGAACTGACTGTGCACAACTGCACTGCTTTTCTCTTACAGGTATCTACTAAGTTTTCCTTTGTCTGGCCTGTGTGCTCTCGATGTTGTCACCATGGTCACCATGGTGCTTATGTCATGTTCTGGCTCTTCCACCTCAAGAGCATCCCCCATGGGGGAAGGCATTCATTACTTCAGGTAAGCTAGGGAACATCAAGAAGACCAGCGTGAACAGGATACGACGACAACACAATGTATCCGCAAAGCTACCTGCAGTTGTTTATTCCACAAACAACTGCAGGTAGGTGGAGATCCCACTCATCTTGGCTTTTATTAACATATTTCTGTTTTGATTTCTTCTTTCATCCCAGCATACCAAAATAGTTTTAATCATTCTTTTCTTCCAAATGTCCCAATACATATATGAATGACATTAAGAAGGAAAAAATAATGTCTGGGGGTGATAGGCACTGGACACTGAATGTTTGATTTTGAGAATCTCAAAGATTTTCTCATTTACCTGTGGATTATTCAGTAATAGTAATAGTTAGTAATAGTTACTACAGTTACAATAATAATTTACAATGTAAAAAAAGTAGCGAGAGAGAAAAAAAATATAAGGAGAGAGCATTTTCCTTTTTTTTTTTAATGTTACCTGACTGACAAATCCACTGCCTTGGTCTGTTATTACTTTCCTGACCCAAGTGCACATTTTGTTTCATGAGAGCTGCAGCTACTTCACTTGCTGCCGTATATGTTGGGATTTCAGCAGCAAGTCTGTCATGGCCCTCACATACTTTTTCCCATGAGATGTTTCACATAGGACAGTAAAATCCAAGCCTATAGTTGCAAACATTTAATTATTCATATTATTTAAGTACGTATCCCTTTGGTCAGCGTAAGTCAAGCATACAATACCTTGATGAAATGCAAAACTGGTGCCACTGTCATAATGGCATCATTTAACTGACAGCAATGACAACATATCACCCGAGAGGAGAATAAGTAAATTGTTTATTATTGACATATGCCTTGTTGTGTATATGTTAAGTTGTGCTTATAACGCTCTTATATGATCACCGGGACATGATTATGGTACTTTATTTTGTCCTCTCACACATCTACGTTATCTACAACCATAACTTGGCAGTCAGACACATCCTGGTTTAGAGTTGACCTCTGAATCAACAGTGATTGCTGGTGACGGGGCGATCGCGGCACCTCTTCAGACAACACAACCATATGCATACACTGCTCTTTTGGCCCAGTGTAAAACAATATGAAAAAAGAGAGCTTATTTTTATTAATTATTACTGCTTTGCAATTCCTTATTATTGTTTTGTTTAGTTTTCATTGTCAATATTTCACCAGATATCCAGGCACATTCTTAAGATTTCAGAAGTGCACAGAGTCTATAGCACAAATAAACAAAATGTATATACAGTATATGCAGAAATACAAGGAATCTCCTCTCATTATCCTTTATTCTCCCCTTTTCACATCTTATAAAACATGTCAGAGCAATTTTAGATGAACAAAGGACGTCTTTGTTGGGGAATAATGCAGTCAACTGTCAAGGGCTTGAAGTTGATCTACTAATATAAGAAAAGAAAAGTATTTGATAGGGCACCATTTCCATTAGGCAATGAAATAAAACAAATACATAAAATGAGGAGGTGCATCAAACAGTAGGACCAAACTCCAAATTTTAATACCCACCGGCAGTTATGTATATTTGTAGGGTGCAAATTCAGCCCACAGTTTGTCAAATCTATTAATTTGTAGTCAATTTTTTTTTTCTATCAACTACAAGTCATTAACAGTCTCTGTCCATTCTTCTGTTGTATTTGTCCGGTTGCAACCAGGGTCTAGTAAGAGTTTTTCTAGCACACATTTTCATCCAAACTCTCTCCATGTGTACAACTTAGTTAATTTCCACTCAAATTCACAGCAACTAGACCTTTGAAAAAAATACTGTGGAGGGAGCCTTTTAGTCATAAAGGCCTTGTATAGTCTGGATATTACACCCTTATTCAAAGAGGAGGTGGCTCTCCATAGAAACCCTGAAAAAAGCGAGCTTAGTAACTAATAATCTTACCAGTAATGACATTTAAACGATAGGATCACACAAAATGCATTGCCTACCATATGCTATTAACCTACTTGTGTTTGTCTGTACAATGCACGATGCATACTAGACAAATGAGAATACCTTTAATTATAAAACTGGATCGCATTTTGCTCAACTATGGCCAGACTGGAGAGAAAAACACAGCTGGAGCTCTAATCGCTCAATTGTTTGTAATAATAAAGTCCTCCATCCGTCCTCTGACATGTGGAAAAGTGTATGCAGCAGCGCAACACCAGCGCAGCAAATCGGGCAGCGTTGTGATGTTTTTGTGACATTTGTCCTAGTGGCATTGTTGCACATTGTTACCCCTCCACCTATGTGCAGTGTGAATTTGTGCAAATCAGGTAGTGACAGTGTCTCCTCCCAGGCCTCAGGAATCAAAAGAGAAACAAATGTGAGAATGTACAACAGAAAACTGACAGCAAGTTGACTAAAATGTGTGCATCTTAATGACTAATAAATTAATAGTGACTAAAATATGAACAAAAGTCAAACTTATTGTGATTATTTAGGTAAATATAAACTGCGATCAAAAGAAATAACAGTGGTGGGCAGCAGCTGATGCAGGCCTCCCCGTTTAGCAACGAATTTAACTAGATTAATATTTAATCTATTAATTATTATATTCATACCCTCTGTATGTTTTTCCCCACAAACATAATTCTTTGGCTGGTGATTCAAATCACAGCATGGAGTAACTGATGACTCAAATAACAGATGGGGCTAAGGCAAACAACGTCAGACCCACACAGTTATTTTATCAACAAAATCAGCAGCACAAGTTTGTCTCAAAAGTCCACAGTGGATGGTGGAGGTGGGGAAGGTCTGACATGGCTGAACTCAGCCATGTCTGTCAGCGATTTGGTTTCACTCTGCAGAAATGTCTGGCCAGGACGCCGGTTTTACAGAATCTCCTAAAAAAGGGAACCAATCACAAACCTTTGGGGTGCTAGAAGTGGGCAGAACATGGCGACGACAGAGCAGCAATGTCTAGCAGCTTTTGCATACATCCAACATGGCGGCCACCAACGAGGAGCTGCATTGTTGCTTCCCTTTTAGGCAACTTGCTGTTGTGAGTTAATGTTTGGGGTCTTATTTTGTTAGGTTCTTGTTTCCTGTTTCCCTGTGCATTGTGTTTGTCATTACCCAATCTGGACCGGACACCTGATTTGTACTGTGTATCTGTGAAGTATGACAACTTCCTGTCAATTTTACGACAGTTTCTGGGATTTAAACAATATAAGCCTATTTCTGGGAGTTTAAATAGAATTATATATCTAACGTTTTTAGTTTTTATGCTTATGAAACAAGTGTTATCAGCTGTGAATACATAAAAAAAAACCAAAAACAAAACCTGGGTACACCCTGGACAGGTCGCCAGTCCATTACAGGGAAAACAACCATTCACTGCTATGGTGAAGTAGTATCCAATTAACCTCTGCATGGTTTTGGACTGTGGAAGCCACACAGAAAGACCCCAGCTGTTAATGAAATGCATTATTTACATGCACTTTCAGTCTAAAAACGGGAATTCGTTTCACTGTTGTTTCTGAAACATTCTGTGTAACACATGAACATTCAGGCCCACATGTGGTACTGTATATGTTTTCAGGTGAGTTAATAAGAACACATCTTACTTCTGATGCAGAGCTGAAACACTTGTCTGGATGTAGAGGGTTTTCATTTGAAAACATAGTGTGGATGTAGCCTTGGAAAGTATGGAAAGAAGAAACCCTTCTTTGACACTGTTCCTCTCTTCACACACCTAGTTTTGTTTCTAAGCAGGGTATTAACTATTTCCCAGAGTAGCGCTAAGTGTTTTTCTTTTCTCAGTTTTCGACAGCCTGGTGGGAGAAGCTCCAGGGAAGAAGAAGAGTAATGACTCTTCTCTACTGCAGAGATGGGAGAGATGAGTGTGGTGAGGATGAGAATGACACCGAAATAGAATGAGTGCCAGGCAAGCGAACAAAGCAAAGAGAAGATAATAATGAGTGGTCAGCACATCTTCAAGGGCTGAGGAGACTGAATGTCACCAATGGGAGAGCTCAGGGAGAAGGAGAATGACAGGGCAGACGCAAATGAGAAACACAAACACTTGCACTACAGCCCAGAAACCCTACAATGGTGCTTGCTTTGTAATTTTGGAGATTTTCCAGGCTTTACCGCCCCAACCGCCATCCAGCCGCCACCCCCCCCGTCCTGGCCTCTCTGAGCTACACTTTCAGTAAACTCACACACACAGTGTCCTCCAAAAGAATGTCTTTGGTTAGGAATGATTGAAGAGGATGTCTTGGTTCACCACGGTAGATCACTGTGGAAAAGAGTTCAGTCCGGTTGTGCACTGGGTGTGATGATTAACTGCCAGCCACCCCTGTGTCCGCCTCGCAGTTGGTCTCCTCCAGCTGTTGATGTAGGATGTCCTGAAATGCCCCCCCGCTGAGCATGGAAGCATGTGGTAGCATACGCATACATGGACATGCACATCCATATGCTCGCACACACATGCATCTCCACCCTCGGAAGATGAGTAAAGCATTCAGCTGATTAACATTCTCTTTCACACCCACTTAGGCCCATATGTGATCCACAGTTATGGCATGACAGGCTTCACAAACCGATGGGCTGTCGGTAATAAGATACAGATCTGAACTGGAAGAGTGACAAAGTTCTTTTTAAAGGGATAGGTCACGTTTTCCCAGTGTTTTTGTATGAGGTAGAAACGTTGTAGTTTGTAGTATGGTCACTCTTAATGGCTGTAATGTTGTAATGTGGCCAGTTTTATGAGAGATGTGACCGAGATAGTAAACGGTAATACGAAGAGCGAAACTCATCTCCTGCTCATCTGCAATAAAAATACACAACGTTTGAACCAGCCAGCTCCATCTGTGTCGCTGTGAATGGTTACACTGTCACACTACGTTTTTGTGGTGACGGTAGCTCAGTGCTAGAGTGAGTCTTCTTTCATCTGGACGGTTGTCAGTTTGATTGGGTTGGGGGACAATGTCTGTAAAAATTTAATTTTGTGCCCGGATTGGCTGTTAGGAAGTTGCAAACAGAGGGTTAACAACCATGCTAAAAACACCAATAGCTATTTTACACACTGTAAAATGTATCAGTGTCATGAGTAGCATAGGTTTATTTAAAAAAAGTAAGTTAAAGGACATTACAGTTGAAGACTGCATTATAACGCTTCCGTCAAGGGCGTAACTTTGGGTTACGCCCTATTTATTTATTTATTTATCTAGTTATTTATTTACACACTGAATCGTGTACTTTTGTAAAAGGAGTATGCTAACTTGGTGTTCCTGTATTAGAAATGCATTATAATAAAGCATTTTCATTTCCTCTTACTAGCATATCAAGTAATGTTAATGTTCTGAACAAGCCCTCAGCCACAGTCTCTGCCTCAGCAAGTACAGTAGTAGCCATATATGTACTGAACACAACCTTATGCAGTTTTTCTTGCATGTCAAAGTTGATAGTTTTTTGTATTACAAATATGCAAATATGGGACTTTTAGAAATTTCTTAAAAACTGTACAGTAAAATTGTCTGTCATAGATGCTTATGTCCGGTTATTAGGTGTCCGGAACATAGCTGCGAGGATTTCAAACGTGTACACAGATGACATGAGGGTTTTGTTTAGAAAACTGGATGTCGATGTCCTTTAAAAAATAGCTTGATTGCAGGCTTTTCACTATAAAACCCTTTGTAATTCAGGCATTAACATTCTGCGTCAGATGGTTTGACCGCATTTAAATTATTCACACATTTGAAATATTTTCAGATCGAGAGTCCAATCAACACAGCATTCACATCACGCAAGTAATTCAATCATGTTATTTTTGCAGATTGTGGTCGAGTTTCCCGACGGATTCACAGCCTCCAATCAGAGCGAGTGTCGTTGATGACATACAGTCTAAATGTTTAACACACTGGCAGATGGCTTGGTTGTTTGTTTCCCAAAACAAGATGTGTGGAGGGAGGTTAGAGTGGAGCTTCAGTGCGATGGCGTGTGTAAATGAAGCTTCATAATAGTTAGAACGTACATTCGCTCTGAGCTTCTGTGTCTCTGCGGTCACCTGTGTGTATGTGGTAAGGGAAGGTGCACGGAAAGAACGAGTTTGTGGACCGATCCAGCAAGTGGACAAACTTGTGGAGACAGGAACAAGTCCAAAAACGCAACTACAGCAAACGCTCAGGAGACGGTGTGGGTTGTTTTCTGCACTGGAAAATGAAATGAATTAAGAAAATCAAAAACATCAAACATGAAAGTTATTCATTAAAGTTATTCATGCAAGATAATTATTATTATTATTATTATTTTATTATTTATTGCAATGATATGAATATTGAGGGGGGTTATATTGGCTCTGTCTGATTTCTGTGGGGGTCATAACCCCTGTAACCCCTGTGGAAATTATGCCCCTGGCATCCATTCATGGATGTGCTCAGTGAGAAGAGCACCATGAGAACTATGGTGTTGTCTTGGGAAGCTGCGATGGTTTCCCAATGGAGGTGTGGCGACAGCACAGCATCATGAACACGGTGTTACGATGTCATGTCTGTTGGTGACACACCAAGAAAGGTAACAAAACTATGGGAAAAAGAATAAAACTTCAAAACTGAAATTAATTAGGAGTTAATGGCCACACGGTCGGTATAGTAGTTAGCACTGTTGCCTGTGCAGCGAGAAGACCCGGGTTGTTCTCTCTCTCTCTCTGTGTGTGTGTGTTTCCTCTGGGCTCTTCAGTTTCTTCCCACAGTCCAAAAATGAGTGAGTGAGTGAGTGAGTGAGTGAGTGAGTGAGTGAGTGAGTGTAGGGATTCATGCACTAACTTCCTTACCAATTAGTCATGTCTTTGAGATTTTGTCCCAATAGGTGACTTCATTGATGCTTTCATGCCACTTTTTCTGATGAAAACCATGACTTGACTTTAATATCCTGTTCATCAAGAATGAACATCTATGCTCAATATGTTTTCATGGGGAAGTTGCAAGCATATTTCAAACAACTACAAAGCTCTTTGGCAGGAAAACGACCCAATATTAGGGATGATTTTGTGTAGTATGAAGGATGTACATTTACACCACGTTTCCCATAAAATGCTCAATTCTTCACATAGTTTCAGTCACATATGATGTATGTGCAACTATGAACAACCCTTAACAGCAACTTTTCATCTTTAACTGTACTTAATTTGCTCAGTATGTCTGAGCGCTTCATGCTGTGTCTTTGCCAGACCTTGGTGATGTGGTGTGTGTCGAGATGGAAGAGATATGAAAGCGGGTGAAGTGCAGCAGTGATAGCTCAGAATAGATGATGTGTTCAAGGAACATTTACGCTCTACTTATCTTCCCTCTCTGTCCATGTCTCTGTCTGTTGCTCTCAGGCAGCCGGGGATGAGGCTGGATTTCAGCACGTCAAACAAAACGACTTTCTCTCTCAGACTCTGTTGGATACTGTCACTTTGTTGTTTCCTCGAAACTGAAAATCTCAGACACACAGAATTGCAACGAGGGACACTCACATGGAGCTCCAAATGCAAGTACACAGGAACAAGACCTACTGTGTGTATGTGGGGAACCAGGTTCACAGAGTGACAATATAGTGCATTAATGGAAATGGCTGGCAAAAGGAACACAAAGTAGATGGTCTGTATTTATATAGCACTTTTCTAGTCTTGATGACCACTCAAAGGACACCGTAGCATGTAAACTAGCAAAGCCGGGAATCAAGCCCACAACCTCCCAGTTGCACTCGCTCTACCACCCACAAAGAAGAACAAATTTTACTCAACAAAAGGCTCACCAAATGAAATTTACACTCAGTTGAGTCTATAATATGTTAAGAATATGTTTGTCATGAATTTGTTTTGCTTTCTTAACTACTCTCCCCCTCTCCAAAGTCTACAGAGAAAATCAGTGATTTTACAACACTTGCAACATGGTACCCAGGAGTTGTTGATCCACTGCTGCCTCTATCAGTAAGTTCAAATATGTTATTTTGTAACTTTAGCGTTGGAAATCCTTGTTTTGGAGTTATCCAAGTGACGGAAATAAATGAATAATTAACCAAATGAGGCAGCAGGGAGCAGGAACACCTGTGAGCTTAAATGCAATTTTTCTCCATGGACTTTGGCGTAGGAGAGTAAGTGGTCTAAAACTTCAGTTTCCAGTTAGAAAAGGCTTTCTAAAGGTGAGACAAAGAGACAGACATCTTCTTAAGATGCGGTAGACTTAAGTAAGTGTCAATTTTGAGGTGAGCCTTTTGTTATGTGAAAAAAATCAGTCTTTCCCCCTGCTGGCAGCCTTGTTTTCATGAAGCGCCAGCATCTATTGGCTGGTTGATGACACCAGCAGGTAACTGGAGTCATGCACAGTTCTGTCACTGCTGACTATGTGTCTGTAACTCATAAAACGTGTGTACTTGACTAATCACTTTAAGGCTCACACAGTCCAAGTCACAGGACATCCAAGCTTTGAGATCTAGGCTTTGCATTTCTTTACAGCAGTGATATCATAGCATTTTAAAGCAAGACAGGGTTTCTTTGGGAAATCCCAGTGAAGGTCTGGCACTTCTGGAAGAGCAGATGTAGGAAGATTTGTCTATATCGACCTATAGTCATGCAGGAGGCACTGATGTCACGTTTAAAGAGCTGAAAACTACAAGTACGTCCTTCATGTGTACTCTGGAAGTGTTCGCATGTCTGCCAATTACTGAGGCGTCCCATCAGAGAGTAATAATTACAGTCCCATCTCACCATTATCTGTCTAAGTACTTGAATCTCACTAATTAACACTTCTGACATAACAGTTGCAAATCTCATTGAGGAAATTCTGCTCTTTTCTAAGTAAAATTCACCAGCATGGATTGGTGTGTATGTAAATACAGTAAAATGATTTAAATTGATATAAAGAAGAATAGATATAAAGAAGAAAGAAATTCTTAAAGTCAGCTTAAAGAAAAAAAAAGGAAGACTCATTTTAATTTCTTACATGTAAGAATTTCTCACAACTTTCTTTTGTTTAGTTTTGGCCTGTTTATCTTTATTTTTAAGGAACATTACCCGCAAGTCAACACATACCCTAATCCCTGAAAGTGACTAGGTTTACAAGCTACTAAGTATTCTAGCCAAGCATCATGGTACAGTTCATTTTGGTACAGTACAGTATGGTTTGGAATGGTAAAGCCCTGGGTCAGGCTTGCATTTCAACTGAGAACAGTACCTTTACTTAGTAGGCAGAATCTGGGTGACACATCCAATCACCACGTCAGTGAGATACATAGCATGATGTCCTACCCGGCGACATTGAATGTAACACAACAGACTAGACAGCGCTTTCCTTTTCCTCCTTCTTGTTTGTGGATGTTTGTCTCAGCAAGACCTCAACCTTCCTATGAGAATAAACTGCCGACGTTTGCCTCGAGTTCCATGGCATATTTACCCCAATTGCAAGAGAGTGACAATTTTTTTTGTCACCCGGAGACTGTATTATACAGTTTACTCTGGTTCCTCAAGGGAAGGGTGCAGAAAATGGAATGGTTGAGGCTTTGATACTTTGATGCCTACCACACCACACCAAACTCAACTGTTCCACATGGGTTTGGAATATGGAAGTTTATATATTTTTACCCTTGTAACAAAACAGCTGCAGTATGCAGGATTAATAGGGAAAAAATGATTGAGGTTATTAAAATACTCATATTTTGGGATCACAGTTCTCTTTCTGACAGATGCTCTTGTTGCAGATGACTCGAGGCAATCTCTCTTTCTCTGAAACTCTCCTGACAATGAGTTTTGTTTTATTGCTTTCATCATTTGACACTGTTTTAGGCTCTTTTCACTTTAAGATCTCTCTGCAATTAAGTTCGAGGAGGTTGTTGCTAGTGCTGAAGTGGGGATCAGTCAAAGGGAGTTTAGGGAAAACACAGGGACAGCTAGGAGAAACCTGCTTATTCATGACACTGAATTGCCCTGTGATTGGTCAGATCCTCCCATAATATGGCAGATTTAGCCCACAGGAGGTGCAGTGTGGTCCTCTCGCTTTCAGATCATTTAACTTGCATAATATTGAAAGGTCACTATAGAATCAATCGTCAGTAACTCCATATGAATCCTCCCTACAGTACCTTTAAATTATGATGTAACATAGTCATTATGGATAAAGGTCAAAGCTGAAATGAACACTTTATTGGCTTAAACTTGTCATTATTGTGTTAAAACTGGTTGCACAGAATAATGGGGATCGAATAACAGTAACACGCATGTTTATGACTTAGGTCTGCCATGTCCCAGGTCACAAAAGCAGACCACATACTGGATCTGAATCCTTTACAGCAGTAAAGGATGGAATATAAATATATAAATATATAAATGTGACAACACTCAGCCATTTATATTAGAGAACTGGGCCCACACTGGATGTGTGAGCAGAGACCACACTTTCCACATGAGGCTTTTCAACAGCTTTTTTCTTGAGATTTGACCTCTCATCTGTTTTTTTCCTGGAGCTGCATGCATTTCATCCTCAAAACAGACAGAGAAAAATATCACCACATTTTAATCTATATATAATATATGTTGCATAAGCTCCTTTTTTAACAAAGTTTTTATTGTGAAATATTTGCAGGATCAGCAAGCTTAATATTGAGGAGTCTTTACCAAAAAAAAAAAACAACAGTGAGTAAGATCCACACTCCAGGGAGAGATGAGGAGGAACAAAAGACTGAATATCAAGGTCAAGCATCTTCACACTGTGATCTGAGAAGAAAAATGTAGACAGCATAATTTTAATCAAAATAAGAGTCAGGGCTTTTTAGGAAACAAAAATAATAAATTCACACTAATTAATTTTCACTTTTTATTTCAGTCTCTACTTATATAATATATAAACCTTTATACTTAAAATAAATATATAAAATATATATGACAATATGGGTCCCAAGCGGATTTGTCCATGCTGAGAGACATGGATGTGGCCCCACCAGTGTTTACCCACATGGCCCATGTCACTGAAACTATATGAGAATGGCATTGTCTGCCTACTTCATGCCGGCTTAGTACCCAGTTAGCCTGGAAAGGGTACTAATTGGGTATGGGCTTGAAGTGGGCAAACATGGATAGGGCCATCATGGAAACCACAGGCAAACCCACATGGGACCATATTGTCAGCCTGAATATAACCCTGATGGGGTCCACATGGGCATCAGGACCTCTGCTTGAGGACAGTTCTCTATCTGGACCTCTGTGGATTTTAATGAACAAGCCCCTGAACAATGTGTCCTCTTGGTATTAATGCATCTGTAAGACAATGACCCTGAGGGACATGAACATTATCTGTTGCCTCTTTCAACAAATCTTACATGCTTCTGCTCACCATTTTTTAATCACAATCTCTTTCTCCATTACAGTAGTAGCAACAGTCACTAACTCATTTAAGGTTAATGATAAAGGGCAACAGCTACACATCACACTGGTCAGCCTGATCGATGATTTAATGGGTGACAAAGAAAAACTCTCAAAGCCATGTGGCTCAATTGTTGCCAGTAACTGTGACTGAAGCTGCTCTCACTCATCTGTATTGATTGCTCTGTCCATGATTAACATTGATTGCCTTGTTAACTCATGTGACCCCGAGCATTGACCTTCCCCTCTGATTTAAGAAGGAAGCATAATGGTAAAGCACCACAGAAGAATCAGAGGGAGAATCGCTCTCAGGTTAAATACAGCTTTGTTCTTCATTCTTCAACCTTTATCAGTAGCTCTCATCATTCGTCTCTTCTTCACATACTCCGAAATACCATGACCATGATTAATGGGTTAGCTGTATGTGGTACTGGCTGCAACAACCCCCTCAAAGACAAAAGGTGCAGTGAGTTCATGTATTTTCAGCCACATGTGCAGCACCTGTCTCAGTCAACCACACAAACGCAATATTAAAACAAACTGCAAGTTATCTTCTCTGGACTTTATCAGTGAAATATGCTTAACACTTGTAAAAACTGCATACAATGATTCAGTGCTTTATGGTATAGTTAGGTGTAGAGGTGTGGCAGTTATCTTTGACTGCACCAAGCATGCTACTTTTACTGTGAACCAGCCTGAGACATGGTTAGAACATATATAAATTGCACAATTTCACTGTCCATTGTTGTTATATTGACTTTCTTTGTTTGTCTGATCAAATCCAGTTTTCTAATTCCTTGCCTTCCATTTGACACTTACTATAATATACTGTATACTGTATTCTTTATTCGAATATGTCCTACCTTTTTGTATAGCTGCCTATATCTTCTCATCTTGTTTTATATTTGAAATTTCAATGCATGTATATTTTGCTTTTATTTAACATTGCCTGGTTGCATGTATCAGACTGGTTTTCAGTGCTGGCTAGGTAAAAGATTTACATGCAGAAGTGTGCATTAGTGTGGAAAAAGCAAAATGCAAGTCCTTGTAAAGACAAGAAATATAAATGGTACATTTTAACAAAATAAAAAATAATACGCTGTCAAAGTAAGATTCTGACAGAAAATATGAATAAGACAGAAGTAGCTTCCTCATTTTCTCTCATCTCTGTTAATTCATATTTGTTTTCAAATAGCACAGGCAATGATTTTGGATAAGTTATGCTCCATATAAGACACACTGCTTCCAAACCTAACACTGATCCGGCGCAGTGGGCATAAATGGTTCATAAACATAAACATTTACTGCTAACATTCTTCAAAAAGATTTTTGGTTTTGTTTGTCCTTGGGATTTCTTTGAACATTTTAGTCTTGCATATGACACAAATACACAGGAAAAGGGAAGGAAGAAATGCAGCAAAGGTCTGCAAGCTGACTTTCAACTAAGTCACTGCAGGGAACCACAGTTTGCACTGCAAAAACAGCCCTATTAGAAATCAGCCAAATATTAAATTACATGTAAATGCATTTTTAAAAGAAAAATAATATGCCAATGGGGTAAACACACTATGCTAAAAAGTAGCCCAAAAAGTAGATAAAACTGGCCAAAATGTAAGAAAGTTGTACTTATCACAAACAAAGAAATGTAAGAAAGGATTACTCAAAATGAATCTTCCTTCCTTTTTTATACCTTAACACACACCAATGTGGACACACAAACCAAGAGCATGCATGGGCAGTTACAATTTCATGCAAATCATTGTTTTAGCTTGTTACTGGTAATTAAAGCTTAAAGTAAGCTGTAATATCTATAATATTATAATTGTGGGGAATTTCAACATCCATGTAGATGTCAGAAGTGATAGTCTGCATTTAATTCACTGTTAAAGTCAATTGGTTTCACTCAGCATGTGAATAAACCCACTCACTGCCTTAATCACACCCTTGATCTTGTGCTCACTTATGGCATAGATATAGAAAACTTAAATATTTCTCACCCAAACCCCCTCCTAACTGACCATTATTTAATCACATTTAATTGCACAATAACTAACTACAATAACATTAAGAAAACTCACCACTACAGTCGATGCCTGTCTAATAATAATGTTAATACTTTCAAAGAGACAGTGCAGCCATTATTTAACTCCATGCATGTCTAAGTCCACCTGAAGTTAACTGTTATGGTTTTGCACCCATTTTCTTTGATAATCTTGTTGATAATGCAGCAGCTTCACTGCGTACTACATTAGATAGTGTTGCCCCTCTCAAAAAGAAAGTGATGGATCAGAGGAGAGAAGCACCATGGTTTAACTCCCATACTCACTTTCTTAAACAGGCTTTACGTAGATTAGAAAGAAAATGGCGTTCCACTAATCGAGAAGAATCTCATATAGCCTGGAAAGATGGCCTTGTAGCTTATAAAAAAGCCCTTCATAAAGCTAAAGCAGCCTATTATTCTTCTTTAATTGAAGAAAACAAAAACAATCCAAAGTTTCTGTTCAGCACTGTAGCCAGGCTGACACAGAGTCAC
>JAFBJR010000243.1:49853-66724 GCA_016785285.1 Brachirus orientalis | reverse complement strand
AACAGATCACTTCGGTCCCAAAACGCAGGTTTACTTGTAGTTCCCAGAGTCCATAAAAGTAGAATGGGAGGCAGAGCCTTTAGTTACCAGGCTCCTCTCCTGTGGAACCAACTGCCAATGTCGGTTCGGGAGGCGGACACTGTCTCTGTATTTAAAGTTAGACTTAAAACCTTCCTTTTTGATAAAGCTTATAGTTAGAGCTGGCTCAGGGAAACCTGAACCATCTCTTAGTTATGCTGCTATAGACCTAGACTGCTGGGGGATTTCCTGTGGTGCACTCACTCCCTCACACTCACTCTCGCACACTCAGGGTATGAATGTGACTTAATTATGTGTCATTAACCTTATTTTTTGTCTCTCCCAAGTCTGCGTCCTTCCGTCCTCTCTCTCTCTCTCTTTCCTCATCTTGCAGGCTGCAGAATCCAGATCCAGTTTTGATAATACTATTATTATCACTAACAATAATACTGTTGTCATTATTATTATTATGCTTTGATTAAAGGTTCATCAGTATAATTTCTTATCAATAATCTCTGCTGCTGCTTGTATAAATGACACTGTAGTTCTATAAACATGACATAACTGATTCTAAACTTGATACAACTGTTGTATATTTGCTCCTGGTCTCTCTCTTCTGTCTCTCCCTCACCTCCCTCTTTTTCTTTCTCTCCCTCCTTTCTGTCCCCCATTTTCCTCTCACCCCAACCGGTCGAGGCAGATGACCGCACATCTTTGAGTCTGGTTCTGTCAGAGATTTCTTCCTGTTAAAAGGGAGTTTTTTCTCTCCACTGATGCCTAGTGTTTGCTCTCTGTAATATTGTAAAGGTTTGGGTCTTACTATGTACAGTGCCTTGAGATAATGTATGTTGTGATTTGGCGCTATACAAATAAAATTGAACGGAATTGAATCATTTGAAGACAGATTTATGTATTTTGTCTTAGAAATTCATAATTTTTCTAGTGCAAAACTTGCGTGCCAAGATTATTTTATTTTCTGTGTAGACCAAAAAAATAACAATTTCCAAGAAATGAGAGTCTTTGTAGTTTCTTGACAGTCAATTTTTTGCAGTGTGAATGGTCACCTGATCTATCCAGAGATCTGTCCAGTGCCTTGACCCTTCCTGAAGTCCATAAGATGTGGATGTTAGTTGGAAGTGGAAGTGATCCAGCCAGCATCATACATTACTTTTGAGTCAGTTTATATTAGTTTTCACAGGTAACAACTGTAGAATTTACCTTTGAAAATTACAAAATTCCATTACGTCTCAATGTGTCACTAATGAAATTTCTGTGGCTTAGATAATTTAATCATATGCATCAAGGCTTTTTTGCTCATACTTTCACCTTTATTGAGAAAAAAAAGCACACAGAACACATTAACATGCCCTAAAAATATCATTGGGTACACCCTGGACAGGTTGCTCGTCCATCACAGGGACACATAGAGACAAAAAAAATCAGCCACTCTCACAGTCAGTGTGAGTGCCCAAATTACTTAATCCCTAATCTGCATGTTTTCGGACTGTGGGAGACAACTGAACAACTCATGCAAACTACATGCAGAAAGGCCCTTGTTGCACCTGAGTCATGAACCTGGGTCTTCTTGCTGCACAGGCTAGAGCGCTAATCACTACACCAACCATGTGGCCCAGATCTCAGGCTCATCAAAGAAAAATACTGCAAACCAATAGAAGCCCTCTCATCTTAAGCTGTGCTAGCACATTCAGTCCTTGAATTATAAGGAATTGGTCCTGGGAAGTCCTTGAACAGTCCTTGAATTTCAACCAATCAAGGTGTGGGAAACCTAGATTCACTCATATTACACACAGCAGATTTCTTATTTTGTTTTACATAATGTGCAAATATCTAAATCTAAACAGGTAAAATAAAACAACAAATCTAATAATGGTCTAATAGATTCCCTCTGACAATCTGATTTTCACTATCCCTCTATCATTTATCTGTCTATATAATACATTTAATATATCATTGGTTTATATAAATGTTAAAGGCTTTGTCAATGTTTTTTATTGAACATGTCTGTGAAGATTCTCAGTCTTCCAGGTCATGGTATCCAAAAGTGTAGCAACAAAAAGGCTACACTTTTTTGAATGTAATTTTCTCCAATAACAGTGAGACTGTCATGAATGCTAGAGGCTCTGTGCTGCTCCAGGGTGTCTGTGATGTGTTCTCATCCTCCTCACAGATGATGGATGTTAATATCCATTTTTCATGCATCATTTACCAAAGAGACTAAAACTGGGGCACCTGCGCAGAGGATAAATGAATGAAAGCAGAGAAGTGAACATTTAGTAGCGGATACATTTCACTTAATTTTCCAATCTTGATCTTTGAAATCTTCGAAAAACTCAAAGCATGTGACTTGCTTGTTTCCTCACTCACTTACTGCAATAAAATCTTACAGCCCTTGTGGGTCAGACAAGAGAAGCTTTAAGATGCTGCCTTTCCTGAAGATCTGGCAGGAGAACAATTATTCACCATGCTGCAAAGGTGAAATCACTGCTGTTCTGCAGTTTCAGGGGAAAGTTTCCAAGAACAAAAACCTCACCATGTTTTGTCGACACCCACCAACCGCCGTGTAGTTAAAGCCGACGCAGCTTTACAGCCGCTGCCTGGTGTCTGCGAGCTGCTGCCCTGGCTGCATGATTTATGGATCAGAGAAATATTCCTGGATCTGTTCTTTAGAGCGTGCTGAGGTTCTGGACTCTGTCCGGTCCCGTAGAACGGACCTGAGAACAACCAGATGGTCCAGTCAGAACAGGGCCAACCCAAACAGGACTCCTTCGAGCAGAACAAATCCTGAGATATATATAAATAAATATTCATCAGGATTATAATGTGCAGCAGGCTTTAGCCAATGTAAATAAAGAGCTGAGGTCCCCAGGAACCCTCCAGGTCACTGCTATGGAACATAAAAAGAATGCAGGTTTTTTTCTAATATTTCCCTCTCTTTTTCCTCACATTTTATTGTCCAAAAACTTTCACAACTTAATTTAAAAATCTACCAGTCATGGCTCTCCTGAGTCATCTGCCGCTAATCCTTTTCTGTCCTCCTCTAATCTCATTACACTTTCTTTTCCTCTTCTGTACCAACATCTATCATCCATCCATCCAGTTGTGTTGTGCTTCCATGTAAGGTCCATGGCTGGCAGGGACCCGCTTCCAGAGCAGAACAACTCATGGTACATCTGAAATGAGTTAGTGTGCTCTAGCGGAGACACCTAAGAGTGGCTGTCATCCTCCAAAATCAGACTATGGATTGGTTTATAAATGTCCAAAGTTGCTTTCATCTAAATCAAACAGTCATTATGTGCAAATACACATGGTCATAGCAAAGGCATGTCTTTGTCAGACGTTACTGGGCGAGACAAGCGTCAACAGAGCTGCTGGTAGTGAGCACCAAACCTTAGAAAGCTAGGCTAAATCTAGCTGGAGCCTTTTGATAGACTTAAGTGCAAGAAATGCTGTGGACGCAAGCACTGTTAGCAAACAGTAATGTCTGTGAAGGTTCTCAGCCAGGCCATAGTCACCTTCAGTAGTTAGCTATAGGCGAGTGAACTTGAATTACATATGAACATATTCCTATGTGAGCCATGATTCTTATCCACATGTGCAATACACTGCAAAAAATTGCAGACCATAGTCAGAGAAACACTCGGCTGCACCTGAGGTATTCTAAAAAGGAGCTCTAAAGCCTGAAAACATACATTATGAACAAATATACACAATAAAATGAAAAAAGACACACTGGCTGTCTAGTGGTGCCAAATATTTCTTTCCTCCCTCTGATTTTTGATGGAATGATTGACTAGGAAATCATAGCAAAGGTAATTTGTTCCTTCTCTTCATTAAACTCACTATCAAAATGGCAAAGGCCATCTTCAGTTTTGCTGAATATTTGTCATATTTGTCATTTTTTTTATGATGACTTAACATTTTTTTTGATTGAACTATGGCCAATGTGGAATTTGTTGTAATTTTGCACATGTATGTGTGTGGTCAAGTGTGCATTATGACATTTGTATTTTCTTCATTGTTTATTAAAGAGAAGATTCTGTACAAAACAAAAGCTATCTTATCTTAAAGCAGATGATCTCTTCAAAAGGATTTATGGATTTAGAGCGCTATACTCTCATTGTTTTCCATATTTTAGTACATAATTGTTACATATATTATCTCTAATAGTGCTCTAAGTACTTTTGATGTAAAATAAATAGTAAAAAAAATAAAAAAAAAAATATCACTTTTGTACATAAGACTTGATTCTATCCAGAAATACAAAGCAATAAAGCTGCAGAACATAGTTACAGCATGACTCCACTACAACTGAGCTACTGTATTTTAGAAAGGGAATGTACATGAACTGGTTAACGTTATCCGATTTCACTCTATACTTTATTGGTCCATTTGTCCATTAACTTGAATACAATTCAAACTTACAAACTTTTGCTTCCAGCTGGAAAACGAAAGCTTTCCAGCAGGCAGCCATGTATTCACTGAGAGAGTGGGGGTGTCTGTCTTGTACTGGTTCTCAGCAAAGGGTGCCAACAGAGAGTGCACACAAAGTCAGTGCTGGGTGCTGCATGTGTCAGTACCTCATCTATCACTATCATTTTCATATGTATAACCTTATTCTGGGAGATTCATACGTGTTTGTCATAGATAAGACGGCTGGCGCCTAAGAGAGTAATCACTGGGTTAGGTTCCCAGTTTTCCTCCACAGTGTTAGAGAAACATAAGGATGCACAACATTAACTTTGGTGTGAGCAATGAGTGCTTTTCTTCTCCACGTGTTAGTAGAACCATGTGTGAGGGCTGGCTACCTGCTTCTTGGCTGACATTTCCCAGTGCCCAGTGATGCCCAACCCTCTGGCTCCCTTTTATTCCTCAGTCGCATATCAAACAGTACTTTATGATATCTAAGAATGGAGACAGAGTCGGCTTCCAAAAATCTGACGTTCACAGCTGAAGTAACTAATATTTCTCTTCTTCCGCCCATTTGTCTTCCCATGGACCTGATCCAGAGGGTGGTGCTCACTCCCTGCCAGGTGGCAGGGATGGAAGCTGAGAGGAGGGGAGAGGCACTGGCCCTGCATGGCCGCTTTGTCCCAGTGTTTATTTGATATCTGGCCTGAACGCATGGCCAGGATGAAAGAAACAGTGCAACAAAAAGGACCAAGTAGAGAGAGAGTTAGAAAATGAAAGACAAGATGGGTGTGTTTATTTCATGTTTGGCTGAATGTAAAATGTGCAAGGCATGTAAAGGAAAAAGAAAGTGAAAAAAGGGAGGAGGAAATGAAAGACAGACACACTGAGACTTCACTTAGGATGTCAAAACACGAGTGTATGAATGATTTGCTGGGTGAAAGAGAATGCAGAATATAAATTCACTCCATCAATCTAAACATAATGACTTCATTCTCTGACTTGCCCAGCCTGCTCATAAACAAGCTGGGAATTAAACAAACATGTTCTACTGATTCCAAAATGACAAGGGCCTCTTGTGTTTGCCGCTTTGAAATCCACTCTGCTCGGGAATAATTAAGGCGGCTCACAGTGCTGTACAAAAGCTGAATATTGTTGAGCTGGATTGCACGATGAGTGTGTGAGGCTGTGGCACTTGCATAATATTTCAAAAACAGACAGCGTTTGCATGTAATTGCTGCGTCGGTGCTTGTCTAGCCATTGAGAGTATTACTCTTTTGCATAATGTCTATGTTTGTGTGTGTGTGTGTACTTGGATGTTATCTTTATGAGGATAGACTAATTTTGGTTGGTCCTCACTTTCTGTCACACCTTAAAATGGCTACCTTTCGGTGAAGACCTGGTTTCCCCAGGCCCATTTATACTCCATGCAAAAGATGGAGGCAGAAGGAGCATTTCATCTGTACTTTGCATTAATTTCATCTCTGTGCATGTTGCTGGAGAGCTTATAATGACAGATGAAACAATACCACTGGAAAGTGTGGGGGCTGTATACAGTAGAGTGAGTAATATTCCACATTAATGGGATGACTCACATTCAGTGGTCTTACATGTCTATGTTGGATCAAACACTATAAAATAATCTCATCCATGGTCGCCATGTTTTGCTGATGCCTACAGCTTGGCACTTGGCACTACTGTCTCTAAAGGAATTATTATGTAATATCCATACCAGCGCAAATGACGCACAGAGGTGTGTAAAGTAATGACAGATAACATTTGGGATGGACCTAAAACAAATGAAAATTGAGTATTTTTGGTTAAAATTAGGTTAGGGTTAAGTCAAGGGTTTGAGCATTGGAATGTTAAGGTCAGGGTAAAGAGTTAGGCCCAGCATGATGTCTGTGGGGTGGGTCATACTTATCACATCCGTGTGTGGGCTGAAGTCCACTTCCAGAATGGACTGGAAACTTGTCTTTGTCTTTCCAGTCCAATAGTGCACTCTTTTTTTTGGTCAAATGAGGCAATGAAGGAGGATCCTAACCCAGAAAACTTGCTGGAGAATATGTGAGGAGATCCATCAGTACCTACATCTCAACACAAGGACATATAGATGAGGGTGATCTCAAGATGTCACAAATATGACAGTTAGCCTATGACGTGTTCTTCAACTTTTCTAGCTTATTTGCATTCAAAGTAGTTGTCAACACTGTCATTATAGTATGAAGGGAATCACAGACATGTGCGCACATGCAGAAATGCAGTAACTATGACCTGCCCCAATAAGTGTCCTCATTAAGAGAGCCATACAAATATGTGTGTGTGTGAGAGAGAGAGATAGAGAGAGAGAGAAAAGAGAGGGGGGGAGAGAAGAGACAGAAAGAGCACATCTCTGTCTGAGAGCATTCGCAGCAAGCCTGTTCTCTGTATCTCAATGAGGGGATTAGAGGACTATTCATTAGAGCTGCTTTGATAGGTGACTAGTCGAGTCCATCCACTGCTTTTGCTCACGTACTGCCAGACACAGAGGCCAGGGGATAATGGAGGCAGCCCGCTCTCTTGTCTCCCTCGCTCTTCATCTGTTTTTTCCCTGTTGGCATCTCTGTGTCATCCCTTTCAACATCAGGAGAGGAGATTATTCTTCAAAATGATATAGGCAAGCAGTGCAGCCTAAATTCAACTTTTTTCAAAAGCCTCACAGACTTTCAGTATATATATATATATGTATACATATATATATATATATATATATGTAAGTCGACTTTCACAATTATTTGTGTGAGACTTCCGATTTGGCGTTTCCAGTCAGTAGTTGTGTAGCTTTATGCAGCGGGCATCAACTGAGACAGATAATGTCGTTTCTAGAAATGTATGTGTGGAGTTAAATTTGAAAAAGACACTGAAGCATCTGTACATTGTCTTGTGACAATGCTTAAACCTACACCATCCTGTCATTCTTTACAGTAATTAGCGGAAACCAAAAGGCTGCTTGGTCTAGTTTGTTGATGAATATTAAAATGAATAAATGACAGATTTAGTGATATTTTCACAGACTATTTATTCACCACATCAATAAACAGCACAGCAACACGGAATATTTCCTCAAACATGGCAACCTTTAAAAAGTGAAAGGAGACAGAGAAAGAAAGGTGAGAAAGAAAAACACTTGATGACTTACTTATATGATTACAGTACTGGTATTTAGAATAATGCGGGAAAATAGTTGGAATAGTTGGAACCTCCTGAACAAACAATGAACAATATATGATGAGATCCTGAAAATAGGACAGGGTTCAGATTCCCCTCCACTCTGGCGGCAGCAGGTCTCTCCTCCTCCTGCCTCCTCTTCCCCTCATCCACCTGACGGCCGCCTTCACCATCGTTACCTGCGGCTGAAGTTGAAGCTCCACCATAGAAACCAGCAAACATCTGTGTTATTTTAACACACTTCGCAGCATCTGCCTGAAGGATTTGTCGCATTTCGTCTCAAATTTTCTCCACACCTCCTTTCTGCTTCTTACTATTCTCCATCTTTTTGATCTCCCCTCTCTCTATATGATAGATTGATTGACAGCCGAGGCCCAAGAGGGAGGGGGCATCGGCCCTCGGCTCTAATTGGTCCAGCCCAGAATCAATCATGACTAATGGGCCGATCTACCAGTTTTGTGTACCAATAGGTATCATGACTAATACTAATACTAGTACTGTTAGTAAAAAAAAAAAAAAAAGGCCCGGCCCATCAGGCATACTGGGCCTTTTTTTTGGGTGTCCAGTCCAGCAGTGGTCTGATCATTTCCCCTTGTTGAAAATAATCCTATAGAAGAAGATCATCCAGTACCAGCGAGGTGTCAACGCTATGAAATGCTGGTAAAACCTACAAGGTGACGTCAGCAGCTGCAGGTAAAATCACAGCTAATTATTATTAAAGCATGCAATTATGCAGAATTTTCACCGTAATTGAATAGCTTCAGAGCCATTGTGATGGTTAAATGTCTTGGAGCTGTCTCTACTCCCCCTACTGTCTGTTAGCAGAAAACCAGCTTTGTAAGATCAGGGCCACTAACCCAGTGGTCTTGTAAAGTCTCATGGGAAACACAAATTGCTTTATGGCACTTCACACATACACACATTAGCCAGGTACCGGTTAAAAGATCAAGGCGGCAATTTTAGACGAAATCGCTCCATGGCTTGTGTTTGCTGGATGGATGGAGGGTTATGGTGGTGTCATAAAAATATGTATTCTAACACTGTAGGGGAGCTCCATAGGGGAAAAAGCAACCAGATTTGCAACCAGATTTGCAAAGCTCCGCTCTAAGTGTTGTTAATGCTCTGAGTTGGTGTCCAAAATAACAGTTGATATAGTGTAATTAAAAACAGGGTTATATTGCCAGATTTTATGGCAATATATTTTATTAATTCTTTATTTCATTTCATGAAGCAACAGCTCAAATAATAAAACATATCCTAGGTTAAATGAGGTCACTTCCTCATGTCCTCCTCCCACTCTTTAATATTACACTGAAACGGACCTGACATTTACATTTGTTATTCATAGTTTTCCATGGTGGTCATAGTGTTTTGCTATCCATAGTGTTTTACATGACATTGTCAAGAAAGCAGCCATATTCACAGATACATGGGGAAAAGAATACCGGATGTGCCACACATAAACATTCAAAAATAAGGTCTTGAAAACGCCCCCCTAATGAATTTCAAGGGTGGTAACTGCCATGTCCATAAACATGAATAAAAGTTACCATCGTGGCTCTTTAGTTCGACCTTGGAATTGCACTGAGCCAATGACTCTGAGTAATGAGACTGAAGTTTTCAATGTTGCTTCATCATAGTCTTCCTCTTACACATCAACTTGTTGGCAACTGAGTACATTCTCTTCCTCCTCTACATCTTTGAAATTGGTTTGTGGTTTGGACATGTCTTACTGAATTACTCCTACTGCATATTGGGGATGGGCATTTCAAGGAAAAAAAAAATCTCTTGATAGTCACTGTGGTTTGCTGCACACAGTCCAAAGACAGAGGGAAAGTGATTATGTCCCCTCCACCGACTCCTCGTGTCTTTGAAAAGGTACCAAAATACACTATGTACAGCACAACCTTAGTGCAACAACTGAATAAAGAAGATTGAGTATTTTCTTAAAGTGTATTAGTGTTTAAATTGGGATGTCACCATTAAAGAGGAACTTTGCCTTTTTTTCATCCAACTGATTCTAAAGCTGTTAAATTAGTGTTTAAAATCCTGATTTAATGCATCAAGAAAGATGTTTTCTCTTCTTTCACACTAACTAAAAATAATACAGACAAAATTCTGCTGGATTACCAATTATTGACTCGCTCCACAGTAATTAATCTGAGCTGTCTGAGTACATTACTGCCCGACTATTACCAAACTATTAATCATCGTCATAACATGGAATTACTACACTATTACAGTAGCTTGTATGTTACCATGTTTGTAATATTGCTGGAATTGCACACAAAAATCCTGACTACTATACATTTCTTAGGCTTATCATGAACATGTTTGTGTCTCTGTCTCTGTGTGGTGTTTAATCATCACCACCTCATAATATCTCCATACAGAGAAGCTGTCAAATGCATGAGACAAGATTGTGTGAATGCCGTGTTCTCTGCTGTCTGTCTTCACATTCCTCCCTGTCGGGACAAGTAAACGAAACCATCACTTCAGGTAAAAATGTTGAGGAATAACCTTCTCTGTCAACGCTGTTTTTTTTTTTTTTTTTGACATTAGTGTTTGAATGCAGCACAGAGAAACAGTGAGGCTAATTAATAAATAGTGATAGTGATGGTGAAGCACAGTTCTTACTCCACCACAAATAAACCCTGCTGAAGTCTGCTCAAAGTACACTCTGTTCATAAAACGATAAGAAAGGGGGAGTCACATGTCTGTGTCTGTGTGTAGTAAAAAGTCTATTGAAAGCAGGCCACAGGGATGACAAAAAAGATAGTCATCCCCTCCACTTCGGTTTCCTCCCTTTCCTCATCTCCTTTCTCATCCCCTTTTTCTTTTATTTTTCTCTGAGGGCTCTAGAATATAGAGACTCGGGCCATGGGACAAGGGGAGAGAGGGAGGAGGGAGGGAGGGAGGAGACGCTGTCAGTCGATGGGAGATGAGGAGAAAGCAGAGGATGAAGAGAGGAGGGAGCTGGGGACTCGTTTTGATCCCCACCTCTTAATAAATCTGTCAGTGAGACAGAAATGGAGCATGAGAGAGAGAGGGAGAGAGCGATAGAGAGGGAGAGAGAAAGATGGAGAGATGGAGGGGTCTTCACCAGGTGGTTTGAAGTGCAGATTCTGCAGACATTTCCCCTCCTGCACCTTCTCTCCATCCTCACGTGATGCAGGCTCTTTGTGACCTGCGTGACCTACAAATGAAAAGGATGAGTGTGAAAATTTTTGCACTTGTCAGTTGTAACATTTTTTTATTTTTATTTTTTTTGTTTTCCCCTTATTATTTTATAATTTACCAAATGATGGTGGGCTAGATGCTGAACTTCCATGCTCATCATTAGGCAAAAACACATGACTTCAAATGAGAGATAATGCTTCTCGAACAACAGGCAAAGACAATCTGGTGACCAAACTGTGTTCCACCCTCTAATAGAGCTGCCATTACTCAGACTTGAGTCACACTGGATGCAGGAGCAGCGTGTCTGAGTTGTGAAACATTTCACTTTTATGTAGGCAGCCATGTTATTTGATTAGAGCAGCCACTGCTTGTGTGAGACCAGCCCTATCTCTGCTGTGACTCATACTAGTGAGCCACACTCTTGCCTTTATGGTCATCATGCCTTGTGTGGTTCACAGCAAAATAGAGAAAGAGAAAATGATCTTTGACCACACTTTCATCCAAATTTAATGATAATAATAATAATAATAATAATAATAAATAAATGATACTTAAATTTTAAAAACACAGTGGTGCAGTGGCTACCATTGTTGCCTCACAGCAAGAAAATCATCATTTGGGCTCTGTGTGGAGTTTGCATGTTCTCCTGTTGCACACGGTGCACACGTGAGTACAGGCATATTAAAAATGATTTAATTTTAAGGCAAACCCTTAAAAAGCAGCACCACAGCAGAAAAAACCTATTGTGTTATGACCATCAGAGATGCAGAGTCAGTGTCAAAGCTGTCATGCACTGCACAAGTGGCCACTATCTGATCTAGACGAACATTAAAACTGGCAATCATAATGTTATCTACATTTTAAATAATAGTTTGTCAATGTTATGCCAGGAAATACAGACAAAAGGAAGCTCCATGACTGCTACTTCTTTCCCCCTAGGAAAAAAAGGGCAGTCATTGCATAAAAACCCACACAGATACTCAAAAAATTTTTTTTTCCTGTCAGTTTGAAAATTATACAATTCCTCAGTCATATGCACATATATTTTCATTTTACAAAAAAGAGCCATATGAATCACCACTAGCAGTTGATACAGAGATCTTACCCATTGTTCATTCAGTTAAAATTAAACGCAAAAATTGTATGAATTATAATATAATATAATCAATTATATTATTGTGCAAACATGTTTAAAGCTCAAGTTATTATGATTTAAAAGAAACAGAGACCTTAAAAAACAGATTCCGAACTTAAATGAAGAAAATCTAATATTGCATTTAAACAGATTATAAAAACCAACATGTGGAGACAAATATAAAGACATTTGTTAAGGTTTTGCTCTTTGGTGACGTACGAGGTAAATTATTTTAAGTCGTGACTTGTATTTGTGAAACAGCTGGATGTTTAACTTTATTTTATTTGTGTTTTATTTTTTAAAGTCTTGTGTAATAGACCCAGACTAGATGTGATTATCCTACGTTATGCTACTTTTCCTCCATGTTTTGGGATTCTCCTTTCTGCTTTTTTCCTGACCTCCTGGACCTCTTTGTAAAATGTAACCCTCAACTGCACTAAATAAAAAAAAAAACAGATTCAATTTGCTTACAAACTGCAGGGAGACGCCACAACATTTATGCAGACTTGTTTACTTCCAGGACTTGTCTGGGTTTGTCTGTAAAAATACATGCTGTGGTCATTACAACACACATTCACACACATGTATACACAAAGGCAGGAAGAGACGACATGTGTTTATTTACTCTGTTGCTTGTATGGATCCTATTTATTATTGTTTCATATCCCTGTTAGTTTATGTTGCCTGTGTAACACCATGACTCCCTATTGGAGAGTAAACACTGTAAGATGGATGTGTGTGTGTGTGTGTGTTGTTATGGCACTTCCCTTTGGCAGGCTATATAACTCAGGTTAATGTTATCTTATTTCACACAGCTCCAGGGCAACCTCAGGAAGTATATCATTTGGAGCACTCTTATTACTTTTCATTAGGCTAATGTGACGGATGGGGGAATTTACAACAAGGGAGCAGGGAGCACACACACAAACATTCACTGTGACACACATTCCTGTGCGTGTGCGTCACTGACTGCAGTCCATGTTGTCATATTTATCTTCTTTACAATTTAAGACAGTGGTCAGCAACTGGTGGTTTGTGGGCAAAAAGTAGCTAAACACTTGGCCACCAGTAATTGGTAGCCAAGTACAACCCCAATTCCAAAAAAGTTGGGACAGTGTGTTAAATGTAAAAAAAACAAAAAAAAAAACTAAATGCAACGATTTGCAAATCTCATAAACAAATAAGTTATTCACAAACAGAACATAGGCAGGTCAGTAATATACAAGTCCTTCCTTGAAAGAGACGTTGTCTAGATGGAGCACATGTTGCTCTAAAACCTCTATGTACTTTTCAGCATTGATGGTGCCTTTCCATATGTGTAAGCTGCCCACATCATAGGCACTAATGCAACTCCATACCATCAGAGATGCAGCCTTTTGAACTGTCCACTGATAACAAGCTGGATGGTCCCTCTCCTCCTTAGTCCACAGTTTATAAAAAGCATCCATTTTTTCCAAAAAGAATTTCAAATTTTGATTCATCTGTCCACAGAAAATAATAATAATCTTAACTTCACTCACACATTCATACTATGTGCAGCAGATTTTCTGTCACACGTTTTTCATACCATTTCACACGCTGATCAACTTGGGGATAGGTGTTTTGCCCAAGGACTCATCAGCATGTAGACTTGGAGCTGGGAATCAAACCCACAACCTTTCAGCTGAAAAAGGACTATCACTGAGCTACCATTGCTACTGTCATCCCGTCAATCACAATAAGCCGATATAGACAAATGCTGTCACAGTGCTTGTCCTTCAAAGTAATATTAATAACAACACAAAACAGTGACGTTTATTCATGAGTTAACATTGTGTTTTGCTTGCGAGTTAATTCTTATATTCATTCAGCTCAACCTGAGAAAATAACAGAGAAAGAAAACATCCATTATTTACTCATGACTAAAATTATTTAAGTCATTTCAGTATCCAGTACTTTTTCACTTTAATATTTTTGTTTCTGTGACCAACCACAACCTGAACTGTCTTTTATTTTTTAAACTGGGGAAGGAAGGAGTTATATATATATATATATATATATATTTTTTTTTTTTTACTTTAAATTTTCTGCCCTCAAGTTTTTATTCTCGTTTACATCTTCGATTCCCTCAGCTTGGCCTGGTGATCCACCTTTGAGCTACCATCAAAGACTGGCTCAACTTCAGTTTCAATAACCTTAAAGACAAGAATAACAGCATGTATAACATTCTCAAGATGACGACCGGATTATTGAGCGGATCTTGGAGGGTCGTTAAAGCTGAGGAAAGCAAGACTGGACAATTGTGAATGAATTCCAGTGACTTCTCATTGATGAAGACATTTACAGAATACACCAGGGACACAGGGAGAGGATTCAAAGCACTGCCTGGAGGTTGGTGCGGGGCGGTGGGTGTGACCTTTGACTCTGTGAGTTATTGAAACCAGACAGACCAGAACAAGTGAGAGTGTTCATATACTGTATGCCTTTCTTCTGTTCATTATAGTGTTTCCTTACTTTAGGCCAAATGTCATCACAGGATCACACATTTGTCAAAAACTCAGTGGGGTGATGACATATGGATGAATGAACTGGGCTCACTGATAGATTAGATTATGGTCTGGGCTGGGTTATAAATGCAAGCCATACAGTGAGGGCGGGTTAAGTAGGAGCTGTGAGGTGGAAAAAGTTGCTGATTCAATTCCCATTTCAAAGTCGTCTTGTGAAGTGAAAACTGAAATCACATTTGTTCACTCCACTCTTATGGTAAAAAAATAATGTCAGTGGGGTTCCAAACGTACCGTTTTATTATTAAAAGGAAGGGGGAAAGGTCTTTGGAAAAATATCAGAAATGTTCAAACAAAAGAGGAAAAGCAAACAAAGGTTTCACTGCGCTTTGGCCAGACACTGTGTTAGTTAGTCGTGAGCGTCTCCACACAGCAGCATCATTCTGGAGCACAGTGACATTTGCAGGTATGTTTACATGTGTTTAATGTGGTGCAGCTGAGCAGCTAATTTGCGCTCCAGCCTGCCAACTGACATTAGTGCTGGCCCTTTGGTCCGTGCGGTGACTCGTTCAAGCACCACAAGGTGCAGGGAAAGTTCACGTTCATTAGACGAGAGCGGAGAATAATGTGGGTTGTTGTTCAAAGTGTGGGTCTTGTGTTGAGGAGCAGGACTAGAGAGCTCCAGACGTGACTTGGTTTCTATGAAAACTGACATACTGCCTGATTTATGTGTTATATAGTACATACGTCTGTAGAGGTGAATAGTTTCCTGTCAGGAGGTGCAACCTTGGTTGTGTGACGTCAGAAACTGGAGCTCTATGCAGAGCTAATGCCTGATAACACAGCTTTGTGTAAGGACGACTTGTCTAACTGCACAGATGAGGATCTGAGACTATTCCAGTGAAATAATGAAAAGATAATATATTGTAATATATAAGATACATTGTGTTTTAATCTTGTGTTAATGTCGTGGCTGATCTCTGTCAGTCATTCTTGTTTTTATACTTACTACTACACAATTGTTTACAGATTTCAAATCCATATTTGTTTTCCATTCATTTGCTACATAGAATATTTGATAACCTGTCAGGCTAAAGATCTGAAGGAACATCCATTCCTTATTTATTTGCTGCTCAAGGAACTCCTTTTATTTATTTTATTTTATTTCTTTATCCTTTTCTCTGTAAATAGTTTTAATATGCTTTTCTTTGTAACTACATTATTATAATGAAAGGACAATGGAACTGCTGGAATAACCATAAGGCCAAGAGACAGCTTTTGGAACAAGATTTCTTTTTATGAACCTAAAACTTTTGGCACTAAACACCTTTTTTTTCTGTAATATCACTGAACGACATTTTCTAATAAAAGTGTCTGATTTCAGCCTGAGATAAACCACATTTGTGAGTGTTTATTCCCTGCTCTGCTCATCTACATGCTGATGTGTCCTTGGGCAAGACACCTAACCCCACATTGCTCCTGATGGCTTTGACAGAAGCGTGCGACTGGGTATAAAAGATGTGTGACAGAAAACGGGCTGCACATAGAAGTGCTGTGTGAACGTGTGAGTAAATAGGTGTGAGTGGGTGAGTGAGTGAGTGAAAAGCGGCTTTGAGTGGTCATCAAGATATATAAACACAGATATATAAACCATTTAACAACGCTGTATTCTGAACTAAACAAATTAGATTTTGTCAACATGGTTTCCATTGAGTACACGAGGAGAAAACAGTAAGACAGTCTTTTCCACCAGGAAACTGATGATTTTGCACCTCTCACTGTCTCACACTAAATTTCATGGAGAAAAGCAGCATTTTGAGGTCACAGGGACACATGAGCTGCTGGTCTGCTGCTGCCTCAATTGGTAAGTTTGGGTCACTGAGTTAAATCTGAACTAAGGATTTCAAACACCCAAGGCACTAAATAACACATTTGAACTTACTGATGGAGGCAGCAGTAGCTCAGCAACTCCACTGTGCTGTGTTGGATTTTGGAGTCCTTCAGGACCCGCGGGCCCAACCGCCCGTTGGTGCGTGATCAGAGATCTTTATGTGCCCCTCAGCAAACCTTTTATAATACTTTCTTAAATATTTATATATATTGTATTTGTTGAATCACTCCAATGTTTATTTTTCTTTGAGATTATTTAACTATTTCTGGGAACGTTTTCCACAATGGCTTGATTTAGAATAGCCAATATGCAGTAGTTTAAGAAAAGGTCACTGCTTACCTTTTATTGTAGGGCCCTTCTGCCTTGTGGTCAACGCAGTCAGAAACATTCAGTCCAATTTCACCTTTTCAATCCGGTGATCAAATTTTCTCACTCTGATATCACGTCGGGGTCACCAACTTGTTGGATTTTGGAGTCCTTCAGGACCCGCGGGCCCAACCGCCCGTTGGTGCGTGATCAGAGATAAACA
>JAFBJR010000243.1:25262-49759 GCA_016785285.1 Brachirus orientalis | reverse complement strand
GACAGACAGGTCACCTCAATGGGATCGTGTCTCCCTCTCTAGCAGTCAGGGCAAACAGACCCCAAACAAAGAACAGTAAAGGAATATGTGTGTTGCCATCACCACTCCCGACCGCCCATATATGGAGTTGTTATAATAAAGTTGGTTTGTAGTTATCACATGATGTGTGGGTAGTTATCACAGAATGTGCGGGAGTGATGAGAGCAAGACAGTGTGTATCAATTAAAAGATTCCCTTCCTCTGTGTCCTTGAAACAGTATGTGTGTGCAGTACAATGTTTCACAGTTATTTTAACAGCTGTGATGTAAAATCAACGATTTTCTCTATGGACTTTGGTGCAGTGGCGATGACCCAAACTTCAGATTACTGCTTGAAAAGGCTGTATGTGGGCAATTGTATACTTCATTGTATACTTAGTGAGCTCCTGTCTTTTTCTCAGCACAGTAAGGGTGCACACGGCTCTGTCAGAGTTGTCATTGTATCTGTATGTCATGCAACCACAGCTAAAAAACCAGACCTAGCACTTTCAGTCCAATACGTATGTTCGCATTTCATCTGTACAACCTGTACACTAATGTACATGATATGGTATATGTGTATTTATATCTACAGATGGAACACATGGTTGGTTTTAATAAGTTATTTATAAGACCATACTTACAGTAGTTCTGTCTCTTTATGAATGTTTTAGCAACCTGGAGGGAGTTTAAAAAATAGTTAAATTGATGTTTTCTGTTGATTTTCTTTTATTGTATGTTTACATCTTGGTTGACCTTTGATGTATGACCTAGTATTTGTACAATCCTCCCTGGGTATGGTCCACAGTTTTACAAAATGTATCTAGTTTTGGGAGAACACATGTACGTTGTACATTTTATGCATCTAGTTTTGGGAGAACACATGTACGTTGTACATTTTATGCGAGTGTGATAGAGTTCAGACATCTTTGGTTGTTATTACATTTAAAGCAAAGTAACATGAGATTAGTCAGGCAAATGTAAGATGATGTAATCTGTTAAATTAGGTTTGGACAGAGTGAATCTTCAGCCCGAGGAACACACACTGACTCCCTTTAGGATCAGCTCCTTGTATGGTAACGCTTCATGGGAGTTGTATTTGATTTCTTTTCAGGCAAGCTCCTTCCTTTGATTAGATTCCACCAAAACTCAAAACAGGAACTGTTGGTCTTGGTTTTGTAAATTTACTTTCCTTCTTTTATTTTTTACATTTCCTTTTCTGGAAATCAGTCCAAGCTGATGTGTGGTCTGTAGCACCACTTGGATCATACTCACATTCTCCCTCCGACTTAGTTATAGTTTATAAAAAAGATGGAATGTGAATGTTTCTGACGTTTCTTTCCATCTCTTCTTTTCTCTCCCTTTTTTTTGTCTACTTCTTAGAGTAAACACCTGCACACTCTTGCTAAGAAAAGTCAGGAGGAATAGCACTGTTGAAAGAGAGATGACAGCCCTGAAATGATCTCCTCCTCGTGCACAGACACTGACCAGGGCAGGGTAACGTTTGTATGGGCCTGTTTGTTTCATATCCATGTGGCGACCGCAACATGGATGAAAACTGCCACACTGAGATTCTTGTCCATTTTTCACAGGTAGTAACAGTTTTATAAATGGAAAGACTGATAGTTCCAGCATGGCTCACCATGGCATGGCACAGCTCAACTCTACTACTTTTTAGTTTGTTTTTTTTTGCTTTTCCACTAAGGATAGTAGCCGGTATCTGGTATTTTTGTAGTACCTGCTCTGGCGAGGAGTCTGCGCTCGGTCATGTATAGAAGTGTTTAACTAATCTTTTAATTAACTGATTCTAATGATTCAGTAGATGGAAAAGGACAGCAGGTACTTTAGTAATGGAAAAGGATACTGACCCAAGTAGAGTCGAGCCGTGCCATGCAGATCCCTGCTGGAACTGAGTAGTGGAAAAGTCCCATTAATTTTAGGGTTAGAAGTGAATAAATATTAGCCACCATTGGAATCAATGGCACTCCCCTTCATCATCTACCTCCTTGCCATATCTTCGGCAAGTGCAATATCAATTTCCATTGCTATGCAGATGACACCCAGCTCTACCTGTCCACAACCAAACCTAACACCGCCCTCCTGTCAACCTTCCTTCCTTCTGGAAATTAAACAACGATAAAGGGAGGTTGTCCTCTTTGGCACCAAATCAACTATCAAAATAGCTCACTATCTTTCCAAGCTCACATCAATAATGTTACTTGGTCTGCATGCTTCTTTCTATGTAGTTCTGACTCTGGTCACATCCCACATTAACTACTTTAACTCCCTCCCACCAGACATCCTCAACTCTGACTTTCCACTTTAAGATCTGAAAACAAATTTGTTCATTCCAGCATGTTCACTTTAACTCTTTCTTATCCATCTATCTGTTACAAAACACTCTGTAAGTAATGATTTCATGCATTGTTTCCTTCATTTTACTGTACTGTTGTACAGTTTTTTTTAAACTCTGTAAGGTGACCTTGAGTGATTTGAAATAAAATGTAATGAAATGTATTATTGTTATTAATGTTATTAAAAAAGTTTACATCTTCTGCATGATTAAGGCCAAACACAGACTCGTGTATTTCCCTTCATACCAAAATGAAAGTTTGCTTTCATGTGATGTGTGCGATACTTGCATCCCTTCTATTCCTAAATTGTCCTCCCCAGTCCTGTACACAGGCTGCACACAGACTACATCACAGAGTCCTCATGTAGGGTCTCAGACATGAGTGGCTGATGACATTTACGCCACGTCAAAAGTATAATCTCCTTCATTTAATCATTTCTAGCAGGCTGTGCACTGAGAGGTGTAATGTTGTGAATATGCTAGAATGAACAGATTTGTTTTCATATCTTTAAATGCAAAGTTCTTTTAAATTTGCATGAAGAAATGCTCAAACTGCCTGAATGACAAAGGGCATAACATTTCACTCACTCACTCACTCACTCACTCACTCATCTTCTACCGCTTTATCCATAGTTGGGGTTTGGGGGGGTTCACTCTCACATTCACACTTATGGGCAACTTAGAGTGTCCAATTGGCCTAATCCCCTAATCTGCATGTTTTTGGACTGTGGGAGGAGAACCTGGAGAAAAAATGTAAACTCCATGCAGAAAGACCCTTTTTCTGACAGGGTCACAAACCCGGGTCTTCTCGCTGAAAAGGCAAGAGTGCTTACCACTACACTAACATAGATTCTTATGACTTTTTTATGCCCAAATTATTGAACCTTTGCACACCAGACACTGATTTAAGGCCTGGGTCCCTATTTGGGCTATTTTTTCTAACTTTTTCTTTCATGTTGATCCATTTTTGTCCATGACTTTAAAAAATCAAAATCAAAAAGGGGAAAGTCCAGCAGTTTATCTTCAGACAAAATGTTGGTAATTTATTATTACATTTAATGAAGAGTAAGCTCCTAAGCCAACTGCTTATTGAACAGGACTGTGCCAATGTTTTCACATGATTCAGCCCATTAAGTACAAATGGGCTGTGTTTTTACTTTCGTGCCGTTTCTGAAAGGATTTCCCTGCCGCTGCTTTCCCTTTCATTTTCAAAATCAACTTGGAGAGACTTGAAACAGCATAAAAGACATGAACCACTACATTGACAGATTTAGTGCCATTACTTTTATTTAATTGCTTGTTGCTATACAGTCAAGGATAAAGGCCTGATATGAAAATAATGATTACACTGACATGTGACTGAGTGAATGGTAGAACAAAGCCATGTTTTGTATTTTCATTTTATTTGTGTTTTAATTGATTTGAGCAATAAAAAGGTCTTTTTAAATGGTTTATTATTATTACATTGTCTGGTCTATGGCAGATTATCCTGTGATGACACTCACTTATCTTAATCTTACTGCTATTAGCTGCAGCTGGACACACTTCAATAAGATGGCACATATGGAATTGATAAAAAAAAGCTGTCTTTAACATGTCCAACTTAAGCAACCAATTAAAACAAAAACTGATTTAACCAACACATCCCTCGAACAACCAGCATTACTACATAATATTGAGAAAATTGCACAATCAAAAAAAAAAAAAAGCATAATCAAAACTGCATGAACTTATAACATCCTCCAAACCACATATTCCAATAACTAAATGGGAAAAAAGCCACAAGAATTTTTGGAACATAATATGCAGTAACATTTTCTACCACCATGTCCACAAATAGCAACATCCAAATTATACAATACAAAATTATTCACAGCACAAAAATTGCACGGCATAGAATGCAGCGAATGGGGCTAAATGAATCAGACACCTGCACCTTTTGCTCCCTCAGCACAGCAGATAATCTCCTGCATGCACTCTGGCTCTGTCCACTAAACCATAACTTCTGGAAGGATATAAGTGCAACACTGTCTCAGTTCCTAAACCACCATCCCTCTATCCCCTTCTGTTACTTGCAAGAAAACAATACTGCTGAACTGGAAAAACGCTAACCCTAACCGGAAAAACGTTACCAAATAACAATGGTTAGATCTATTAATACGGCAAATATCAATGGAACAACAATCAGCTGCACAGAAATCAGAAAAATATACTCTCCTAAACTCTGGACCGCTGCAGCTAAACAAAACAAACTGTATGCACAAATTCAAGTTGTACAAATGAGCTAATTACAAAAGAATAAGAAACCCCAAACTAAACTAAACCCACCAAAAATAATTGAGCGGAAAAAATGCTTTCTTATTTAAACTCTTTTCTATCCAGGGTTTATTTATTTTATTTTGTTTTTAAATTATCACAGTTATTGGTTGTTGTCGTCTTTTTTTTGTTTAGGTTTTGTACTGCTTCATCTTCATCACTTCTCTTCATGTCTTGTTAGTACACAATTGCCCCTGTGAGTATGTCTGTGCTGTGTGCACTAAATAAATAAATAAATAAAATTAAAGTTTTCTAATGAATGATTTTTCTCCCCTTAGACAAGATTTAGCACAAAATTACCCAAAGAAGCTTTTTCTTATCAGGAACTCTAAACCTTAAACAAACAATCCAGCTTGTTCATGTGGCTTTTTTTTTTAATTAATTACTTTCAAAACCATATGGCCTTTTCCTCCAGATCATGTAGATAACACCACTGATATCCTGCAATGTTGATGCATGACTTGAAATATTACTAACCAGTGTGTCGAAAGAGTGCGACACATTGTCACAATAACCAATCAGCGTCAAAATTTTACAGAAATGTTTTCAATGGAGCACAGAATTATAGTTATGGCATTTGATCACCTGGAGCTCTGTGGCAATTACTTACAGTTCTGCGTACTGCAGTAACACTGTTACCTGCAACAGACACAGTGAATCTTTACACACTTGTCCATTAATGTGAAAT
The DNA here is from genome assembly GCA_016785285.1 of Brachirus orientalis. NCBI lineage: Eukaryota > Metazoa > Chordata > Actinopteri > Pleuronectiformes > Soleidae > Brachirus > Brachirus orientalis. The sequence continues at coordinate 44,385 of JAFBJR010000243.1, read as the reverse complement.
TAAAACCTCATTCCCTCTGAGCCTGCATGGACATTTTCAGTGTATGTAGCTCATGTTCCCAACTCTATTTTCAATACAAACCCAGAGCATCAGCTCAGACACTGAGCAGAATCCCCCTGCAAAATGCATTCTCATCATAAATCAGGCCCTTCCACATAGACTGTACTGTACCCACACATTACAGCCTGATAAAGTGAAGAGACTGATGCCAGGTTGCCATCAGCTGCAAAGACGACTGCAGCAAAACAAAGAAACCCTCACATGAAGTATGAGAGGTATTCGGGGCCTGGGAGTGCTGAGTCACTTTGGGTTAATGCTGCGATAGATGGACCCGGGCCTCTTGTTTTGGCAGCGAGCTCTCGCAGCAGTCACTGATATGATATACAGCAGCTCTTAATACACTCACTGGCTCTCAAATATGTAATGGAGCAAATTAATGCAGTGGCTTCAGACGGAGACACCCGGAATTGAAAACCAATTTAATCAACCTTTGTCTATCTCTGTCATTTTTTTCCCCCTTTTCTCTCTTGCCCTTGGCTTTGAGATGGGAAACCTATGATGATGAGGGCAGCATGTGTATGTGTGAGAGAGTATGTGTGGACAGGGCTTATATAGCCGGGAAGAGCTCATCCTTGGCTTTGCTGCCTGGAATGCCTTGCAGGATCGTTTGTTAATGTCCTGCAACATTATGTTCATGCAACTACGATTTTTATGTGCGTCACTGAGGACGCACCAAACACAGGCCAAAAATTCTCCACTGATAGTTTTCAATGTGTTGCGCATCATCCTTAATTGGAAAATGTTGAGTTCCACACCAGATCCAGATTGGATTTTTCTTTGAGTTCCAAAAAAACATGACCTCTGGAAGGGATTAATATTAGAGCGAGATGAGTGGAAATCCTCCTTCTAATCAGAGACTCGCTGTGGAGAAGAGGGTTGAGTGCTCAATCAGGGGATTTTTTTTTTTAACCTGATGCAGATCAGCTGAAGCTCCGGAGGAGACAGGAATGACACACTGCTTTTCATTCTTCATTCCTCTCATATTCAGCATCTCTTTCACTCTGTCACACACATCATTCTAAACCCCCAGCTGCAGTGTTCGTCCCTCGTTCATTCAGCTGGACTGTTCCTGCTTCATACAGGAAGACACATCACATGCACGCTCTCGCTAACGTAACAGCTTTAGTGGACTGGCGTAATCTCGATCGCCTGCAGCCGCACTGCATGTTAATAGCATGTCATACACAGAACCCCAGCACTGTCACTGTCTTATTATTAGTGTCCTGTCATCATTGTGACTGTCACCGCCTGCCTTCCATCTGCTGCCCCACCCTCTTTGCCTCTCCAGGGTGCTTCTGGGATACTGTCCCAGTGACCTCCATGGCAAGGTTGAGCCGCTTAGCGCCACTACCTGATGGCCATGCTCGGCAGCGTTACAAATCTGGTTTACCTGAAGGGCATCTGTGCGTCAGCACTCTGTGATCTAATCACAGAGTAGATACTGTACGAGCTACGGATTCATGCACCAACAAAGTGTGTATGGGTTTTGGTAAATATTCATACAGCACTTTTCTACACCACTCAAAGCTGCTTCACACTGCAGCCATTTTGCCATTCATCCATTCACTCCCATTCACTCACACTTTAATGCCAATTCATACACTGCCATTGTCTTGCTTAAGGACACATTAGCATTTAGACTAGTGGAGCCATGAATCAAATCCACAACCTTACAGTTTAAAGATGACTTGTACTACCACTGATCCACCATCACCCCAGTCACCAGCCACTGGATTACAGAGGAAATTAAAGGGATAGTTTGTGTTTTAATTAAAGTGTCATTGTATGTGGTACTGACACATAGTCAGTGCTGGGCCACAAACCTTTGCTCTCACTAAAAACATGGCTGCCAGTAGGGGTACAAGGAAAAACAGATTTGAGCCAATAAGGAAAATGCTGTGATACCTGGAAACTGAAGTTTGCATGGCTACAGTATTGCCACTATGTGAAACACTAGACTAAACTCTGTTGCCCCTCTAAAAAGGAAGGTAGTGAGTCAGAGAAGATTAGCCCCGTGGTATACCTGCACGTTACGTGCTTTGAAACAAAAAAACATGCAAGCTAGAAAGGAGGTGGTGCTCCACTAATCAAGAGGAGTCCTTCTTAGCCTGGAGGGATAGTCTGTTATTATACAAGAAAGCCCTCCGTTATACCAGAGCATCCTATTATTCATTTTTAATAGAGGAAAACAAGAATAACCATAGGTTTCTCTTCAGCACTGTAGCCAAGCTGACACAGAGTCATAGCTCTGCTGAACCAACCATCCCACTAACTCTAGGTAGTGACGACTTTGTGACATTTTTCACTAATAAAATAACTATTAGAGAAAAAGTTAATCTCATCCTGCCAACTAATAATACAAATTTGTTGTTTTTGCAACCACCTGTCTCACCTCATTTAGATGACTTCCTACCTATAGATCTCTCTTAGTTAAATTCAATAGTAGCAGGATCAAAACCCAAAACTTGACTACTCGACCCCATTCCCTCAACAATGTTCAAGGAAGTTAATTAATTAACAAGTCCATATTGTGTCAAATAAATCTCTCTCTACTTACAGGCTATGTACCACACTCTTTTAAAGTAAAAATCCTACTCTTGACCCGGATGTTATTGTCCAATATCCTCCAAAATCCTCGAAAAAGCTTTAGCAAACCAATTATGTGATTATCTGCTCAGCAACGACTTGTTTGAGGACTTGTTTGTCAGGGTTTAGAAAACACCACAGCACAGAAACAGCACTACTAAAAGTCACAAACGACCTTTTGATGGCCTCAGATAATGGCCTTGTATCTATCCTAGTACTGTTAGACCTGAGTGCTGCATTCAACGCTGTTGACCATAACATTTTATTACAGAGGTTGGAGCATGTTATTGGTATCAAAGGAACCGCATTAAACTGGGTTAAATCTTACTTATCAAAGAGATCTCAGTTTGTTCATGTCAATGATGAGTTTTCTTTACCCACTGAAGTTCCACAAGGCTCAGTTCTAGGACCAATTCTTTTTACTTTATACATGCTTCCCCTAGTTAGTATTATTACAAAACACAAGCTAAACTACCACTGTTATGCAGATGACACACAGTTATACATATCCATGAAGTTATATGACAGTAATCCAGTTATAAAGCTCCAGGAATGTCTCACAGACATTAAAACCTGGATGACACATAGCTTGAAGTGATGGTGCTCGGCACTAAACACTTTAAAGAAGCTGTACCTGAGCATCTAGTCACCCTGGACGGCATTACCATGGCCTCCAGTTCTACTGTAAAGAACCTTGGAGTTATTTTTGACCCAGATTTGTCATTCGACCCACACATACAACAAGTCTGTAAGCCAGCCTACTTCCACCTACACAGCATAAAAAAATCAGAAACATCCTGTCATTAAAAGATGCTGAAAAGCTTGTTCATGCTCTTCTTACATCTAGACTAGATTACTGTAACAAATTATTATCAGGATGCTCAGATAAGCCTCTAAAGAGTCTTCAGTTGGTTCAGAATGCAGCAGCACAGGTACTAATGGGAACTAGGAAAAGAGAGCACATCACTCCAGTGCTGAGCTCTTTACACTGGCTCCCTGTTAAATCTAGAATACAATTTTAAATCCTCCTCCTCACACTATAAAGTACTCAGAGATCAGGCCTTGTCTTATCTAAAATACATGATTATTTCTTACCACCCAAATAGACCACTGCATTCAGAAAATGGAGGTCTGCTTGTGGTTCCCAGAGTCTGTAAGAGTAGAATGGGAGGCAGAGCTTTCAGCCACCAAGCTCCTCTCCTGTGGAACCAGCTCCCACTGTGGGTCTGGGAGGCAGACACTGTCCCTACATTTAAAGTTAAACTTAAGACTTTCCTCTTTAATAAAGCTTATAGTTAGGGCTGGTTCAAGTCAACTCTGAACCATTGCTTAGTTATGCTGCCATAGGACTGGACTGCTGGGGGAACAGCCATTATGCAGCTCTCTCTCTCTGTCTCCTTCCTCCTCTCCTCATCACTCATACTTTTATCATGACAATAATATTGTTTTCTCTCCCTCCCCCTAGTTTGTGCTCTTCCTCTCTCTCTTTGTTCTTATTTCACAGATATCCCTGATTCCACTGCTCAAATATTATAACTATAACATTACCATATATTATATAGCTACTCATTACTGCTAAGGTTAATTATCCTCATCCACCCTTCACCAACGGCTTGTCCTCTTCTGAGGGTCACATGAGGAGCAAGAACCAACCCCAGATGGTGACAGCGCATGTCACACCCTGAATGAGATGATGATAATTGTTATTAACATTACTGATTATTGAATCATCCTAGTCTCTGTCTTTCTTGTCTTTTCTCCCTGTGAATTTTTGATGCTTTGTTTGTAACTGTAATCTGCTGAACTTGTCTCTGTACATGTGACACCTACTGCCCATTTTTTCCCCTGTAAAGGGGCTTTTGTGGAGCTTTTCCCTCACTCGATGTGAGGGTTTAAGGATAGAGGGTGTCACTTGCTGTACAGACTGTAGAGCCGTTCGAGGCAAATTGTGTTTGTGATGCTGGGCTATATAAATAAAATTGACTTGACTTCATAAACTGTTCACTCCATCACACCAGAGTCCATAGACAAAATCACCAATTTTACCCCAGGGACATAGGAAGTGTTAACTTACCAAATGAGGGAGCAAAAAACCAGCAACTCCTGTGTCCCAGTGAGATACAAACACACATTTTTTCTATGGACTTTGGTACATTAGAGTGAGCTATTTACAAGCTTCACTTTCCAGCCAGAAAACCTGTCTAAAGGCTAAATAAAACAGTAAAGTTATTCTGAAGATGTCATAGATTGAAGCAGACACAGATTTCCTTCTATGGCCTTGCATTATATGGCTACAAGATGGTTTTGATAGTATGGGACACATGAGTGTCATGTTTAAAGCTGGTCAGTGCTGTCTGTGTGTCAGTACCATATAAAACCAGATTTTCAAAAGCTTGAGCTGTCCTTTTTAATAAGGTAATATTGAAATATGACCACAGTATATGAGGTCCACACTCTTACACAAACATATACAGTATATGCAGTATACAAATAATTGAGGGGAATTGCTCAGATCTGATTGATTAAGTAGTTTTCAAAATAATTATTTGCATTTTAAAATGGGAATTTAGAGCATAATAATAGATTTACCAATAGTAGACCATGTTTGTCAGGGAAAGCATGACATGTAGCATTTTGGAAAGAGAGTTCATTCCTCTGTGACCATCATCACCCAGAACACCTTTCTCCGTTCGTGTACATCCCATAATGGCACAGCTCGAGTCAGAACCTGTGAGGATTACAGTGGGATAGAGGGGGCAAAACATGTAAAAATACACCAATGTGTTCATCCTATAAAAGGAGCATTATAATCAGCATTATCACTGACCTGTGTGGAGTCAGTTTTGGTGAATCCGTCACACTGAGCTGTAGAATTTGGTTTCTGACACACCGAGTTGTGAATGGCATGTGCTATTGCATAGACGGCCTTGTACACCATGTTAGTGATTCGAAGCTGAGACGTGTCAGTGTATGGGCTCTGGAGAGTCTGAATGTTTTCAGTTCCATCACACTGATTCTTCTCACTGCTGACACTTGACTCTAATAACACAGATCAAGAAACATGTTTTAGTCATGACAACTGCATCGCTGGAGTGTTATGCTCATTTTACCATATTTATGACATGGCCCTATAAATTTTGTTTTAAATAGCAGCAGTTTAATTTGGTTATTCAGACTACATGGTGAAACTGTGCTTTTTCCCCAAGAAAGTGGTGTTTTCAACTTTCTTAGATAAAAGTAAAACAAAATATATGCAGTTTTCATGACACAAACTAGAAATTTCCCAAACAAGACAAAACAACACATCACAACCAGGAACACCCAACTATTAGTGCCACATCTGTGTTTACTTTTGTTTAGCCTGCAGTTGAATTCATTCTCCCAGAATTCAGTCAGCACTGGAGAAGCAGCCACTTTATTGGGAGGCAGATCCAGCAGGACTTTTTTCAGACCAGGGATGACAGATTTCTCAATGCCAAATCCGATACTTCCGGCACAGAATGTGAACCTCAGCATGTCTGGGTCAGTTACCCAGGCCTCACTACCTATCCACTGACGAGGAGGCGAAGGTTTCTGCAACAGCTCCTCAAACAAGATTCTCATGTCTCCAGAGGCTGCAAAAGCTACAACAACCATAGCTGTTGCCCTGGAACAAAGAATAGACAATTTATTTATGTACACATTCTAATAAAAAGAATTATTAAACAATGGATATGTTCTGGTATGATGAACATACAGTGCTTGTTAAACATTTGCCAAAGACCAATAAACATGTACATATATTCAATTTAAATGGTAATAATAATATTTTTTTTTATGGATTTGTGCAATGTCAATACAAGAATCAAACAACAGTGATGTAGAAACCTGCGAATAGCTTCAGCCACTCTCTGGATCTTGCTACGTGGGTGGGTCCGATAGAATGATTCAGAGTATTCGACACAGATTCCCTCTTTGTACGCTGCTTCCAAGAAAGATGCCATGCCGTTATTGCCATAGTCAGAATCTGAGTGCACAGCACCTATCCAAGTCCAGCCAAAGTGTTTCACCATCTTAGCCAGTGCTTTTGCCTGGAACTGGTCACTGGGAATTGTTCTGAAGAAGCTCGGGTACTGCAGCTTATTGGACAAGCAGGCACACGTGGCAAAGTGGCTCACCTACAGCAAAACAAAACTGTAATGATTTAAAATGAATAAAAATAATGCCAAAAATAACCTTTTTTTAATGTTGAACAAAGATTTTACCACATAAGCCATGTATTTACTTGAGGAATATTAAAGGGCCCAAAGACGCGTGACATGCTGATGGATGGTGTGGAACCAGACTCACCAACAATGGCTATCGCTGTACCAGATTGTGAGCAGTGGTCACTGGTGTTAACCTCCAGCTCCACACCATTAGAAAGCTGGAATGCCAAATGCACTGCCATGGGCACCGCAGCACATGAGTCATATATCTGGTAACCGAGCCTGATGCCTGGCAGGAGATCTGTGCTGTTGTTGATCTCATCAATAGCAAAGACCATCGATCGAGAGAATTGCATTTCACGAGAGTTGGTACTGCATGAAAACATTTACTGTTTAGTCACTGGTTCAATTTATAGTTAGATCACAGGTTAAAGAGAAAACACACTATAAATAATTGATTAATTCTCATTCACAATTCACATATTATACATATAGTAAATGGCTGTGTAAAAAAGTTTTCAATACAATTTTATAATAGGTACTGCAGTTCTCTCTTTGAGAACTTTGTTCCAAATATGTGCAGCATAGAAATTTAAAGCTGCTTCTCAGTAATCTTTTCAGTATTCAGTAGCAACATGATTTTAGGTACATTAAAAAGCAAACATTAAAACATTTATCCCCCCCCCCCACAGTCTGTCCTCCTTTAATCCCCCACTTCTCCCTCTTACTGACCTCCCTGTGCACCTCAGTGGCTCAGGTGCAGAGGTGTAGCTGTGCTCCACTGTGTGCATGGAGTAGTGAATGGAGAAAACACCACCAATAACATAGTCACCATCCATAGAGAAAGCAGGTAGTTGAGCTTTGCCCAGCAGCTTACATTTCACAGTACCGATCCCTGCACCAGACCCAGGCTCTGTGAGCCCAGACCTTTGTTTCAGACCAACCTCAGAACCATTGAAGACAAGAGCTGAGTTTGGTTCAAACAAACCCAGAGCTAATCTCAAGCCAATAAAGAGAGTTGCGATCTCCATCACTCAAATGTCTGCATGTGTAACTGTGTTGTCACTGCTTTATATAACCTTTCAAACTCAGCTATTTGTTCATCTCTGAGATAAGGACTTAATCCAGTGGTCTATGATGTCTTCTTTTAATTATTTTTATTTTTAGTTCTTTGAGCTGCTTACATGTATAAGCACTAACCTCAGAATTAACTTGGATCCAACACTGGAGGGAAAGTAAACAGCCAAAGGAAAAAATGTATTTTTTGAAATTCCACTTTATTTATTTTAACTGGTTTAAAGGCCAATTTCCACTCATTCTGAAAATGCCCCAGAAAAAGGTTTGGTGTACTGCTACCATCTAGTGGACATGCTCATAGCCACTGACAAAAGTTATTTACTTAATGATTTGTGTACAATTTGCCTTTAAATTTGAACATTAATAATGTATTAGCTATCGTTGGCTATCGTTGAGTCTGGTGTCCAGTTTTGGCCTGTTGATGTTACACTTTTGGCTCAAATGTTACATAATCCTGCTAAGACCATGAAACACAAAAAAGCCTACCAGTGGTAGAGCTACAATGGTTGTAAACCATCACTGCAATGACTCCTTAATGTTATCCAACATACCAGTGTACCACTATGTGTCTTGTTTTTTCTTCCCAAGGTTCAGTTGTCCTTCTCTGTGTCTGGTGTCAGTAGATTCCCAGACTCTTGTCTAACCCAGTGGTCCTCAACCACTGGGCCGTGGACCGGTACCGGTCCGTAGATCAATTGGTACCAGGCCTAGAAATAATAAATTATTTCCCTTTTATTTATTAACTGATTATGAACGGGCTTTTATTTTGAAAATTATTTTATTTTGATAAATGACCGTATTCTTTCGGTTACATCCTGGTCACTTGAGCTCTAAAATTTATCCCACAAGCTAGCAAAATGAGTAAGAAACAGACAACTTTGGAAAGTTTCTTTGAGAAGGGGAAAAGGCCCAGTGAAGAGACAGGAGAAGAGCCTACGACTTCTAAGAAAAAGAAAGCTTTTAACAGGCAATACCGGGAGTCCTATTTGAAATATGGATTTATCACTACAGGTGATTCCCACACACCTAGCCCACTCTGCGTCATATGCGGCGACTGGCTCTCTAATGTAGGTATATTTAGATAATAGTGAAATAAATGTGGAATTTTTGGTTTCTTATTTATTTATTTTTCCAAGTGATTTTTTTTCTATAATTTGTTTATGGGGCGGAGAAGATGTTATCAAAGACTTTGAATTTATACTCATGTTATGTTGTTCAGTGTTACAAGGAAGCTGCTAATAAAGTCGCATACGAGTACACAGTGGATTCACGTTTATGATTATAACACCCACCGGGCCGCAGTAAAATTGTCAAGCTTTAACCGGTCCGCAGTGATAAAAAGGTTGGGGACCACTGGTCTAACCAACCAACTGCTGCCCACAGTGTTGTGGGGGGCTGTTTGTGATAAAACCCAAACATTGAACCCCAACAATTCTTTCCCCTGAACTACTGTACAGACTGTCTGGATGCTCCATGTTGTCTGTTCCTCCTGCAAGAAGAATTAAACTCACAAACACACCATGGCCTTATTAAGATTTTGCCACAACAACTATCAGCAGGATAACCTAGACTTTTATTTGCAGTCATTTATATTTATTGTATTTATATTTTAGTAATTTATTTAATCTTTATAGTAATTCAGAGAAACTTCAAGGCTGAGGTCAGCTTCCACAATGGGCAGATCAGAAATATAGGAGAAAGCCCTTTGACCTGCTGACTTTTTTTAATTATTTTTTTAAACAAATGTGTTTATTATTTTTCAGAATAAACAATCATACTACAACAAAAAATATAAAGGTGCAAACCTAACCTATCACAATAAGGCACATCTTAGGTGAGATAAACATTACAGGGCAGTAACGTGTTGTTTTGCAGTCCAAAACATGAATAATCTGTCATCTTCCTTAGAGAAAAGCATTTCAAATAATAAAAAAAAACAAAACAAGCAGACGTATAATAAATACATGGTAATTTCAATTGTTAATGGCTTACATACAGGGGGAACATGCCTCCAATGCTTTCCTCCCCTCTAAGAACTGTTATGATTTGTAACAGGACATGTATGGACCCAAACAGTGCAGAGACGGGACGACTTTTAAAAAGGCAAAACAGTTCATTTATTTACAAAAGCCAAACAAAACGCCTAGTCAAAAACTGGAACTAAGGGTGCGAACAAAAAACACTAGCCAAAACTGGAAACAAAGGGTGAGGAGACCAACAGGCTGGCTGAGCAAGGATCTCCCTGACAACTGTAAAAAAAAAAAAAAAAAAAGGAAACAAAAGTTAGGACTGATTAAAAATTTGACCTAAGGGGAAGCAAACAACTAGCTGACCGAAACGATCTGTACCACACAGGAAACATGACGCGCTGACATCAGCCGCAGCAAAATCCCAGGCTTAAGAAGGCAGCAAACAAATCAGGAGAATGCAAAGCAGGTGTGTGGAGGAAGACTCTGCCAGCCGCCTGGTCAAGCCTCCTGAAAAGAAAACAGGCTGCACAGGAAGTAAGGGGATTTAACAAAATAAAAGGACAGGAAAGAGTGAAACCGGACCCTGACAAGAACACCATAAACGATCTCCACATACTGTCAAAAATCATTTACCCTTTAACGTGAAGGTGAGTTTTTCCAGTGCCAGCGAGTCTGAAAATCCTGCAAGCCAGACACTGATACTTGGTTTAGAAGTGGATATATCTATATAGTGTATATAGTGTATATATCCACTATAGTCTATAATGTACTTGGCTTGTAGCATGCAAAAAATAATCATAGATTTGTTTGCCTTGCTATGGTCAAGGTTTATCGTAAAAATACCAAGGATACATTGTTTGGGGTCTAATATTAGTTTTATACCTGTAGCCTGCCAAATCATATCCATCACCTCACTCCAAAGGGCCTGAATCAGTGGACAGTCCCATAGGCAATGATATAGTGTGCCCTCCCTACCACACTTGTAGCACATGTCAGGATTATTGGGGTTGAATTTATTTAACTGAGTTGGTGTTAATATATTCTCATTATCCACTTGTATTGAAGTAGTTTAAAATGGGTATTTATTGTTTGTGTTTGAGATTTTAAGCAAATCTTCTGTCAGTCCTCAGTGGAAATTACTGAATTTAAATCCTCACACCACACCAATCTTTTCCTATCTGAGGAAACATCTGATCCCTCCATTATTGATGCAGAGAAGCTTGAAGTCAATCCCCTTTTAGGACACTGGTTTGTTGCTATTTCTTCTATAGGGCTAAGTGTAGGTAGTAATAAAGATTTCTGCAACTTAAATATGTAACTTATCTGCAGGAATTTAAAAAAATAGTTTGGTTGAATGTCATATTTTCATTTCAGATCGACAAAAGACAACAGAGTGTTGTTAACAAACAGATCTGCAATTTTACTAAGGCCTTTGCCCAAATTTTGAAGTCCATATCCTTTTTGCCAGGTTTAAAATCACTGTTGCCCCAGATTGGTGTAAATTGAGATACCACAGGTATTTCACCTTTATGTTTATGAGCCTCATACCATACCAGAATAGTGTTTTTAACAAAGGCATTATTTGTTGATGCCTTTATTCTTTTAATTTAGCTGAGTATAGATACAAATTGAGCGGTAGAGGGGATGACATACTTCTTTCCATACTCATCCAGGACTGAGGCATTTCCTGTGAGAACCAGCAAGAGGCAGTAGTGAGTTGGGCAGCCCAATAGTACCAACGGAGGTTTGGGAGTTTCAGGCCTCCTCTATCATAGGGGAGATAAAGCAAGGATAAGCAAAGTCTAGCCCGTCTGTTGTTCCAAATGAAATTATAGAACATGCTTTTCATCTTTGAAAAAAAATTAATAGGAGGACTAAGAGGAATGGAATGAAAGAGGTACAGAAGCTTTGGAAGCACATTCATTTTGAGTATATTGATCTGCCCTATCATGGAAATTGGTAGCACCGACCATCTATTAACAGATTCTCTGACTGACTCAATCACTGGGTTATAATTTTGTCTCTAATTCTAATACCAAGATATGAGAAGCTATCTCTAATCACCTTAAATGGAGTTTGAACAGGGCTTTTAATTCTCTTTGAATGCTCAAGGAAAAGTATAGCAGATTTGGATTCATTAATTTTGTCACCAGATAGCTTACTAAAAGAGCTAATGATATTAAACAAGTGATGCAGTGACTGTTCTAAATGGGATAAAAAAATTACAATATTATCCGCGAATAAGCCTATTTTGTTGTCAATCTCATTTATTTTAATGCCTGTAATATATTGATTATCCCTAATGGCAATAGCCATTTAACAAAATAGGCTCAATTGCCAACACAAACAACAGAGGTGAAAGAGGACACCCTTGTCGTGTGCCTCTTGAAAGATTAAAAGGTTTGGAAATAGTATCATTCATTAATACAGATGCTACAGAGTTGTTATATAGGACTTTAATCTAATTAGAGAAATAATGACCAAAACTGAAATGTTCAAGTACTTTATGGAGATATTGATGCTCGACTCGATCAAACGCTTTTTCTGCGTCTAACAAGAGCACTGCTGTGTCTGGATGTTCTCTCAATCATTAGTCACTAAACACTCCAATGTATATATCTGTGTGTAATATGGTTCAAAAAGTGTATTAATTATTTGATGGTCTAATGTTTTATCCCTATTAGCAGTGACAATCTCTGTGATATTTCTTGCATTTTGTTCTGTTTTTAAGCGCCAAGCAAGCAGTTTCCCTGCCTTCTCTCCCTGATCATAATAGGTCTGCTTCAGTCTAATCAATCCTGCCAGGGCTTTATTAGTGGATAACCTATTGTACTTCGCTTTTAGGATTGCTAATTTCTGTTGTTTTTCTCTACTACTGTCATCGGTTACTTCCAATTCAAGTTTCTTTATATCTCTTTCCAGCTCCAATAACTCTAGATATTGTTTATTTGATTTATTTCTTGTGTATCCCATCATTTGGCTCCTAATAAAAGCTTTGAAAGCCTCCCATCTCACTGAGGCAGATGTTTCTGTTGTATTTAACTGAAAATAATTTTTAATATTTTCCCCAACATATTTAAGAAATTTGGGATTTTGTAACCATTGGGGCTATAGGCGCCAGAGTTTTTTCCCTTTGACAGCAGTTGTGGCTGAATAGTTAAGCTGAAGTAAGGCATGATCGGAAATGAGAATACTCTTATACAATCACTGACATCAGGAACAAGCGAATTGGACACAAAAAAGTAATCTATGCGACTCTATGTATTATGTGCCTCTGAATCACAAGAATACTCTTTTTTTGTCGGGTTTCATACTCTCCTAATATTAGGTTAAGCTCTTTCATAAATTTGTGTATTATCTTCCTGCTTCTTGCATGGGTTAGATCTATGCCTAAAGACCGGTTTTGGGTCAAGGGTGCAGTTAAAATCACCCCCGTTTATTATGACACCCTGAAGAGAAGAAATCTACATTAAAAAAAAAAAACATTATTAAAAAAGTTAGAGTCGTCCTTATTAGGACCGTATAGGTTCACAAGAATCAAGTCTTGGTTAATTAATGAAGCTTGTATAATAATATATCTGCCAGCAGGATCCAAAACCGTCTTTTGAATACGAAGAGGAACAGACGTATGGACAAGCACCGATATTCCTCTGGCATGTGATGAAAAAAGAGCATGTGACTACTTGACTTGGCCATTGTTTCTTTAAGCGACCTGTTTCGTTAGAAAGCAGATGGGTTTTTTGTAAGAAGACTATTTTAGGATTATGTTGCTTGATCCTATTCATAACTTGCTTAACTTTAACTAATTTCCTGAGGCCTCTAACATTCCAGGAGATTATCTGGAGGTCTAACTTCCTATTCCTATATTAATACCGTGATTATAGCATAGCCCTGATGATACTGTTTTGCCATTACTGTGAAAAAAAAGCACCTTACATTTCAAGAAAAAGAACAATAAAACAGTCATTACAACACATAACTCTTAACCCTTCCTGTCCCCTGTGATCTAGTTTACACAGAAACCCTCCTCACTTACAGCGACCGGTTATGTTCACTGATTCTTTAAGAAGAAACATGACTGGTTTGGCATACATGATATTTACCGCTATTTATATTATGATACATGATATTTCTCGCTGCTGGCTAACACGTTGAATGAATGCTTCAACCTATTCTGGTGTGTTGAACAGGTGTCGGCTGCCTCCATGAAAGATCTTCATCCTTGCGGGATATATAAGCCCGAAGTCCAGGTGCAGTTCCCGGAGTTTCAGCTTCACATTGTTGTATTGACGGCATTATTTCTGTACCTCCACAGACATGTCTGGAAAGAACATGACTTGATGCTCCTGATACATCACTTTTCCTTTTTTATGAGCTGCTCTCATCAGACTTTGTCTTGATAGTTGAGAAAATTCATGATGAGAGTGCACGGGGGACAATGCGGCAGCCGGTGGGCATGTTCAATAACAACAGGTCTCGGAAACATGTCTGGTCCGAAGATTTCTGGCAGCCAGGTTTGAAGAAATGTGATTGCATCTCCCCCTTCAGTTTTCTCGGGCAAGCCGACCAGCCGTAGGTTCGATCTTCAGTGTCTGTTTTCGAGATTGTCAAGTTTTAGTGTAAGCTTTTGAACTTTCTTTTGAAGGGACTTTTCCCTGCCAGTTAGCCCTGAGATTTCGTCTTCTGCTTTGCTAATGCGGGACTCTGCAGCGATTAGTAGGCACAATGGCCTCTTTTTATCTCTTGGTTAGAAGAGACGACTTTGCGCACTTGAGTAGAAAAGTCAGCTCTCACTAAACGGATGGCAGCTAAAATATTAGCACCATCAACTTGAGCCTCATTAGCATCCTCCAAATACACCTCGTCACCCACCGAGGCTTGGTCCATGCTAGCGTCGTCGTCTTCATTGCCAGCCGTGGCGTTTTTGTTTAAAATATTAACCAGAAGCTTTGGTAAAGCTAACTGAGTTTGTTAAGGGTTGACTTGGTGAAATGGAAGTGCAAAAGGAGCACACGGGATCGGAGCTCAGAAACCTGCTCCTGCTCAGGCAGATGCCATAACCGGACCCGACCTGCTGACTTTTTATTAACTCTGGGAACCAATAGAAGCCGAGTGTTCTGAAGCAGAGAGCTCGAGATGGAACATAGTAATTTATTATTTCAGGTAGATAGTCAACAGAAGAACCTTAAAATCTGATCTTACATAGACAGGGAGCCAATGAAAAGAAGCTGACTGGTGTGATATGTTGAAATTTCTTACTCCTGGTCAGAATCCTAGCTGCTGCATTTTGAACCAGTTGAAGGCTTTTGGTGCTCGTACGGTTGAGGTCAGACAATAGAACATTACAGCAATCAAGTCTCGATATAACAAATGCTTGAATTAGGGTTTTTGCATCTTGTATTGACAGCAATGATCTAATTTAAGAAATATTGCAAAGTTGAAAAAAATGTGATCTTGGTGGTTTCCTTGATGTGCTGATGGAAGGTCAGCTCAGGATCAAAGGTAACACCAAGGTTCCAAGCCGATAAACTTGGGGTAATCATGCGATTATCTATTGTAAGACTTAATTTATCAGACTCACAAATCAGATTTGCTGGACCAATAAGCAGCACTTCCATTTTGTCAGCATTTAAAAGTAGGAAGTTATGACTCATCCATGATTATTCAGCAGATAGACATGCCTCAAGATTTTTGATCTCAGAGTAGTTGTTTATGGGCATATACATCTGCATGTCATCCATGTAACAGTGGAAATTAATTCCATACCTCCGAATGATGCAACTGAGTGGTGAAACATACAGAGAGAGAAGTAAAGGCCCAAGGACAGACCCCTGAGGAACTACATATTTTACTTTAGTATATATTGATGTGTCATCATTATAAAAACACGTTGCATTCTACCGGACAGATATGACTTAAACCAACAAAGAGCTGGACCAGAGATGCCAAAACTATTTTCAAGGTGGTCGAGAAGAATTGTATGATCAATTGTATCAAATGCTGCTAAAAGATCCAGAAGCAAGAGTACTGAGGTGGAATTCACGTCAATGTTAAGCAGTAAGTCATTTACAACTCTTCTAAGCGCTGTTTCTGTGGAATGGCGAGCGCTAAAGGCAGACTGCAAGGGTTTCAAAAGGTTATTATTTGCTAGATGTGTTATAAGTTGCTGGTATAAAACCCTCTCCATAACTTTTGAGAAAAAAGGGAGATTAGAGATTGGCCTGTAGTTACTTAAACCCTTGGTACTGTCATACCATGCCCGATTAAAACTTCTAATTTAGATGTACGCCATTTACGCTACAGTCTCCTACATGCTTGCTTCAAAGTACACATTTTGCCTGTATACCACGGTGAGGAACACTTGCAATATTTACGTTTATTAGAAACATGAGCGACCATATCAAGAGGTTGGAGAGGGAATTATGGAGGCCCATAGTGTAGCTGTCTAAAGACTGTGCTACTGTCATAAACGGTGTCTGAACTGCAGGCAGGTGCTCATTAAGTGTAGCTATGGTGGCTGCATCTATGTGACCTGATTTAGAAAGATCAGTGCTGAGAGTTTGTGGACAATTTAGTTTAGCTTTGAACGAGATTAAAAAGTAATCACGACAGAAGATAATGAAGAAAAGGAGATGAGGCTTATGTCAGGGGACATTTTTGTTACATTGTCATTTTATGCACTCCAGTCTACTCCAGTTTGTTCATTTTACATTTCTGGCACCACATGATCATGATTTGTAAATTGTGATGAAAAACAAAAAAACATAAAAAGGTCCAGTGAAAAAGTAATGTAAATATACCAATAATCTACATAAGCAAATTTTGCATAATAATATAATACTATAATATACTCCTTCCTAAACTTACATACAAATAATATGATGAAACATTCTGGCACACTCCCTGAAGATCTTGTGTTTGTGTGCATGTGTGTGTGTCAGATGATGTCACTTCATGGAGTGTTTCATCAGCACTCTAAACACCCACTCTTTACATGCCAACCAACAATGCCCTCAAAGCTTTACATCACCCAACCAGATCACATGGGAGTCGGCTTCATTATTAGATATTATCAGGGCCAAGGTTCCCCAATTGTGATATGTTGTTGACACAAACCTTCAAAAGTGAAGACAGTGTTAATGTAATTTATTTAACATTTCCAGCACAACAGGATCAACAAGATTAAAATGGCTCATTTATAGATTTACTTTAAAAGGTTTACTGCATTGCACTAAAAAGAAACACACAATAAAACTTTCAATTTCATAACTGTATTTTGCAAAACATCTACTGAAAATAAACCAAACATTGTACAACTGCAAACATGAGGATCATTATTTTTCTTGTTATTTAACAAAGCACAAAGGTGCTCTACACATAAAATTTGACTTTACTAATGATAATAATAGGCTTTGTTGAATTCTATAAAAAGATGCGTAAAGATAATTTGCTTGTCCATTATAAAATCTGCTAGATAAAACAAACATATATGTAGGATATGTGTTCTGGGAAAGAAAATAGCTCTAAACCAGGGGTGGGCAAATATTTTCCCAAAGAGAACCATATGAGAAAAAGAATTACATTCTGCTCAATATTAAATTTATCTCTTTATAAAAAGCAGTAAGTTTGATTTTTTTGGTGAATATGGGGCAGCATACAAACATACAATACAGTAAAGGCAGACTTCATTCTATTATTTTTAAATAACTCTTTTGAAAATGTGAAACTAATATTCTATATAATGAATACTACTATACAGTGGTGTACTGTATTTTCCCACCTGTGCAGTGCACACCTGGGTGCTTATACACCCGCACAAACTAATGCATCTGTCACACCGGACACAGTGCACGTTTTTCATGCAGCAAGGTGCTTCACTGGTTGGATAATAAACAGGGAGGGAGATAATGTTGATATTATGTCGTGTCTGGGTTTTACTAATAGATAAGGGTGCAAGCTAATGCTATATAATGAACTTAATAAAAATACCACGAACATCGTTCTTAGTGTTGTCGTTTGATGTAGGCTACATGCGCGGTGTGGACAGAAGGAGCATTATATCCATGATCACCTAAGGTATGGCACTGAGGGATCTTACTGTCGCCATGTCCAGTGCATATTTTGATACCAGTGTCTACACGGAATGTGCCAAGAAGCACAAAATAACTTGAATCTCACGTCTTTTGAGCTTGATTCAAAAGTCGAGTCAGAAGTCACTGTTTGTGTGACTCGAGTTCAAGTTTCAGACTTGAGTCCCCATCTCTGTCTATAGGAACTTCTGACTTATTTCTTTCACTATTTCCTAAATGTATGTGTACTATGATTGGTTTTTGTTCATTAATTGTTTCTTGGTGTTCTTCTCTGGCCTAAACAATATAATGAAACACTTTGGAGCGAAAATACACAGAATTAGTCCAAAACTAGAGGCCAGAATGGCAAATATCTCCACAGCCACAGTGAATTTACCAGGTGAGCTGACATAAGCTGGGATAAATGTGATCCAGACTGCACAGAATATCAACATGCTGAAGGTGATGAGCTTGGCTTCATTAAAATTGTCAGGTAGTTTTCGAGCCAGGACGGCTAACACAAAACAAAATGTGGCCAATAGGCCTATGTACCCAAGCACTGCCCAGAACCCAAGAGCTGAGCCTAAAGCACACTCCAGGATAATCTTCTCCTTGTATGTGGTTAGGTTTTTCATTGCAAAAGGGGGGCTAAGAGCCAACCAGATAGTACGTATTAAAACTTGAATAAATGTGAAGGCCACTACAGTCATTCTTTGTTGTAGAAGACCAAACCACTTCATGACATTACTACCAGGAAGTGTAGCTTTGAAGGCCATTAACACCAACATAGTTTTCCCAAGAGCACAAGAGATGCAGAGGACAAAGTTGATTCCAAATGCTGTGTGACGCAGTATACGGGACCAGTTAGAGGGTGTCCCCATGAATGTTAATGAACATTCATGGGGACAAGAAGAACAAGAAACACAGAGCCAGTGAGAAGAGCAGCAGGAAGCTCAGTTCAGAGTTATTAGCCCTGACAATCGGTGAAGTCCTGTGATGAAAGAACACTGCCGCTGTAATAATGGCCAGACAGGCACCACCAATGGAGAATGCAGCCAGGATGACTCCTAGGACCTCACTGAAGGAAAGAAACTCGACTGGTTTTGGGAAACACATGCTTCTTTCTGCATTAGGCCAGAACTCCCTAGGGCAAGGGAAGCAGTCTGATGAATCT
>JAFBJR010000243.1:1910-16304 GCA_016785285.1 Brachirus orientalis | reverse complement strand
GACACTTTCAATGAGGCCAAACTCATCACTTTCAGCATGCTGATCTTCTGTGCAGTGTGGGTGGCCTTTGTCCCTGCTTACATCAGCTCACCAGGCAAATATGCAGATGCAGTGGAGGTATTTGCCATCCTGGCCTCCAGTTTAGGCCTCTTGGTGGCACTGTTTGGACCCAAATGTTACATAATCCTGTTGAGACCAGAGAGAAACACAAAGAAAGCTATTATGGGTCGAGGCACTATACAGTGACTATGGACTCTGCCTGATTCAATCTGTATTTTAGAATTGAGATGTTATTACCAGATCACAATAGAGGTAAAAAAAAAAAAAAAAAAAGATGTGTTGATATTAAAAAACTTTGTGTGTTTCTCTATCTTTTTTTTCATATACAGAGTTGGAAATTATGTGTTTGAAAGTAATAAATCAACTTACTCCTTTCTGGTAGTTACAAGATGTAAAAATAATAGACTATATGTTATGTAGCACAGTTACAATCACAAAAATAAACTACTATAGATCACAATGGCCAGTCATTTGACTAATAAGATGTCTCGGAATTATGAACATAATTCCTCGACTTCACAACAAGGACAAAAAATGGAGCACTGTTGTACAGTCCCTTGTAGAGAAGAGAGAGCTAAGCCATAATTTAGTGGCTGATCTACTTTCTGACCCTCACCTCTGGCTACCAGCTGTGGGTTGTGACTGAAAGAACAAGATCACCAATAACAGCAATGAAATGGGTTTCCTCCTCAGGGTGGATGATCTCAGCTAAAAATATCGGGTAAGGCATTCAGAGATCTGGGAGGCTCTCAAAGTAGAGTCATTGCTCCTCCACAACAAGAAGAGTCAGCTGATGCCTCAAGATTTTCTACATGGGGAAGAAATTACAGTAGTACAGACATTCTGGTCTGAGAGCTGACGAATGACATGCTGGAAAGATAACAATTTTGGCTGGTTTGGGAACACCTCAGTATCCTATCTAAAAGTTGGTGGAAGTCAGAAAAAATGAGTGTCTGGTCTTACTGAATCTGCTGCATCCACAACCCACACCTGGATACATGGAAGAAGACGAGACAAGATGTCCTTACTGTGTTTTTTAATCATGAGGGAAACAATATATATATTTTTAAGTCATTTCTATAAATGAGTACTTCCAATATGGGACATTGTACCAACATCAGGATTTCTACCACCATCTCCAAGAACCTGTGCAGTAACTAAATGACTTTACATTCTAACTCATCCACAATTTGAATTAGGATGTTTGCTCACATGGCCTTCAGACCTGTTACATAAAGTACAGTACACTAGGAGCAACAGTGGAAGGTAGAGCAGGCCATCTTTCAACTTCAGTGACAATTACAGTAGATACATGTGCTGGCAGCACATGTATGTAATTGCCACTGTTGAGTGATCATCAAGACGAGAAAATCACTGTTAATACAGACCATTTCTAAGTCAAGGTGAAGGTCAAATTAATTTATATAGCACATTTAAAATTAACCCCTGTTGCCCTCAAATGCTTTACATGCTTAAATTAAGTTAAAGGAATCAATAGTTACAATAAGTAATGTCACCAAATAAAATGAGTAAAACAGTAATGGAAACATATAACAATGGAGGAGGGATGATAAAAACAGCACCCGCTGAAATAAGAATGATAAATTAACAATAATAAATAAGAACAAAATAAAAGCTCAACTGGTATAAAAAGGCAAAACAAATAATTACACTTTCACTTAAAACACTTTCACTTAAAACGTTCAAGTTCCACAGTTTGGTGACTGCCACAGAAAAGGCTCTGTCCCTTTTGTGTTTTTAAGTCTGGAGCTAGGAATGTCCAGGAGCTGAAGAGCATGAAGGTGAAACAACTCAGTTGGATCGGGTAGTGCATTATTTTTCAACGATTTAAAAACAAGGAATTTCAGTTTTCTTTTTGTTACAACAAATACATAAATAAATAAATAAAAATAAATAAAATCTAGCCAAGATTGAATATCTTTAATTGGCTCCTTGTTAGATGTTAGGGGAAAGTAGGTCAGAACATGATCAGCAAAACAATGGAAAGAAACATTATGTAATTTAAGGTGGATGCCAAAGGAAGCATGTAAAGTGAAAAAAGGAGAAGGCCTAAAAGTGAGCACTGTGGGACCCCACAGCCTAGTGGGATTTATTTTTAGTACTATGGGAGGTATGCTTGTAAAGGCTCAGAATGTAGCACATTCTCAAATTGCTCAAAGACAGCTGAGCAAAAAGGTAAGTTAGGTGGATCCAAGGAGGATGGGAAGGCTAGAGACCTGATAGTGGAGCTTTTTTTAGTAAAAAAGCTCAAACATTTGTCACAAATGTTCAGAGATGGCAAAACACTAGGAGAGTCACAGGGACTAATAAGCATATCACTGGACACCGGATTGTTTTTGCAGTTTTCACAGTTCTTTGGCTTCAATCACTTTCTGAGAAAATCCAAGGAAACTGGAAGTTTGACAGAGTCATTGAAAGCAGCGGAAAAATACAATTATTTTCGTTGATTACGGATAATTTGTTCAGGGTCCAGCTTCCTGTCTTTTATTTTGTTAATCTGCACTTCTTTTGCAGCGCCCTGTGTTCTTGTTTTGTTTCAGGAGATTGACTGATTAGCCAGGCTTAGCCTCCAATCCCCGCACCTGCCTGGCATTCCCTGATTATGCCCTCCTGGTTATAAGCCCGGGGTTTTGCAGCATCAGGTGCCAGTGTGTCTTGTTTTGCTATGTGGTAACAACCATCATGCCATTTAGAAATCACTCTTTTTTTTTTTTTTTTTTTTTTACTGCTCCTGTCTTTTTATCTTGCTTTTTGGTAATTCCTCATCTCCTTTTTCTCACAGTGTCCCTATGTGGAGGTCTCTGTCAGGCCAGTCAGTCAGTCTTCTCATCCTGTTCCTCCTCCTGCGGCTTTTTTGTTATGCTTTTTGTTAATAAATACCTTAACCTTCCCTGGTGACTACGTTCCGCTTATTTTAGGGTCCATTAACAAACCTTGAATCCAGTCATCACATAATTAAACCACAGAGCAATGCAGTGCTAAGGTAAACAACACGGGTAGGGGGTCCAATATGTGCACATTACAAAATTAATTTATATATATTTAAGCTGCAAGACAACACAGGATCTAAAGTGTGAACCCTTTCATGTGTTGGGACATCTCATGTGTTGAGATGTGCTCACTGCACTGATTGCAAATCATTTCTACAGCCAAAACAAAACAACCTTAAATCTCTGACCTTAATCATAACCATTTAATGTCTAACCTTAATCTAGACACAATTCAAATTTTAGTCCTAAAGTTAACAGTTCACAGAAATTAGGTTCTTCCTCATTAGTTCCTACTGTTCAAGATCAGGGTTCATGGCAGAGAAGATCCTAAGAGACAACACACACATAGACAAACAAAAAGACATATTCAAAATTAGTCTTTTAGGTCCAAGTAGTGGGCAAGATAAACAATTGGTAAGTCAATAAAATAGGTGATGTGGCGATGGAAATGAACTCAGAAAAGAGATGAACCAGAGCAAAGTCATGAGGGTATTTTTAGACACCAGCCTTCTCTTGCTAATGTTTTCCTGCTTTTCCTCTGCTGTGTCCTCCTCTCTTTATTCCTCTTCTTGTCAATCACAGGGACAGTTTGATCTAAATTTCAATTCAATTCAATTTTATTTACACAGCACCAAATCACAACATACGACACTGTACATAGCAAGGAACTGTACAAAGTAAAGCCAAAAGCTTTACAATATTACAGAGAGAAAAGAAACCCAACAGTTCACACAATGAGAATGCACTTGGCATCAGTGGAGAGAAAAAATGGGATGCATCAGGCTCGAGATGTGATTCTAGGTGGGATTTTCCAAATCTATTTTTCTCTGCCGGCCCTGACCTGTCTTTTACTTCAGAGCCAGAGCAGCCTACCTGCTATGGGTGAGTATGTGAGGGTCCTAGGGATTGTGGGCGATTGTTCTTCTACACGTTCTATTGCCATATCCACAGTGTTAGGATTGTACAGAGTGCCAATGGTAAGTTTATCTGTCTCTCAGGTCAGCCATTCAAAATAATTTCCATTTAATTTCAAAGCAAATATAAATTAAGTTGTCAAGTAGCATACTATATAAAATCTTATATTTTACAGGTGAGTTATTTTGCCACATGTTCCTGCCTGAGTGATCAACAAAAGTTCCTATCTTTCTTTAGGACAATCCTGAATGATACTTTTCAGGTGAAAACCAGTGTTGTATTTCATTTACAGAGCTGTTTGGTGTCAGATATACAACACTTAAACAGCGATTAAACATGAGTCTTTGATGAACCAGTTTAGCAGGATATCCCTCTGCTCTGTGTCCACATAGGTGAATGCTATGATTCAGATTGTAAAACACTTTGGTTGGACTTGGGCAGGTCTGCTCATCAGTGATGATGATTATGGAGTCCACGCTGCCCGATCCTTTCACTCTGATCTGGGTCCAGCTGGTGGAGGTTGTCTGGCTTACACAGAGATTTTGCCCTGGGGTGACGACCCTGATGAACTAAGGAGAATAGTGGATGTGATGAGGAAATCTACAGCTCGGGTGGTGATTGTGTTTGCACATGAGAGTCACATGATTAACATCATGAAAGAGGTCAGTCTTGAAAGAATTACTTTGCAAAAATCTTTCATTATACATTTCATTAATTAATTAATTAAGTAATTTCTTAAACTGCTGCAAAGAGGGTTTTAGAGTTGCTCACTCAGAGAACTTTAAGTTGTCCTGTAATACTGTGTGTTTGTGTATGACATCAACTGTGGAATCTACATTTAACTTTACTGGTATGAAAGTAAGAATTTATATTCTTGTTATAATGCAGTGCACAGGTGGTGAGGCAGAATGTGACAGGCTGACAGTGGATCACCGGTGAAGCCTGGTCATCACTTGCTGTGCTCCAGACTCCTCGCCTCATGCCGTACCTCGGTGGAACACTGGGCATCTCCATCCATTGAGGTGAAATACCAGGGGTTGGGGACTTCCTGTTACAAATATGTCCTGACACAACAACAAAGATGGAAATAGCGTGGTGAGTTTCCCTCTGATTTGATATTATTTACTTTAATATCATGGTATTATTCAACAAATGAATCATCTTCCAGGTAAATGAGTTTTGGGAACACACATTTCAGTGTAGATTTGCACCACCTCCAGCAGGTTGGGTGGAAGCTGGAAGAGAATTATGCACTGGACAGGAAGTTCTAGAGAATGTGGACAATGACTTCCTGGATGTTTCAGACCTCAGGCCAGAGTATAATGTGTATAAGGCTGTGTACGCTCTGGCATATGCTCTTGATGACATGCTGCAGTGTGAGCCAGGGAGAGGACCTTTCAGCAACAAAACCTGTGCTCATTTAAATCTTAATTTACTTAACTTACTCTTTTGTTTCTTTTAACACTGAAGCGTATAGAGTTCATAGATTGATAAATTAAAGCATCCCAATTTTTCTTTCCAAATGAGTGAAAATGAGGTCAAGTTGGTATTTCATGGTAATGTACTATTACTTCAGCCCAGATTGCCTGCATCATACTATCCTCTGTGTTCACATGTCCAAGAAGTCCACTAGGATCTGTGTGATGCAAGTTTTATCTGCCCATTCCCACAGTGTTCCACACAGAGCCTACAAATTTAAACATGACCACACTTCCAGTTTAGATAGATAGATATACTCTATTAATCCCAAGCTGGGAAATTGCAGAAAGTTTGTGTGGACTGTATACATTGACTACACATTCTTCTAGTCACACAACACCTTTAAGTCCAGTTCAAAGCATTCATATTTTGGTCAAAAGTGACAACAATGAAATCAGTAACCTGGTTTCGTTTGTGTGACAAAGCCCCCACTACAGGTACAACTAAAACAGAACAAAATAGACTAAATAGTGTGATGATATGTTGAGAGAGTAAGCATGGACCCAAAAGGAGTGGATTGTCCGGGCAAAATTAACGTGTATTTACAGAGTTTATTTACAAAAAACAAAAATCAAGCCAAGGGGAAAAACTAAAAGCGAGGAGGCTCGAGCTGGCTAGCTGGGCTGCGATCTCCGGAACGTGTCTCTAGGAGAAAAAGGAGAGGAAAAAATCAGTACAAACGAAACTAGAAAATGGGAGAAAAAGCATTCTAAACAACAGGGGTGATCTAGACGAGGTAGAATCGTATGAGTTACCACGGTACAGGACATGACGCGCTGACACCTGCCGTTGCCAAATCCAGGGATTATAAAGGAAGGGGAAGCAATCAGGAGATGATGTGCAGGTGCGTAGAAAGAGGTTCCTCCCAGCCAACCAGTCAAGCCTCCTGAAAAAAGGCAGACTAAACAGGAAATGAATGCAGTGAAAATAAGAAACAGGAAACTAAATACCGGGCAGGAAGCCAGACCCTGACAAATAGGGTCACCTGCATGAGAGAAATTGCAGCCTGTGCAATGGAGTAAGATGTACCTGTGCGGATCACTAGACTGACAGAGACCCAATTTATGTACATTTTATGAATAAAACCTTTGGAAGGCTGTATAAGTGCATCCTCATCACTTTTCCCTCTTTTCTCAGACTCCATGGAGTGCACCAGTTGCACCAAATGCTTATGTAGCACATATATAGTGCTTCTGTTACAGTTGGTGTAACCCTTCAATCTGCCAGTGATTTCACTTTTTTTCACTTTTGACAAGGATGTTTAGGTTTATTACAGAATCTCAGAAAAAACTGAACCATCACAATTATAACCACAATCCTAACCCTAACCCTAATCTGCATAACAATTAAAGTATATGTTGTGTTTTCTATTAATGTTACCTAACAAAAGCAAATATAAGGTAAAAAGTATAGGCCCAAGCACTGAACCTTGTGGAACTCCATAATTAACTTTTGTCTGCAATGAGACATTATCATTAACATGTATAAATTGGAATCTATCAGATAAGTATGAATGAAACCAGCAGAGGGCAGAACCTGAGATCCCCAAAGTCTGCTCCAGTCTCTGCAGTAGAATTTTATGATCAATGGTGTCAAATGCGGCACTAAGATCTAACAGGACAAGTATAGAGACCAGACCATTATCTGAGGCCAAGAGGAGGTCGTTGGTAACTTTAACTAGGGCTGTTGCTGTGCTATGGTGTAATCTAAATCCCTTTGAAAAGGGGCTTAATAACTGCAACTTTAAATGCTTGAGGTACATATCCAGTGAATACAGAAAGATTAAGGATAGAATAACACATAGATGTTCCTCCACACAGCCTCCTCGGTCAGTGTGCAGTGAGAGCTGTCCTCCAGGTTCCCGCATGGCCAGAAAGAAGGGGGAATCTGAGTGTTGTTTTGACTGTGTCAATTGTGTTTCTTGTGTTCGTTGCTCTTCATTGGACGACCCAGATTATGGACTTGTCAACTAAGACATGCAGCATTTGGCATCAGCTTTGTGCTTTGTGTCTCATGTATCCTGGTGAAAACCATGGTGGTTCTGGCTGTGTTCAGGGCCTCCAAACCAGGAGGTGAGTCCAGTCTGAAATACGAATACGAATACGAATACGAAGTACTTTTATTCATCCCCGAGGGGAAATTCTTTTGATACAGCAGCATACACATCAGGTAAGGAAGACAAGAAGAAGAACATCCAATACAATTTTTTTTTTTTTTCCCATATAAACAAGAGCACACTGGGTCCGAGTAAAGATGAATGTTATGACTAAGTGGTTTGGAAGAAAGCCATCATAGGTTGAGCCACCACAAAGTAGCATTGTTTACTCTGCTGTCTCTGTCTGATCCACTATCTATTTTACAATTTAGTTGTGATTAATTTTTTTGTATTATTGCATATGAACAGATTTGGAAATTTGAAGTTTGAAAGTAATAAATAAACTTGGTTGTTTGTTGTTGTAACATTATCTCTAGTAGTTGCGCAACAAGAAGATTCCACACTCAACAGAGGATGAATTTAACAGGACAATATATATAGTATATATATATATATATATTATAAATCATTTGTCATTAACTTAAATTTTCATTCTTCATTTCATTAATTCAAAGTTCTCTTCACTCAAACTAAGTAAAAATCTATTAAAATTTTAAATTGTTAAAAAATAAAACTGTAACTACAAACTCATTTCCAAAAAGGTTGGGACACTGTAAAATGTAAATGAAAATAGATTTATGAGATACAATTTTGTGAAAAATAGTTCAACAAAAGGAGCATTTGACAACTAACTAGGTTAATTGGCAACAGGTTAGTAACATGACTGGGTATAAAAGGAGAATTTCAGAGAGACAGAGTCTCTCGGATGTAAAGATAGGCAGAGGTTCACTACTTTGCAACAAACTGCATCTAAAAATTGTGGAACAATTTCAGAAAAATGTTCTTCAACATGAAACTGTGAAGACTTTGAAGATCCCACCATCTACAGTGTGTAATATCATCAAAAGATTCAGAGAAGCATGAGGAATCTAAAGGTCTTATTAAGCATTGTTCCTAACCTTCACCATAACCATAATTCAAATCCTAGCCCTAAACTTTAACAGTAAATAGAAATGAGGTTCTGACACTTTAAGCTCAGGTTTTGATCTCAATAAGGACTACTGTTCCCGATACAGTGATGTGATGATCTGAGTTCAACTCAACCTAATAGGACCAAATGAGCAGAGAACCAAAACATGAGGAAAAAAAAAAACTAGCAATTTATTCACAAAAATAGAACTTAAAAAACCAAGCCAAAAGAAAATAACTGAAGAAGCTGAAGCTTGGCGGCTGGTGAGGCAGAGCTCAGTATCCAGGTAACTGGAGAAAAAGGAAACAAAAAGTGATCAGTTAGCAGTGAGTAAAAAAAGGAAACATCTGACTAGGGGTTACGTGAATTGAGGGATGGAGTGTTGCCGTACTGACGGACGAGACGCACTGACGACTGTGGAGCAGGAGTCTAGAGTCTTCATACGGAATGGAGATGAGGTGATTGAAAACAGCTGTGGGGCTCACACGCTGTGCCTCACTGACCAGCCAGCTTCCTGAAACACTAAGCAAAATACAGGTTAACAAAATAAAACCTCGGAAGTGGATCATGACAAAGGTCAGTGTTAATAATTACCAGAAAATGTTCTCAGGAGGCAACAAATACAAGCACACAAACACATTCACCAATAATTATTAGGCCCTGCCCCCACAGCTTCTTATTCTGTGGTGTGAGCAGGATGTAACAACTGAAAGTCACTAAAATGGGTGATGTGGTAAAAGGACTGAATTCAGTGATGAACTAGAGCCAAGTCATGAGGGTATTTTCAGACACCTTCTCCTGCCTTCTCTTGCTAATGTTTTCCTGCTTTTCCTCACCTGTATCCTCCTCTCTTTATTCCTCCTCTTGTCAGTCACAGAGGCAGTTTAATCTAAATGGGATGCATCAGACTGGAGATGTGATTCTAGGTGGGATTTTTCAAATCCATTTATTTTCTGTCAATCCTGACCTGTCTTTTACCTCAGAGCCACAGCAGCCTACATGTTATGGGTGAGTCGGTCAGAGAAATAGAAAAATGAAGCAGCTGCTGGAAAGCTGCTTTGTCTTGTTATTAATGTGAAAAAATTACATTATATCTGACAGTTTGAAATATTTTGTTTTATTGTGGTTGATGATGCTGAGGTCACCAACTGCAATGTCTGGAACATGTTTAGCTTTGTACAGTTGTTGTATAATGTGTTATGTTGTTAGTTTTGATATTATAGGATTCAGACAGGCTCAGACCATGGCCTTTGCTGTTGATGAGATCAACAGAAACTCCAACCTGCTGCCTAATGTGACTCTGGGATACAGTCTGTATGATCACTGCAACCAACTAGGAATTGGATTTCGTGCAGCACTGACCTTAGTCAATGGTCAAGAGGAACAAGTTACATTAGAGGAGAACTGTGTAGGAACTCCTCCAGTCCTAGGGATTGTGGGTGATTCTTCTTCTACACGTTCAATTGCCATATCGAAGGTCTTAGGTTTGTACAGAGTGCCTCTGGTAAGTTTATCTGCCTTTCAAGTCAATCTTTTTTTGAATAATTTCCAGAAAATTTAAATTTAAATTTAAATTAAGTTGTAAACATTTTGTTTTCAAATTAGAAAGAAAGAGGATACAATATCTGATTTATTTTTGCAGGTGAGTTATTTTGCCACATGTTCCTGTCTGAGTGATCGTCAAAAGTTCCCATCTTTCTTTAGGACGATCCCAAGTGATGCTTTTCAGGTGAAAACCAGTGATGTGTTTCATTTACAAAGTTGTGTGGTGTCAGATATTCAACACTTAAAGTCAGTGATTAAACATGAGTCTTTGATGAAGCAGTTTATCAGGATTTCTAGTGACAGATGATTCCAGCCTGTGCACTAATCCCTCTGCTCTGTGTCCACATAGGTGAATGCTATGATTCAGATTGTAAAACACTTTGGTTGGACTTGGGCAGGTCTGCTCATCAGTGATGATGATTATGGAGTCCACGCTGCCCGATCCTTTCACTCTGATCTGGGTCCAGCTGCTGGAGGTTGTCTGGCTTACACAGAGATTTTGCCCTGGGGTGACGACCCTGATGAACTAAGGAGAATAGTGGATGTGATGAGGAAATCTACAGCTCGAGTGGTGATTGTGTTTGCAGATGAGAGTCACATGATTAATCTCATGAAAGAGGTCAGTCCTAAAATTATGAGAAACTTTTGGCTTGTAAAAAATAATTTCATTAATAATGTTACAGCTGTAATTTGTTGAAGCTGCTGCTAACTAGGACAATTTTATGTTTTTGCAGTATTTGTCACATGTACAGAAACAAGTTGAGCAAATTACAAAAACATACATTTTCACAGAAATGGAAAATGGAAAAGATAAGAATTGTAACAGAAACTAGCAGAAGTGAGGCAAGTGGTTGTGATCACAAGGCTGTGGGTGGTTTAGGGTCATGGGTCCATCCTTGAGAAAGATGGAAGAAGTTTCAGACTTCAGGGCCTCCTCAGGCTGATGACCTGAGAGAGAGAGAGAGAGAGAGAGAGAGAGAGGGAGAGAGACTTAGTATACAGCTTAGTAACAAACACAGACAGCTGGGCTTAGAGAAATAAGTTCACAAGTTATATATGTATGTAGTTTGTATTTATATACTTGTTATATTGCAATTCACAGGTGGTCAGACAGAATGTAACAGGCCTGCAGTGGATCGCCAGTGAAGCCTGGTCATCAGCTGCTGTGCTCCAGACTCCTCACCTCATGCCGTACCTGGGTGGAACACTGGGCATCTCCATCCGTCGAGGAGAAATACCAGGGCTCAGGGACTTCCTGTTACAAATACGTCCTGACCTACATCACAACAACACTGATGGAAACAGCATGGTGAGAGTTTCTATCCGACATGGTGTTTGTGACATTACTGTCCTGGTGTTAAATCAACAAATAAATCATCTCCCAGGTGAATCAGTTTTGGGAACACACATTTCAGTGTAGATTTGCACCACCTCCAGCAGGTTGGGTGGAAGCTGGAGGAGAATTATGCACTGGACAGGAAGTTCTGGAGAATGTAGAGACTGAGTTCTTGGATGTTTCAGACCTCAGGCCAGAGTATAATGTGTATAAGGCTGTGTACGCTCTGGCATATGCTCTTGATGACATGCTGCAGTGTGAGCCAGGGAGAGGACCTTTCAGCAACAACACCTGTGCTCATTTACAAAGACTGGAGCCATGGCAGGTGAGATATCAGTTTACACTCAACGCTTAATTTCACTTAATCCTTTGTACGTTGCATTTCTTTTAGAAATGAATTGTGTGAAGTTTTAATAAGTTTCGATAAGTAAATTAAAGCATGGCCCTTTTTCGTTTCAAGTGGGTGAAAATTAGGTTGAAAAGTAGATATAAAATGGTAATGAGGTGAAACTTAAGCCCAGTTAACCTAAATTTATACCGTGTTCGTGTTACCACATAAAGTAAGTCCAGTAGGGTCTGTGTGATGCATGTTTCATCATCTGCCCATTTCTACAGTGGGCCATGCAGATCTAATGCATTCAAACAGAGACACCTTCAGTTTGAATGCAATGACTGCACATGCTTTCTGTAATAAAAAACACCTATCGGAGCACTGTGTGGCAAAAGCATCAATAGTGAGGATGATAGCCATGATAACCTGCTTGTGTTTATCTGAGGAAGCCCCCCACACATATAACTGCAAGAATACAAGGATAGACAAAACAGGGTGAGCTCCTTAAGAGAAACTGCCTGGAATGGGATGTGTGGATTGTTAGACTGAAGCAGACCCCCTTTAAATATGAACAGAACCATGGGCGTGTACACAAATGTGGAAAAGCAGAGCGGCTTTCCATGGATTCTGAAGGCCAAAAGTATGACTGCTCCCTTAAGCCCGGATGCATCATCTGTGCATTGCAACTGCGTTTTAATTTTGGCATCTATGATAACAAATAGGGTGTTTACACTGCGTGAAATGTACATCCGGATTCCCACCTAAAATAGACAGAGAAACAATCTGTTAATCACAATATTGATATTCTACCAGCATGATTACACAAAACTGACACCTCTCACTGTAGTTTTAGTATCTAGGCTGAATCTGAATACATGAAAAACATAAGTATTATAGATTTCTCTCTCTCTCTACATTTAAATAAATAAAAATTGTCTAGGTTCCAGTTTGTGTCTTTTATTTAGTTAAACCTTTTGTTTCCTGTATAGTCTGTTCTGCTTTGTGTTTCAGGAGGCTGATTGGTCAGTGAGGTGGAGTCTCTAAATCATGCACCTGCAACTCATTTCCTCATTGCCTGCCTCCATTTAGACTCTGGTTCCTGGATCCACAGTCACCCGTGCTTCTTGTCTTTCAGTTTGGTAATGACCTTCTATAACTGGACTTTTAGTTTTTGTATAACCTTTTTTCTAACTGCTCGGTTTATTTATTTTTTCCCTTTTCAGGACCATGGACTGAGAGCTCTGCCTCACAAGCTGGCCAGCCTCTTCTTCTTTAGTAGTTTCTTTTTCTTTGGCTTAAATTTTGTGAATAAATCAGTTTTGCTTTTTTTTCAAAGATCTAGATTTCCACTCTTTTTGGGTTCAGTTTACATTTTTATGATCATCACAAAAAAAATAAAATAAAATGAACTCATACTCATATTGGTGGTGGGGGAGACAAGAGAAATAGCTTAGTGGAACGCAGCTAGACATGTTAGTTATAACATGTTATATAACATGTCATTTGGTTTAAAA
Organism: Brachirus orientalis; assembly: GCA_016785285.1. Taxonomy (NCBI): domain Eukaryota; kingdom Metazoa; phylum Chordata; class Actinopteri; order Pleuronectiformes; family Soleidae; genus Brachirus; species Brachirus orientalis. Next base: position 3,048 of record JAFBJR010000243.1, on the reverse strand, counting down.
ATATATTGCTATTTTCACAATCTACAGTAATAAATAAGTATTAATGCATTCAAGTTAAATAACAAAATTAATATAAGTAATTTCCTTCTGTCCTCATTTATTTTCCTTCCTCAGGACTGGCAACAGCTGTGGCCAGAGGCATTGTTTTGTTGTCGGTCCATCCACATGTCCATCTGTCTTTCCCATTTTTGTCAACATGATCACGATATCTAGGGATAAATTTGAACTTTGGCAAACGTGCTCACTTTGACTTAAAAGTAACGTGATTTTAAATCAGCATGTACGTGTTATTAAAGAAAAATGTGAATCTTGGTCAGCTGAGACAAACATTTCAAGTTGTCTTTTTGGTTTCCTTCCATGTCTAATACTATTATCCAAAGCTTGTGTATTACTTGGAAAAGGTCAACTTCATCACAACATTTGGTGATCAAGTGTCATTTGATGAAAATGGTGATGCCTTACCAATATATGACATCATGAACTGGGTGTGGCTCCCTGATGGAAGAACTAAAGTTCAGAGAGTGGGTGAGGTTAAGAGGTCAATCTTCAAAGGTGAAGAACTCACACTGGATGAAGACAAAATCTTCTGGAACTTTGAATCCAAACAGGTGACTACTTATTTGTACGACTTTGCTGCCTCGCTGAATGGCTTGAATTTATATTTTTTTGTTTCCAAGAGTCAGCAGAGGTCTTCAATTGTCCATCTGACATGCATGTCATTATCTGCCCATGTCCATGGATGTTTGTGTTGACTGGCTTCAAGTAAAACATCACTTTCCATTCCAGTTGGTGGGACCTTCTTGTTTTGGTTGAAGAACAATAACCATTAAATGCTTCCTTGAGGTTATGCAAGGAGGTTTGTTGGCACTCACGCCTCTACAACCCATCAGTCAGTGATTACAAGTACAAACAAATCAGGCTGAACTGGCAAAATCTGGGTTTGAATGCATACATATATTGAGTACAATGCTCTGCTGACATGGAACATGGAAGGTATGAAGTGGCACTCACAGAATAGAATGACAGCTATTGATTTTCCTCCACACAGCCTCCTCGGTCAGTGTGCAGTGAGAGCTGTCCTCCAGGTTCCCGCATGGCCAGAAAGAAGGGGGAACCTGAGTGTTGTTTTGACTGTGTC
>JAFBJR010000240.1:324722-334836 GCA_016785285.1 Brachirus orientalis | reverse complement strand
CTCGTCAGTTCGTCGTGGAGGTCGACGCTTCTGACTGCGGAATCGGAGACGTGCTCTCTCAACGGCATCCTGAGGACCAGAGACTCCACCCTTGCGCCTACTTCTCCCGCAAGCTTTCCCCTGCTGAGGCTAATTACGACGTCGGGAACCGGGAGCTGCTGGCCATGGTGGCCGCACTTCAGGAGTGGAGGCATTGGCTGGAGGGAGCTGAGCAGCCCTTCCTAGTGTGGACGGATCACAAAAACTTGGCCTATCTGCGCTCCACCCGGAGGCTTAATGCTCGCCAGGCCCGCTGGTCGCTGTTCCTGGGGCGTTTTAACTTTACCCTGTCCTATCGGCCCGGCTCCAAGAACGCCAAACCGGACGCCCTCTCCAGAGTACACGACCCTGTCCACCAGGAGGACGTCGACCAGCCCATCTTGCCCACCTCCTGCCTGATCGGTGCCACTTCCTGGGACATAGAACAGGTGGTCCAAGAGGCTCAGCTGACCGAGCCGGATGCCGGGACAGGACCTCCCAACCGCCTTTTCGTCCCGTCTGCTGCCCGATCTCGGGTTCTCCAGTGGGCACACTCCTCCCAGCTGACCTGCCACCCTGGGGTAAATCGTACGGTCCGCTTTCTCCAAGAGCGGTTCTGGTGGCCGTCCATGACTGCTGACGTCAGGGAGTTCATCGCCGCCTGTACCATCTGTTCCCGGGGAAAGACCTCCCATCGCCCTCCAGCTGGCCTTCTGCGCCCCCTGCCGATCCCGAGCCATCCTTGGTCTCACATTGCCATCGACTTTGTCACCGGGTTACCACCCTCCAACGGACACACTGTGGTTTTGACAGTAGTGGATCGCTTCTCTAAGTGTGTTCACTATCTTCCGCTGACGAAGCTGCCCTCAGCCCTGGAGACTGCCGACCTGTTGGTCCAACATGTCTTCCGACTTCATGGCATCCCGGCAGACATCGTTTCCGACCGCGGACCCCAGTTTTCCTCCCAGGTGTGGCGGGCCTTCTGTAAGGCTCTGGGGGCTACACCAAGCCTGTCGTCCGGGTATCACCCCCAGACTAACGGCCAAACCGAGCGAGCCAACCAGGACCTGGAGTCGGCCCTCCGATGCGTGGCAGCCCAGCACCCCGCCTCCTGGAGCACACACTTACCATGGGTCGAGTATGCTCACAACACCCTTTCCAACGCCTCCACTGGAATGTCACCATTCATGGCTTGTTTTGGTTATCAGCCTCCCCTGTTTCCTGCCCAGGAGGAGGAGGTTGCTGTCCCGTCCGTCCGGGCCACCTTCGACGCTGTCGCTCTGTTTGGAGGTCCACTCGTTCCGCCCTCACCAGGTCCTCCGCCCAGAACCAACGGTTGGCTGACAGGCACCGGGTTCCCGCCCCTGACTACAGACCCGGGGACAAGGTGTGGCTGTCCACTCGGGACCTGCCTCTCCAAGTTGACTCCAGGAAGTTGGCACCCAGATTCATTGGACCCTTTGAGGTGGACAGGGTCGTAAACCCGATGGCGGTGCGGCTCAGACTCCCTCCCTCATTGAACATCCACCCCACATTTCATGTCTCCCTCTTGAAGCCTGTGGCCTCCAGTGATCTGGCTCCACCTCAGGAACCGCCTCCACCCCCCCGTTTGATTGATGGCCTCCCCGCTTATTCTGTGAAAGAGATTCTGGACGTCCGGCGCCGAGGCAGAGGTTTTCAGTTCCTGGTGGATTGGGAGGGGTACGGTCCTGAGGAGCGGTCCTGGGTGTCCCGGGCCCAGATACTGGATCCGGCCCTCCTCAGAGACTTCTACCGGAGGTACCCGGATAAACCTGGTAGGTCCCCAGGAGGTGCCCGTTAGAGGGGGGGTACTGTCAGGGTCCGGTTTTTTCCCTGCCTCCTGTCTCTTATTTTGTGATGTCTTCTATTTCCTGCGCAACCCTGTCTTTGCTTTTTGATTTCAGGAGGCTTGACCAGGCTGCTGAGTGGAGTCCCTCCCCACACACCTGCTGCACATTTCCTTGATTTCCCCCCGGCCTTTATCAGCTGGTTCCTCTTTGCAGCAGGTGTCAGCGCGTCTCTCATGCAACCCGGTACTCACCAGTACAAGTCGCTACTCTGCTCTGCCTACTTCCATGCGTTTTTACTCTCGTTTTCTAATTCATGATTTTTCCCCTTTTTTCCTAGTTACCCCGGGAGATGCTCGCCCAGCCAGCCTGTCAGTCTCCTCGCTTTTTGTTCCCTCTTAGTTGGCTCGACCTTTTTCTGTTTGTTGCACTTTTTTTGTAAATAAATCCCTCACACCTTGTCGTTTGCAACCTGGCTTCCGTTTACCGTTTGTTCCATACATTAAATGTGGACTATTAAATATAAGATCACTCTCCTCAAAATCTGTTTTAATTAATGATCTAATCATTGATAAACATATTGATTTAATATGCTTATTGTTTTTTTGATCATAAAATTCTCATAAAATTCTACTGCAGAGACTGGAGCAGACTTTGGGGATCTCAGGTACTGCTCTCTGCTGGTTTCAGTCATACTTATCTGATGGATTCCAGTTTGTACGTGTTAATAACAATGACTCATTGCAGACAAAAGTTAATTATGGAGTTCCACAGGGCTCAGTTCTTGGGCCTATACTTTTTACCTTATATATGCTTCCTTTAGGAAACATTATTAGAAAACACAACATACACTTTCATTGTTATGCAGATGATACACAACTTTATTTATCAATGAGGCCGGAAGAAATAAATCAGTTTAGATCACTTTAGATGACATCACCATGGCGTCTAGTTCCACTGTAAGGAACCTTGGAGTTATTTTTGACCAGGATATATCATTTGACTCACATATTAAACACATACACAAAACAGCCTTCTTCCACCTGCGGAACATTATGAAAATTAGAAACATGTTATCCTTAAAGGACGCTGAAAAACTAGTTCATGCTTTTGTTACATCAAGATTAGATTACTGTAACTCAGTACTATCTGGATGTTCTATTAGGTCGATTAAAACTCTTCAGTTAATTCAAAATGCTGCAGCACGAGTTCTAACAGGAACTGGTAAGAGAGACCACATCACCCCAGTGTTAGCTTCTCTACACTGGCTCCCTGTACAGTTTAGAATTCAATTTAAAATCCTCCTCCTCACGTACAAAGCACTTAATGATCAGGCCCCATCATATCTTAAAGATTTAATTTCACCTTATCAGCCTAACAGATCACTTCGGTCCCAAAACGCAGGTTTACTTGTAGTTCCCAGAGTCCATAAAAGTAGAATGGGAGGCATTAACACGGATAAACCAGCGATAGAAATTGGCAAACAGGAAACACTGCAGCTGTTTCCTGTCCTGAGGGGAGGGCCAATTGGCTACTGCCTCGATCTTCCGGGGGTCTGGTTTCACGCTTCCTCCTGCCAAAACAAAACCAAGAAAGTAAACTTGAGGAATGTGAAACTCACATTTTTCCACCTTGCAAAATAAGCTGTTCTCTAATAGTCTCTGCAGGACTAGCCGGACATGTTGTTGGTGTTCACTTAAATTGCATGAGAAAATAAGAATATCGTCTAAGTAGACAAAAATAAACTGGTTAAGCATATCTCTGAGAATGTCATTTATCATGTTTTGAAAAATGGCTGGGGCATTTGTAAGACCGAAAGGCATCACCAGATATTCGAAATGTCCTAGCGGGGTGTTGAAGGCCATCTTCCATTCATCACCCTCCTTGATCCGGATCAAGTGATAAGCGTTCCTAAGGTCCAGCTTCGTGAAGATGGTGGCTTGGGACAGTGGCTTGAAAGACGGGTCAATTAGCGGCAGAGGGTACTTATTCTTTACTGTTATGTTGTTCAGTCCTCTATAGTCTATACAAGGTCAGAATGTCTTGTCTTTCTTCGCCACAAAGAAAAATCCCACCTCGAGACGAGAGGAGGAGGGTCGAATTAGCCCTGAGGCCAGTGACTCAGAAATATATTTCTCCATGGCCTCTCTCTCGGGACGGGAGATATTGTAAAGTTTGTTGGTGAGGAACTTAGAACCAGGGATCAAGTCTATAGAGCAGTCATATGGACGGTGTGGCGGTAAGAAGAGTGCTCGGTGTTTGTTACCTAGGTTGTGATAGCAAGCAGGAACTGTGGTGAGGTCGGGTTAGGGTTAGGGTTAGGGTTAGGGTTAGGGTTAGGTCAGGTGTGGAGTGAGTGACGGGTCTAGCGGAACAGAGACAATGGGAGTGAGAGAAGGTGCTCCAGTTGGTGATGGACGAAGTTAACCAATCGATATGGGGGTTGTGCAACCTTAACCACGGGAGTCCTAGGATTATGGGTGATGATGGTGATGGAAATACCAAAAAGGAGATTAGTTCATGGTGATTTCCAGATAACAGTAAGGAAAGAGGTTTAGTCTAATGCATAATTAGTTGTAATGGAGAGCCATCAATGGCACAAACAGTGTGAGATGGAGTCACTGGAGTCAGGGGAAGGTCCATTTGTCTAACTAAGTCTGGGTCAATGAAGTTTTCGTCAGCCCCGGAGTCAACTAGCACCCTGAGTGAGTGTGTGGTTCCCTGGTGAGTGAGAGTGGCTTCAAGGGGAATTCGTTTGGAGGAGAGGGGCTCTGTGTCTGTTTTGCTCACCTGGATTCTCCTTTCCCCGAGAGAGCGCCCCCTACGTGGTCTGATGTCACAGGTACGTCTTAGATATCCAGAGTGTCCACAGTAGCCCCAGACGAATCCTCCTCTGCCGCTCATCTGGAGGTAGCCGGGTGTTCCCAAGCTGCATAGGTTCCTCTGGTTCGGAGGGTGTCAGGAAGCCAGGAGTGGACCCCGAAGGAGCAGGAACCGAAGGAGCAGGAACCGAAGAAGCGGGAAACAAGGAAGCAGGTACCGAAGGAGCTGGAGCCAATGTGGAGGTGGAGTGAAACAGCCTGGGAAGAGAGCTCCGGGGGGAGGTTAGTCTGGAGCCCCTAACCTCTCTGCGTCTCTCCCTTATTCTGTTATGTATTCTGACAGCCAAGCTAATCATCACCTCGAGGGATTCACTCTCATCCCTGGTGGCTAATTCATCCTTTACCTCATCATTTAGCCCCCTGATAAAAGCAGTGATTAAGGCTGGCTCATTCCAATCGCTTTCCGCTGCTAGGATACGGAATAGTCTGCAGCAGAGCGGGTTCCTTGTTTTAAATTTAATAACCTGGCCGCGGAGCGGCTGTCTTTAAATGGGGTATCAAATACTTTGATCATTTCCCGGGAGAAGGCATCGAAAGAATTTAACAAAGAGTTCACCCAGTGGCCCTCCCATGAACTAGGTTAAAAACAAAAGCAATTCGGGAGCTATCAGAGTTACGCTTGGCTGTAGTTGAAAAACAAGATTGTATTGTCTTAGGAAGCATTTACAAGCTCCTACCTCCCCCCAATAGAAGTCCGGAGTCGGGATGGTTGGCTCACGTGGCTGCGGGGTGCCCATAGCTGGCGACAGAGGCGGAGGCATCACAGGAGGTACTGCAGGCACGGGAGCTGCAGCTGGAGATGTCACAGGATCCGGGGGTCTGTGTGAGAGTACTGGCGGAAAGAGTCTGAATGGCATCTAATATATCTCCCAAAACACATTCATGCCTGGTTATGGCTGCCTCTTGGGCGGTGAGTGCTTGTTTAATTGAAGCAGCTTCACCTGGGTCCATTGTCCAGTTTTGGTCAGCGCGTACTATACGGACCCAAAAAGCAGATTGAAGCAAACCGTTAAAAATCACAAAAAATGAGGATTTATTTACATAGGAAAAAAAAGAAAACTAGACACTTAACCAGGAAGTTTACAAACAAAAAGTGAGGTGACTGACTGGCAGGCAGAGCAGAGATCTCCCGAACGAACTACAAAAAAGGAAAAAAAAGGGATGGTTAGAATAAGATCAAAAAGGCTAGAATTATGTAGAGCTGTAGATCTGAGAAGCATGCCGGTAAATGCCGCATTTACTGAGTTACACGCTGACACCTGCTGCCGGAAACTCCAGGATATATAAAGGGTAGACGTCAAATCAAGGGAATGAGCAGCAGGTGCGATGAAGGAGACTCCACCCTGCAGCCTGGTCAAGTCATCTGAAACTAAAAAACAGAGAACAGGTCGTGCAGGAAGTAAACAACAACAAGATGTGGTCTCCAATCTGTCTTCAGGACAAATTGTAGATTGTGTTTATGCAGCTCAGGATTGTAGACACTTGTGTCCTCTAACCACCTCTGAATGTTGTTTTTGGGATCAGATAATTACAACCTAAGACAGTTCTGAGGAACTCAAATGCACAACTCTGATTACTTGGTAATCAAACAAAAGTATTTATTTTCCAAAAAAAAAAAAGGCAAACTAAAGATGCTCACAAAGAGGATGCAAAAACAAACAAAAGCGCTCTCAAAGAAGATCAAAAAATAACAACTCACTCTCCAGACTCTGAACACAAGATTACTTAAACACTGGGTGGTTACGCTTGACTTACACCTCCATGAAATGAACAAGATGAACTAACAAAGACATAGGGAGACAAGGACTATGTCATGAGTCTGCTCTGTCTCCCCCCTTTTTCCTTCTTCTCTGCTGTGATTGCATAATCTACTCACCTGCGCTGGATGCTGTGACTCATCGCCAGTTCGTTGTCGTCTCTCCATGCGGTAACGTGTATCGTCTTGGCCTCTGTACATGTCTTGCTGTTCTTTAATGCCTCAGACTAATTCTGATCTCCCTCTTATTAGAGCCTGGCTGTCTCCAGGAACAATCCTGTGCTGTGTTTCACTGTTTGAAATCCACTGCCTGCTTGCCATCCTGTTGCAGCACTGTTTGGTCTGAGTTCACTGCAGCTGAAGCGGTTCTCCTTGTCGTCTCGTTGCTGCACTGCTTGGACTGTGTTCACTGCCACTGGAGCGGTCATCCTGTCTGTGCATTGCCTGCACTATGCCTCTCCTTCTCGGACAAGCTTCAGCACTATCCCCCCCTCTTCCCGGAGAACCCCCCATTATATCCCTGCTCTTTCCATTGTATGGACAATAAAACTGTTTAAACTTACTAGTGTTTCGACCATGCCTTCATCTGGGTCTAACCCTCACTTTGTTAAGTCCGAGACAGTATGAACTGGCCAAAACATGGACCAGCAGGTGCGGACTTGCTCCACAAGGCACTTGTCTCCCAGGGAAAACTCTTGGGACAACATGATGATAATTTAAAGGACATCATGGAGCCTGTTTGAGCTCTGCATCAGACTGTCTCCCAACTCAGCGTACAGATCCACCAGGTCTTGTCAGCCCTCCTGGTTCCTCTTCCCCACCAACCACCGCCACTCCCAACCGGCTACCACCTGCTGCCTCCACCCCGAGTCAAACTCCAAGGGAGCCATCCCTTCCCACACCCAAAAGGTACGGTGGGGACATGGGGGCTTGTTGTCGGTTCCTATTACAATGTTCACTGATTTTTAGCTCCCAACCACTCACTTCCACTCACCACTCACGCCTCTGATCAGACACGGATCGCATACATAATCAGTTTACTAACTGATTATGTATGCGATACTGGGCTACCATGTTGTGGGAAAGGGATTCTCCCATTTGTCATTCGTATCAACTATTCACTACTGAGTTAAGGAGGGTGTTCGAGCATCCCGCTCAGGGCAAAGTTGCCTCAGCACAATAAATGATGATTTGCCAAGGCACCAGATCAGTTGCTGAGTACTCATTAGCTTTCTGTATTTTAGCCGCAGAGAGTGGGTGGGACAATGCCGCATTACAGGGAGCATTTACGCACGGGTTAACTGATCGAATAAAGGATGAACTAGCTGCTAGAGATGAGGCTCCAGTTCTAGATTCTCTAATTACCCTCTCCATAAAACTTGATAACCGCCTTCGTCAACGCATCTGGGAAAGGCAGGACCGATCACAAGCCTCCACCTCCCGTTCACCCATCAACCCGTCTCTCCCGTCAACTCTGCTCACTTCCGGTTTGGAGAAGCCTATGCAGTTAGGTCGATCACATCTCACTCCAGCGGTCCGGTCTTTGTTTGTATTGCGGCTCTCCTCTGTGGAGAGCAATTATCATATGGGAAATCGTGAGCTATTAGCGGTGGTCTCCGCCCTTCAGGAGTGGCGAGACTGGCTTGAAGGGACCTCTCAACCTTTCATAGTTTGAACAGATTACAAAAAACTGGAATATCTCCGATCAGCCAAGCGCCTCAACCCCCATCAAGCCAGATGGGCTTCCAGGTGATGTCCGTGCCTTTGTTAATGCCTGCTCTGTCTGTGACTCTTAAACCCTTCCAGACCCTGGTCTTACATAGCGGTGGACTTCGTCACCGGTCTCCCCCCCCCAAAGGTAATCAAGTCATATTAACCATCGTTGACAGATTTTCTAAGGCTATCCACTGTCACTCTGCCTAAACTTCCCTCTGCCATAGAGACTGTGGATCTCCTTATCACCCACGTTTTCAGGCTTCATTGCATTCCACGAGACATCGTATACGACCGAGGTCCACAGTTTGCATCCCAGGTCTGGAAGGCATTTTGTCTGGCTTTGGGCGTTAATCCAAGCCTGTCTTTGGAATATCACCCACAGTCCAACGGCCAGACAGAGCGGGCCAACCAGGACTTAGAAGCAGCACTCCGATGTGTCACCTTCCGCAACCTATCATCCTGGTCATCACAGCTGGCCTGGGTGGAATACATGCATAACTCCCTCACCTCATCTGCCACAGGTGTGTCCCCTTTTATGGCCAGCTGTGGCTTCCAACCGCTCTTATTTCCATCACAGGAGGAGGAATTGGCAGTGCCCTCTGTGCAGCATCACCTCCTGTGGTGTGGAGGGAGGCCCGGGCTGCTCTTCTGTGTACAGCCGCTAGGAATCAACGTGTAGCTGACTATCACCGCTCCCTGGCTTCCACCTACACACAAAGACAGAAGAGACTATTGACCATAAACATTATTTGACTAGACATCAGTAATCTAAATTTTTTGTTCAAAAAGACCATTCTATGTGACATTTAACCCAATTTTAGTAGTTTCTGCAGTCTCCTTAGATGTTTTCTCTGCTTGATGCATGTCAGTGACGAACAATACAGTACAGACTAACACAACCAAACATAACACACATAACATGACATGACATAACATAGCATAACATAATAACATAGCATAGCATAGCATAATATAACATAACACAACACACATAACATGACATAGCATAACAGCATAACATAGCGTAACATAATAACATAACATAGCATTGCATAACATAACATAACATAACATAACATAACATAACATAACATAACATAACATAACATAACATAACATAACATTGCATAACATGACATACAGTGGTATAACATAACATAACATAACATAACATAACATAACATAACATAACATAACATAACATAACATAACATAACATAACATAACATAACATAACATAACATAACATAACATAACATAACATAACATAACATAACATAACATAACATAACATAACATAACATAACATAACATAACATAACATAACATAACATAACATAACATAACATAACATAACATAACATAACATAACATAACATAACATAACATAACATAACATAACATAACATAACATAACATAACATAACATAACATAACATAACATAACATAACATAACATAACATAACATAACATAACATAACATAACATAACATAACATAACATAACATAACATAACATAACATAACATAACATAACATAACATAACATAACATAACATAACATAACATAACATAACATAACATAACATAACATAACATAACATAACATAACATAACATAACATAACATAACATAACATAACATAACATAACATAACATAACATAACATAACATAACATAACATAACATAACATAACATAACATAACATAACATAACATAACATAACATAACATAACATAACATAACATAACATAACATAACATAACATAACATAACATAACATAACATAACATAACATAACATAACATAACATAACATAACATAACATAACATAACATAACATAACATAACATAACATAACATAACATAACATAACATAACATAACATAACATAACATAACATAACATAACATAACATAACATAACATAACAT
>JAFBJR010000240.1:151518-322346 GCA_016785285.1 Brachirus orientalis | reverse complement strand
TCCGGTCCCGGGGCTTTCCTGTTTGGCATGTGGTGGTGAGCTTCATGGAGTTCCGTCACTGAGATTGGAGACTCCATGATCTTGACCTGTTCATTGTTGAGCTCTGGTAGATTTATAGAGTTTAGGAATGTGTTTACGTCTGTACTAGATGAGTTATTGCTGGATGAATATAAGTTTTTATAGAAATCTCTAAAAATTATATTTATTTCTTCCGGCATATGGGTTAGCTTCCCATCTGAGTCTTTTAATGAGTGAATGGTTGTTTTTTCCTTATTTAGTTTAAGTTGATTAGCCAGGAATCTGCCTGATTTGTTACTATGTTCGAAGTTTTCCAGGCGTAATCTCTCCAACTGAAACTGTGTTTTTCTTTCGATAATTTTATTCAACTGAAATTTTAATTTTCTTACATTGTTCAGCAAGTGTATGTCTGGGGATGCAGCATAGGCAGTCTGTAATGTTTTAATTTTTTCTTTTAATTCTAATTCAAATAGATTGTCTTGTTTCTTTTTAAATGTGGAGTAAGAGATTATTTTATCCCTCATTACAGCTTTTGCTGTCTCCCAGAGGATACATGGTGATATTCCTGGTGTGTCATTGATTTCCAGAAATGTTGTCCACTCCCTTTCAAAGTATTTGATGAAATTTTGGTCATTTAATAATGATGTATTAAATCTCCAGTTTCTAGTATGTGGAGTGGAAACCATTTTAATTATATTCAGTGTAACTGGTGCGTGGTCACTAATAGTGATAGGGTGAATCTGAGTGCCCGTGATATCTGATAAGGTTATTCTTGCTTATTAATGTGAAACGGGCGAAACGGGTTTTGAGAAACAAACACAATCAAGCAATCCGTGAGTGTGTTAAATGTTTTGACTGTACGCCATCAACAACACTCAAGAACTTTACCCGAGTAAATAAGTTCCTGGTAATAAAAGTTCCTGCTAATTTTGGTGGAAAAGGGGCTATTGTCCCTCATAAGTTAGCACTATCCTTTGTTTGGGGTAAAGTCTGTACCACAGATAAACTTTTAGGTCAAATCCAGGAAATGAGTTGTCTACATATTTATATGTCTATGGGTTTATCAGTTTGGGCTCATCTAGAAACATAGCGGCTCAAGATGGTGGCCTCTGTAAAGCAAGACCCTTCCCTTAAGTCAATTTACAGAAAACCACACTATTTTTTATTTTTAAGCAGTTATATACACTTAAATATCTAGTGTGTAAAATTTAGGAGAAATTATTTACATTTGGAAAAAATTGATAATAAAATAATAATTTTGTAAAAGTGTTCAATCACCTGATTATACGAGTTGTTGTTTTTCTTTTACATTTATATCAGGAGCAGGGTCAGATCTGAAGAGGCAGCCATTTTGGACCATCATGTTTTTTCCAATAGCCCACAATGGACAAACTAAACATGTTTTGAGTTTTGGTGCAAACTGAATTCTACAGGTTCAACAACACATTTCAACGGGAAGAGTGAGATGAGGAATATTCAGCTGCAACATTAAACTTCATATACATTCTGATAAGTTTTACAGACTGTAGCTTAAGGACAAATGTATTTAAGGGAAGCAAATTCAATTTGTGCTGGTATTTTTTATACTAGTTTATATACTAGTAGTTTGTTTTACTCAGCAGACACTTTCCTATGGTTCCTACAAATCAGACACAGACATACAAGACAGAAAAAAACTGTGCTCTTTTTTTAAACCTGGTGTTCAGGCCTTTCTTCTTCTTCCAGTAAGTTACGGCAGGCTGTAGATTAAGAGGTACAATGCTGCCCTCCACAGTTTAAAGCTCCCAATCACAGTTTGAAGTAAAAAAAATCCTTATTGTTTCCCTGCTCCTTAATCCTTCTGGATTTTAATTTCCATTTATACAGTACTGTGCCAAAGTTTATACAGTACTGTGCCAAAGTTTATACAGTACTGTGCCAAAGTTTGCTGACTTTATGTCTGTCATCATTGGCATTTGGATTGAAATTATGTGACTGATGTTTCAGTGAGTTGAACTTATACAACATGTGTTTGTTAATTCTCAAGGATGTCTTGAAGGGTCATGCTAACCAATTTAACTTATCTTTAATTTGTAGAAGCCTTTTTTCCCCAAAAAATTGTGTTAATTTTAAACTATATACACATTTTTATATTTTCAGGATGTGTTCCAATCAGTGCTTGATGTGGGTAAATAATAAATGCCAGGACTCCCCTTATCCATGTGACGCATGTATGTCAGTCAGTATTTTAAACACTAAATTATAAATATTTTCAGTAAATAAGATACCATAAGATGTTAGCAATATTCATCTATTTATTTAAATATTCAATCTAAATTAAATTAACAAAAAACCAACTTGCATATTTGCAGTAGATTATCCTTAACATTTCCAACAATTATTTAAACGTGAAGCACATTGTCTGTAGATTATCCTTAACATTTCCAACAATTATTTAAATGTGAAGCACATTGTCTGTAGATTATCCTTAACATTTCCAACAATTATTTAAACGTGAAGCACATTGTCTGTAATGGATCAAGGTTATTGCATTTACCACCAAAGCAAGATAAGATGGCTGATAATTTTCAAATGAAAAGATAAAGGAAAGGGTGGGCTACAAAGGTGGAGTACATTTTGACTGTTTGATCCTGATTTTGTGCCTGAAATAATAAAAATATTATTTTAAAAATATATTTTTTAATTCCAACTGTCATTTGTGGCTTTACACCAAAGATTAATTTCTTACCCATTAAACTTCTTTGTCATTATTATCACAGTTCCTTCTTCAAAGTGCTTTTGTATGTGTTTTAATTATTTATTTATTTATTTTTACAATTTATATACGAGTACATTAATATTGGAACGTAAGGGATTTATAAGGTTTACAGATTGTGATAGGGTTTGCATGATTTCGAATTTTCACTTTTTTATGTTAACATTAATTTGAATATTTTTCTGATTCATTTTTTAAAGGATACTTTTAATTTATAGGTTTTCATAAATTAAATGTATCCTTTAAGTCAGGATTCATGCTGCTGCCTTTGATCTGTGTGAAATCTATCTGTTTTAGATTTGTCCATTTCATTTAATCTCAATTAATTTTCTATGAAAGAAAAAAGTCAAACTGCAGTCGCTTTAAAGTATGAATTGCTGAAATCTGCTTGGAGATATAGGTTTTATGATACTAATAACAACAACAATAATATTAGTAATAGTAATAATAACAATAATATAAAGATGTTATTATAGGCTATAAGCTTGAAATATCGATATCGACTCTGTGGAGTAATGATTTCATGTGTGCAGTAACTAACAAGTGTGACCTTTTTACTTGCTTGCAGAGCTATTATTTTTGTGTTCCCATTATTTTGACCACGCGTTCGTTGTACTTTGTTTTATCGCGAGAGGTGGCGTGGAGATACGCTAGCTGCGTCTACCTATCGAGAGCCCAGCCTGTAATTCCTTAGTGTTGATGGTGAATAGCCACCGCTGCGGTGACGGGCGGAGGAGAAGCAGCCGCAGAAGGAGTCAGGGGTGGCTGAAGAGTGATAGATCGTAATCGGTCTTTCAGATTTAACAGTATTACTTGTATCATCGGATCCTTACAAACCCCAGGGAGGAAGGGAAAGGGAAAATAAGGAAAGATGGCGGCCGCGGCCTCGCCGGGCTCCGGCTCGTCCACCTCCTCAGACTGGATTGTACTGAGAGACGGCTGCCTGCGCTGCGACGAGGAGGGCCTGCGAAGCCTTTCCTACCACCCGGCCCTCAACGCTATCTTGGCCGTCACCAGCCGCGGTAGCATCAAAGTTATAGACGGCACTTCGGGGGCCATTCTCCAGGCTTCAGCGCTACACAGTAAGCACCGGAGCCCACTGATACCCAGTAGTTTCAGTTGTGGCAAACCAGCCGCTGGCTGTCAACACACTCTAAACACGACACACGCCGAGTATACAGGCCTAGAGCTAGTTCAGCTGTTTATCCTCTACTGTTACCTTAGTTAGTCTGGTCTGCCTGTTGACAGTAACAATGCAACCTTCAGATGTTGATGTGTGTAATTAGGGTTGCTAATGTTCACCACCGCTGCTCTATGAAATATCCAATATGTAAGCTAACAGGAAGCTAGTTAACTTAGCACAATGCTAGTTCGCCGGGGAACCTTCCTGGCCAGTTTTCTGTTATTCTCGTGGTCAGTCACGACAGCGTGGCATCGTTAGTAGTGCACAGACATTGTGGACATTTTATGCACCACGCCTGCTGCTACTGTTTATTTAAACGTAACCTATCATGACAGAGTGAACTGCTGTGGTAACATCAGAGCTAGCTAACTAGCTAGCGGCTCCTTTAGTTAGTTAATTCGAGCGCTGTCAGTCATTTGAAAACACGGATGTGATGCTGAAAGTAAGGCGACATGCTGTTGCAGAGGTGCTGTCTTGGTTTTCGTGTTGTCGTAGTATGTTTAACTCAGTCAAATTAGCAGCGTGACACTTGGTTTGTATGTCAACACAATGTTCTGTTCCTACGTAATAACAGGACATCACAGAGTTTCTGCAAAAGACAGGAAGTAGCTTCTCAAGCTGTGCACGACTCTCACGGCATTAATTATGGTTCTGTTACAACGGGTGCTATAATGTTTACTGAATTATCCATGTTAGTATAGATAATAAAGAAGGTAGCCTGTTGACACTCTGTTGGTTTTCATTTAATTTAGAGAAAGGGCACTTTTTACTTTCCCCACAGTGTCAAAACACTTGGATTTTACCATTGCATGATTTCCTTTTCTCCAAGCATTACTGGTATTTTTACCAACGTTGTGTCTGACTACCTAACTCTCTTTGAAGTTCAACAAATGTTTTTAAAGAAATCCTGTACAAGGAATTGTGTCCGAATCACTGTCAAAATCTATCCATATCTTCTTTGAATAATAACCAATAGGAAATTGAATCTCAATTTGGCCTATAATTTTTTAGTTATGCTGCTCACAAACTGACAAACACAGCTAAAACATAACTTCTTTAGTGGTGGTTATAAGTAGGGATGGCTTTTTGTGTCTGATTCAACACCAATGTCACATCCTTAGACTATCAATCAATACCAATATTGTTATTGATTGATACTCTTTCTAGCAAAAAATACTATTCAAATATTCAGTGGTATTATGTGTGAAATATTCTTAACTCCAACGTATAAGAGCTAGTCAAAATAATGCAGGGTTCACAGCATGTTGCACTAATGGGAGTAGCTGTCAAGATGCATTCACAGACCCTGGTAGATTTCATCACTTCTGCAGGATCTATGGGGTGTTCAGCTTAGAGGAACAGCTTCAAGAAACCTTAAATCTTGTCACTTCTACAAACACTCATGCCACTGCCACCCTATGGTAATACATGTGCCACAAATTAGGTAGTCATTGGTGTAGAAAGATTTGTTTTTATAAATGCAATAAATGATAAAACATTTGTTTTGTATCTTTTTGATAAATTACAGTAACTGATCTATTTTTCACAATCAAGAGAATTATCGAATGATTTCCCTTCCCTAACCAATATCATTTCTGTTGTCTCTTATAAACACCTTGGTTGTTAATAAGACATTTGTGCTCATGCGTATGTCCACTTGCAATAGGCAGTCAAACTATGTGGTGGACTTTTGCAGCTCCCACTCGTACCCTTGTAATGGTGGTGGTTGTGTAAATTTCTCTTTATAGCATGTTGCCTACTGAAGCATTTGCATCATGTTTTGGGTTCATGGGTCATATCAGAGTTCTAGTGATCAGACTAATACGTGACATTACATGCCTCTTTTAACTGTGTTCTAAGAAGGCACTTTATAGCAAGTGTTTTTTTTTTTAATGCTGTGATCTGCTGAGGATGCAATAACATGACCAATGACTGGAACAGGATCAATAAATTGATCAGGGAGACAGGATCCACTGTTGGCTTGATTCCAAACATCACAGAGCAGAGAATCAGGAAGAAGCTCCACAGCAGTCTGTCATTAACATGATCATCCTTTGTTCAGTTTACTCCTGTCTCCAAAGTGCTCCACTCCTGCAGCATTTCAACTTTTCTTATGGCCAATTATTGATTGTAATGTTGTGTTTTTATTTTGTCATGCATGTGTATGTGGCAAACCAGTTTTTCCTGCTGAGGATAAATAAAGTTAATGCTTTCCTACTCTTAAAATGGTGTTAGCCACTAGCCGACTGATGTGTGTGTGTGTGTGTGTGTGTGTGTGTGTGTGTGTGTGTGTTAGTCCTTGAGGAGGAAGTTTCACTTTGACCATTATCAGTGAACTAAGCTAACACCAACTGTAACTGTAACTGCAACTGTATAACTGTAGCAGCTTTTTCCATATAAAGCATTTGTGGTGACCATGGCTCACTTCACAGCCAGAGCTATAGTTTTGTCAGTGTGGGTGTTGACTGTAAACAGTATTACTACATTAAACTTGCATACAAAACAGTGTTATTTTGCACTGACTTGTCACTGTTTTTGGATGCTTTTTTTCCCACCAGACTTCATGTTGTGTGTACATTGACTAGTTGGTAAACTGGGTTTTCTGCAATGTTTTGGTCAGGTGATGCCATTTTCAGATGTGGCACTTTGCTCTCTGGTCTCAGTTTTTGTTTAATTTTACATCCTATATTCTTCTCCTGGTTAAAACCACTGGGATACTGGGATATTCACTGCACACCTACCAAGCTTATATTTTAACTGCTGATCAGATGTAAATCAGAGAAATCTGTCAGAGAAAGTTTGCTGTCACATTTGCATGAGTCCTTCATCTCCTCTTCAAATCTGTCAAATAACACTCTAGTATGAGAAAGGTTAAACTGATTCTGACTGCATCATTAAAAAACAGTAATCATATGTAATTATACTAGTAACAAATTACATATTATATACAAAATGTTTTGCATACAAATTTTAAAATTCTAGAGATGCTGGTACATTCAGATGTGGCAACACCACTGTTTCCCCTACACCGATGCACCCACCACAAAAGTCCAACAAACTCAGTACCTTCTTCACATGCTTTGGAACAAGCAGCAACATTGGGACTAATGCTATTATGAGAAGTAAAGTGAGTGAGCTGGCTGTCATGTAGCTAAACTACCTCTGTGTTTGTGTATAGTATGATGTTAAATAGTGATTAAAATGGTGGACCTGTCACTTCTCTACATGTTTGTTAAAGAAGTGATTTGATATTGGAGCGTTTACATTTATATTCTATGCAAACACTAATGAACAATGACATTTGTGGTCTTTGCTCCCCTCTTCAGTGAGTAGACCAGTATGAGTATGTGGCAGTGCATTAGGAGAGGACAGAACTCCTCCATCATACATGGACTCGCATACAGTACATGCTTCAGCCAAGACCAAAGCATGTTATCTTTGTTTTCTACACATTTGTTAAAGATTTGTTACCAGAGTGCAGGGGTTGCACTAGGCTTTTTAGATTGTAAAAAATTCCCTCATTTTTCTCTCATTCACACCTGCACAGTCTATTTTTATCTGTCATTTTAATTTTGACCTTTTTTAAAATGATATTGACACATAGTCTATCTATTAGTATTTTGTTTTCAAAAACAACCTGACCACAATAACATTTGCAGGGATTTAATTTTTCAGGCACAGAACTTATTTAATGCTTTGTTTTTTTCTGCAGTGACAGCAGAGGGAAGCCATTAAAACACTGTAGCTTAATGTTTTGGCAAATATGAATGATGCAAAGATACAGAATTAGACAATCACAATTAAAGTGTGAGCAAATTTAGAAGAACTTTAAACTGTACTCGGCTGACTTTCTGTAGCCTGTCCTGAATGCACTCAAACCTGCCACCTGCTTCACAGGGACTTAGGTTTGGTACACTTGAGACTGGAATCACCAGTGCCACTACAGCTAGAGTTCTGAATTCGGGGAACATTTCTCCAAGGGAAGTTATCACACGTCGGCAAGAATCTCTGAACGTGGGATTTACCGAACCTGCAAGCGGTCGCTTCATCGGGAGAAATCCTGCAGCATCTGCTTCTTCTGTAATAGTGGCAAAGCTGCACCTTTCTGTCTCAGATTTGGTCACAGATGCACTCCAAGGCCTCCAGTCCATAGCTCTTTATTGCACTGTCAGCACCTGATTAGCGAGAGGCGTTTTTAGACTGAGAGAGGAAGCAGGAGCACTCAGAGAGAACCTACACACACACACAGAGGACCTTGCTGTGAGGCAACAATGCTAGCCGCTGCAGCACCGTGTAGTCCCTTGCACCATCCATATATATAATAATACAACACAAAGGAACAATATTATTCCATATCTAAATAATTTAGAGTACCCCTGTCCTTACCAGCACCTTGCTTTTGCTGCGCTTTTATGACAATGACCAAGCAAGATGTGCTAGGGACATTAATGTTGTCTCATCATCTGTTAGCCCTTTGTATAGAACAAATGTTTGGATTTCATTTACCTGGTACAAGATATGAGGGTGAACACAGTGAGTAACTGAGGTTTCCCTGAGTTACCACACTGAACCATAGATTAATGTAACATGTCATGTTTTTTTCATGCAATAATTAATTGCCGGCCTTTTCTCCTTCAGAAAGCTGACACTGTGTGCTCTGTTCTTCTCTGTGTCTCTATTAGGTAAGCCTGGTGGTCGAGTCAGGTGTCAGTACTTGCCTGCAGTGGACAAGGTGCTTTTTGTGGATGACTATGCAGTGGGATGCAGGAAGGACCTGAATGGTATCCTGCTCCTGGACACAGCTCTCCAGCCTCCAGTGGCCAAGCCGGAGGATATGGTTCAGCTTGAGCTGCCGGTCACAGAGGTAAGAAGAGAGCCGCACTCAGTAAGCTTACATGACATTAGAAAAACTCTGTATTACTCTGTGTAAATTAAAGTGCACATTTTTCTGCTTGATTTTATTTTCAACAGCAGATCATTTTCAGAACAGTAAAATAAAAATAGTACTGTGAACAAACTGTGTGCACCTGTGTGAAGCCTGCTTTGGTCTGTGATGTGTTGCCCTACTGCATTCCATTTAGGTTCGAAGTTGGAACTGGGAGTGACGTCACCCCCAAATTGACTGCATTCCACTTGAGGAATCAAAAAAAAAAAACATGGACACAAATATATGGGCTAGCCATTATTAGCAATACTAGCCAATAAAGAACATGTATGACTGATTTACTGTGAGACACATATGACAGAAGTCCTATTAGTGGTGAAAGTATCAGGGTTTTTATGGTGGCAGTCATCTTGAAATCCCATGTGGTTGGTGGGGTTGGTCTGAGTTTCTGAGTTAGAAATCCAATTTCATGGCCTCGGACATTTTGGATTACAATAAAAAATGGTATACATCATTAAGCTGGCCTGGGTGCTCTTTGCATGCCCGACAGTTCCTATCCCAGTTAATACCCTGAAATAATAGAAGAGGTCAGTATACGAAAGAATAAGACAACATTGACAAAAATATGGCAAAATTCAGGCTGGTAAATGTTTTTGGCCCTTGAGGAGACTAATGTTATGCTCTGTCAGCTTAAAGAATTTAATATCCTTAAGTTAAGGTATGGTACGAAGACTTGGAATGACATGCTAACATCTAGCTGCATACTGGAAACTGCCTAAAACTAACAAGCTGAAAGAGGGAGTATCACCACCTATTAGAGTTGAGGCAGACACTATTCAAAAAATGGATACCCCTCCAGTGTTTGTGTACAGGGACAAGGACACTTGCCCAACTGAATGGTGTTATTGTGCATGGAAATGTACTGACTATAAACAGGTACGCCAGGAAGCAACTTAGCAGTGTTTAGTGTCACCTGATACTGTTTGTGACACCAGTTGTGTTTGGCCTGGATAGATGTGTAAGCCTTTTTTGTTCTGCAATCATCGGGTCAGATGAAATGCTGATTACAGCCCTGTGACTCTTAATTAGGGGTGGGTGATATATCAATATATGCACAATTATTAAACCATATCAAAAGTGTTAAACTGTGTAGTTCTCTTTCACTGCTCGCTCCCCTGCCCAATTAAACCTCTCGGACACGTAGTGTTGCCAACTATCGAGTATTCCGACCCCGTCGACTCTTTTTAAAAAAATAAGCAACCAGCGACAAATCTAGCAACTTTTTCTTGGTGTTATTATAGACTTTTTCCCTGGTTTGCTCATAGTACTATTTTAATTTTGCTGTTCTGAAAATGATCTCTTGTTGAAAATACAATCAAGCAAAAAAAATGTGCATTTTAATTAACAGTTTTTCTTTTTATTTCTCAGCAATTGTTGTTTATGGTACTCTTATGTTTTTTTAAGGTCTGTATGTTTATGGTATTAAGAGCTACTGCACATTAAGAAGGCCTGCCATGTAATTAATTATTTTCATTTTTCGAGTGTATGGGTTAGTCTGCGTGGTTCAAAATTAATAGCTTGCTCTATTAAATGTGATGATGATTTTTTTTCCATTTTTGGAATATTTCAAAATATCGAGATATATATCGTGTATCACGATATGTCCTAAAAATATCGCAATAATGATGATAAGCCATTTCGCCCAGCCCGAACTCCAATCTTTGAGCTGGTTACAATAATTCTCACTTATTAACAGTTCAGTAACTGCAGCAGTAATTATAAAAGTAACCAAAGAACCAATGTTTCCCCGAGAATGAATATAGTCTATTACGATAGCATAAGAATATTTTTTTGAAAACTTGGATCAATGTTCCATCAATAAATAATCAGATGTACCTTCATTATCTTTTGGCAAAGGTACACATTTTGCAGAATTTAGTGGTGAAGTTGCATGTTGCAGTTTAAATATCCCTCACCCTTCCAAGTGAGAACCTGTGTAGCCTTCAGTTAGCATCAAAACTCAAAAGATGTTAAGTTTGTTGACTGTGGGCTTTTGTAAAAACATGGTGATCCAAAATAGTTGCTTTTGTGAAGCTGACCTGGCTCCTGATATAAAAGACCTATTCTGAGGTAATAAAAAATAATAGTTCACACAAGCACTTCCACTTGCAGCATAATTATTTTTCTGAGAAATCAAATCACCTAAATTCTACACACAAGACATCCATCCATCCATCCATCCATCCATCCATCCATCTATTTTCTGCCGCTTATCCGAGGTCGGGTCATGGGGGCAGCAGCTTAAGCAGAGAGCTCTTCTGGGGGGATCCTGAGCGTTCCCAGGCCAGCCGAGAGACATAAGCTGTGTCTCAATCCGGGGGCTGAATCCTGCTAAGTGTGCAGCCAACGCAGTCATCTCCTCCTTAGTGCGCAGTTGACGGAGGAGGCGGAAGTAGTGCGCTATGTGAAATGAGACGTTCCAGCCAACGGAGGGTGGAGTGGGGTGCGCTTTCCTTTTCTTCCTCTCCTAATAAATTCTGGCAGGCTGCACACCGAGTGCTTAAATACTGCCATCTACAGTTCAAACTCCTGAATCAGAGTTCTTCTGCTCCTTAAAGTCTGACTGTTGATTTAAGTCCTAATCAGCCAAAACGTCCTAAAATTCTGATAAATTTAAATATATTTGATGTAAAAAATCTAAAAAATATCTAAAATATACTTTATTTAGAACTGAAAGTATCATTATTTAGTGTTTTTGTCAGTTCTTGTTTTTTGTTGTTTCAGTTTATCAGTTTTGTGATTATTTATTAGTTTTGATGGACCCTCCAGTTAATATTCTCACTCATTTTCTACCGCTTTATCCACTAGGCGTCGCGGGGAGCTCTGGTGCCTATCTCCAGCTAACATAGGGCGAGAGGCAGGGTACACCCTGGACAGGTCCCAGTTAATATTATTTTTTAAATATTTCATGTAATACTGGAGTAAATGTAGATGACACTGGTGTGTGATGTATCACAGACTGAGAGACAAACATGGACAAGGCAAACAATTTCCCTTAAATGTGACGAACCAGGTATATGATTTACAAATATAACTTCTCCTCGCAGATTTATGATTTGAACAACAGATAGAATAAAACATTATTTCTAAAACAATATTTTATCAACAACATTATATATGAAAGTCAACTAACCAATGCAGTCAACTCTATATTTATTAATTGTTCACAACAGATAATTTTGGACATGAAATATTAGAACTAACACAGGTTTGACCAGGTCAAATAAACCTGGTTAAGATTCTTAACTCTTCTCTTTAATCTACAAGTAATAATACCTAAATAATATCAAGAATGTGTTCAAGTTACTTAGTAAATCTTATTAAGTATTAAATGAAATATACCTAATTATATCAAAATTCTATTTTATTTTGTATTGTTATTTTTGTGGAGTTAATTTTATTTATTTATTCTTCTTTTGCATTTTGGTATAATTTACTATTATCCAGGTTCCACCGGACCTGTTCCCGTGTTGCTGTAAAATAAATAAATAAATAAATAAATAAATAAAAAACTCTGTCGCTGGAGCGCAAAGACTTCTGGGATAGCCCACCGCTGTGAAGGATACACAAATGTATCCTTCCAAAACGGGCAAACGTCAGTCGCATAAGAAGGAGTCAACAAGTCGTGTGACAATTGGGACAGCCTACGGCACAGTGCTGTGACGCATTTTGACGACATCCGGACGAGGAATCCACACTTAACAGGATCCAGCCCCCGGATTGAGACACAGCTATAGTCTATCCAGTGAGTCCTGGGTCGTCCCCGGGGCCTCCTCCCAGTGTGACGTGCCCAGAACACCTCACCAGGGAGGCGTCCAGGAGGCGTCCTCACCAGATGCCCGAGCCACCTCATCTGGCTCCTCTCGATGCGGAGGAGCAGCGCTTCTACTCTGAGCCCCTCCCGGATGACGGAGCTTCTCACTCTATCTCTAAGTGAGAGCCCAGACACCCTGCGGAGGAAACTCATTTCGGCCGCTTGTATCTGCGATCTCATTCTTTCAGTCATTACACACAACTCATGACCATAGGTGAGGGTAGGAAATAAATGGACGACACTCTCCCTCACCTGGATGCGGGTCACCAGGGCCTCCTCTGGAGCCAGGGAGTGGGAAACGGTGGCCCAGTGACCGGGCATACACCCATGGGGCCCGGCCAGGCACAGCCCGAAGAGGCAACGAGGGTCCCCCTTCTCATGGGCTCACCACCTATGGGAGGGGCCAAGGAGGTCGGGTGCTGTGTGAGCTGGGTGGTGGCAGAAGGCAGAGACCCTGGCAGTCCGACCCTCGGTTGCAGAAGTTGGCCCTCGGGATGTGGAATGTCACACAAGACTTCGTTCTACTGAAAAAGAGCAAAGAGAGGAAGGAGGAGGAGGAGGGGGGTTGTAAGTGGCCATCAGGGGTGATTCTACAGTATATGCTTCCACCAATTCATGTGCAATCATGCAACAGCATAATATTGCATGGGCACACGAGCAAGAGGCAAACAGTGACACTCCACATAGATCTACAAAACAGCAACAGAACAAAACAAGAAGTTATCATTTCTTATGTTATTACCAAAAAATTGTAGAAGAAAAAATGCTATTTTGTGCTCATTCTCTTTTTTCAGCCTATTTGTCTCTCAACCACTGTGGTGTTCTTTATCTTCTCATTGAGCTCTCAGTGAGATGTAATGACTTTGTTATAAGATTTAATAAATCCTGAATATCTATATGTTTTTGAATAAATTTTAAAATATGTAATCTATGGTCTTCTTCTTTTAGCTTCTTCTTTTAGAGGTTGCCACAGTGGACCGTCTGCCTCCATCTTGTCCTCTCTTTTGTGTCCACTGTTATACCAACTGTTAACATGTGCTACTTCATATCGTTCAGTCTTCCTCTTTTTTTCCTGCCTGTCAGCTCCATCTTCATCATCCTTTGTCCAGTATATTCTAGACTCTATTACTTTATCTCCAAACTGTTCATCCTGAGCTGTCCCTCAAATGAATTTCTAATATGTCAATCCAGGTCACTCCCAATGGAAAATCTCAGCATATTCAACTCTGTCACCTTCAGCTCCAACTACTGGTTTTTGGACAGCGTCACTGTCTCCAAGCCATACAGCATAGCTATGATCTAGTCGATAATTATAGACCTTCCCTTTTATTTTTGCTGCAAAAGTGAAAGAAAAAATTAAGACTCAATGTCTACATTTTGGAACAAATTTATGACTGGGTGTCTGTGCTTATGTCTGTTTTTAGGCCCAGCAGATGTTGTCAGCCTGTCAGGAGAAGGTTGATGTGTCCAACACAGAGGGCTATGAACTCTTTATCACTCAGCTCAAAGAAGGCTTGAAGAATATCTCACACGAGACAGCAGCCAATCACAAAGTGGCCAAGGTTAGTCTGAGTGTGGTCTGTCACAACTGTCAGATCAAGTATCTAGTAAACCCTAGAGAGAGAGAGTAGTGTGGGGTAGTGTAATCTCTGACATCTGTATTTGTTAAATCCAAACTCAATTACATAAGTATATTTTTGTCACTATTAGTATATTTTGAATTATTGACACTGAGCTTGTGATTAAAATTAGTGGTACCAAGTGACTATATTTGGAGGTCACTTACCTTAAAGACAGTATTTTTTTGTGTCAAATTGTGGCACAAATTAATGGAATAAAATGTTTTCTGTAATTCGACACGTTGGAGGAGTCAAACAGTTTGTGAGATGGTGATTGTGTCACAAAAAATTTACTGATTCTAAGGCACTGGGCCCTATCTTCTTTATTTAATCTAAAAGAAATAAACACACATCCTGACACGCATGGCAAATTTCATCCAATAATTATTGTCAAAAAAAAACAAACTGTTGAATAAAGATGGGGAATAATATGTTCCACTTCTTAGCATTTAGCAGAGTTAGCAGCAGAATTAGTCTGCATGCGGAATGTATCGTTTGGCTTCTAGGACTATTGTCTGCATATTATGACTGCAAATACCTGTAGAGTAATGGATGCCGTCTGTGCATGGCTATAGTTGCTGATATTAGATATTAGACTATGCTCGGCTAGAGAAGAGATTCCAGAAGTGAATTATTACATTGAAGTTATTGCTTCTGTCTACTTTGGAAGTATAGTATGTTTCTTTTGGCTAAAATCTGTGCCATGTTGCTGAAAGCTAAATGACACAAAGAGCAGTTTAAAATGTTGTTTTTGTGATTGAAGGTGGTATAAAACGTTATTTCATATATTCGTTTTGTTTTTAAAAGATACTGTGTATGGCTGAAAGGCACCTTTAAGGTAATTTTTAAAATGAATATTTCTTTCTCTCCACAAAAAACCAAATTATCATGATGACATTGTGTTACATTTCAGTGTAGAAAAGACAGTTTATGTTGTATACACTAACTGTTGTGTGTGTGTTGCAAAGGAGAGTTTTGAACATGGTTCCTTTATTATAGCTCTTTTACCTTGCAGTACTAGACTCTAATCCATGTCTCCCCTGTCAGTGGGCGACAGTGACCTTCCATCTCCCCCACCATGTATTGAAGTTGGTGGCCAGTGCCATCGTCAGCGAGCTGAAGAAAATCAACCAGAACATAGCTGCCTTGTCTGTGGCCTCATCCATCTTGGACAGACTCTCCTATCTCTTGTCAAGTGCCAGGCCTGAGCTTGGGGTTGGCCCTGGACGCTCTGTAGATAGGTGAGTCAGCAGTGAAGCAAAACTGGCCTTTCACACATATCAAGGTCCCTGCTCTGGAGTTCATGTCTTTTAAAGGTCATGACGGGAATTTGTTTCTGAAACCTTTTTGAATCTTATTTGTTGAAGCCATCAATAAAGTTGACTAAAAAAGCTCATGCAGTAACCTAAAAGTGTCCTTCACACTCAAATTAGCAGATATACCTAGAATTTGTGAACCAGGTGGACCCACTGAATAAGGCCTTCAACAATAAGGCCTTCAAGGCCTTTTTTTTTCAGAGACCCGCAGTGAAACTTTTGCAGGTGTAATTATTTTGTGTCTTTTACCTATCTTTTGACCTTTTGAAGTGAGACTACAGTTACCCATATTCACTGATTGTTTTTGTCTGTAAATGGCATTTTAAAATGAAAACGTAATAGTCTGGATGTAAAGTAGCATCTAAATCAGTTAGTCAGTCAGAATATCATATGTGCTGATATGAAGTAAAGTGTTAATAAAAAGTATGCACGAAAAAACAGTTGAAGTATAATAAACTTAAAAACAACACGTGAACTGTCAAGCCCACAGGGTTTATAAGAGTACAGTTATTATGACAAGAGACTTACTGTACATGATTTATTGTACTTGGAATATTGTAACAAATATTATTACTATTGCACAAGTGATGGATAGTGGCAGTTGGCTCATAGAATGTATTCATTCCAGTCTATCAGTTAAGAGTGTGTGACACCCTGAGGGATGAATTTAACAGTTTGATGGCAGCTATAAGGAATGTTTTCCTGTGGTGCTCTGTGATTGTGAGGTGACTATTCAGTGACACCAAGGGAAGCTCTGCTTTCTTTAAAATTTCATAAAATAAATGGTCAAATATGCACTGTTGTGTTTACATTTTATTATTAAGTATTATTAAGTGCTCTAAAATGTAATCAACTATATATGATTGGTTAGTTCAGACTCAGATGATCATCACAGATCATTATTGGGATTTTCTTCTCATACATTCCTTTAGCAGCACACTGAATTAAAACTAGTGGAATCTCAGCTTCAATTGATCTCTATGAGACAGCACGGAATAGATTTTTATTTCACTGTCGTAAGCTCAAGGCTGATTGGATAAATGTGGCATGGTGTGTATAAATAAATGAAATGAAATGAACCGCCGCTATTTTATCATTCCAACATGATGCAATACAGAGCAACCGCCACTGCTCTGTACTGTGTTATTTCAACATGATGCTATACAAAGCAACCGCTGGTGCGCCATAGAGCAACTGCTGCTGTACAGAGCAACCTGCACTATACAGAATCATTCTGACATGATGCAGCACAGAGCAACTGCCACTGTACTGCGTCATTCCCGCATGATGAAATACAAAGCAACCGGTGCTGCTCTGTTCAGAGTAACCGCCACTGTACTGCATCATTGCAGCATGATTCAGTACAGAGCAACTACCACTGCTCTGTACAGAGTAACCGCCACTGTACTGCATCATTCCAGCTTGATGCAGTACAGAGCAGTGCTGGTTGCTCTGTACTGTTGGAATGAGTCCGCCATTTAATGTACACTTCCCATCCTCTCAAGCACGCCATTGAGGGCCTGGGAAGTGTTTTAATTGACATTGTGCAGCTTTTTACAGTGTTGAACTAACTGACAGTAGATCAAATCTGAAAATATTAATTGTTATATGGTACAGGAGTCTGGGTGGGTGTGTTTTTAACAATGCAGTGCTCTCTGCAGATCGTTGATGTACAGTGAGGCCAATAGGAGGGAGACCTTTACTTCTTGGCCACATGCTGGGTACAGGTGGGCTCAGCCTGACCCAATGGCTCAAGCAGGTTTTTACCACCAGGTAGGTAAAGCTTATCTGATTTTAGGCATATTCTCTGTTTGCTGTCATACACATTCACTATTTTTATAATGTTTGCAGTCAGAGGGCTACATGCCTGAGCAGTAAAACATGATGGTGTGAAAGTTTATTAACTCCGAGAGGTAATGTGATTCCCCCGTGATTCCCCAGTGCAGAATACTTGACATTACCCAACACACACCATCTCTCCTGTGCATTCGCATAGTTGCTTCTTATAATTGACTTTGGGCTTGTTTTTATGTAAAGCCACTTACAAATATTGGGAGTCACAGGTTGCAGGTTTTTTAAGCTTGTTGCTAAAGTGTAGATGTGTTTTGGACTTCTTCCCTTCTACACGAGTTTGATAGTTTGTCCACTTGCTGGATTGGTCCACACACTCGTTCTCTCCGTCCACCTTCCTTTACCCCATTAACACAGGTGACAGCAGAGAGACAGAAGCTCATAGTGAATTATTATGAAGCTTAATTTACACACATCATCTCACTGAAGGTCCACTGTAACCCCCCTCCACACATCTTGTTTTGGGAAACAAACATCCAAGCAATCTGCCAGTGTTTTAAACGTTTGGACTGTACATCATCAACAACACTCGCTCTGATTGGGAGGCTTTAAATCTGAAAAAATAACATGATTGAATTACATGACTGATTTTAACACGTTCTAAAAATATTTCAAACATGTGAATAATTTAGACCTAGTCTGCTGGAGGAGAGTGGGATCTTCTGCCGTCCCTGATATACAGTTTCTGACACTTGTCTGAATGTTGTGGCTGAAGTCTTTTTCTTTATTGTTGAGATGTATATTTATAATGAAAGAGTTGGAAATCTGAGTTTGGTTCTGTTTTAAGACATATGGATTTGCAGTCCTGGAACTAAAAGAAAAAAGCAAGATGAGCACATAAGAAGGCAATACATATGTGGATTCAGGATGATATTTATGTATGTGTGCAAAGTTTAATTATCAGAGGTTTACTGTGTCTATAATGTACTTGGAACAACAGTCTAAAATTGATTTGTAAAGGTTCATATCCCATCTGTTTTATAATGTTTAATAAATGTTAAAAGTAAATGTACATAGTTGTATTGTTGAGTTAGTTGATGATTTGTTGACTGAAGTTGACTAGCTGGTTGTTTGTTTGCCAGTGTGAGGTAAAGATTCCACAGTGTAGGGGGCTAATGTCAGTTTTTCACTGAATGGTAGCAAGTGGCTGTTTGTCACAATATAGATACACGTTTTGGGGTGAAGGCATTATTTATTCATCATCAGTCCTGTGGTGTTAACATTGACACTGACAGCAAGCGGCCGAGGCAGAGAAGAAAATTTTGGCTGAGGGCTTGTTCAGAACATTAACATAACTTAATATGCTAGTAAGAGGGCAAAAGTTGTTAAAAAATGCTTTATCGTAATGTATGTCTAATACAGGAACACCAAATTAGCATACTCCTTTTTACACAAGGACACGATTCAGTGTGCAAATAAATAAATAAATAGCCGGTGAGCTTAACCCTCCCCCCAGTGTTCAACCCAAAGTTACGCTCTTGGGCATGGCTACAACCCAGAGATGTAAGTTCAGAGAATGGGAGAGTAAGAGTGGAGACCGAGAGAGAGTAGTAAAACAGTGTTTACATCCTTTCTGTTATGTGAAGGCCACCATAGTTCCCTGACATGCTTTGGGAAATGAAAGTGAGTCCGCTGTTTGTTACAATCTACAGTGTCACCATTAGATAGTAATAATTTTTACTTTAACCTCATTTAAGTCTGCTGTTTTCACCTGTCCTTTTTTTTTTTTTGCTTAATCAAGTTGCACTGAAAGTGACACAATGTAGGATTTTAACCCTTTAAAAATGATATCTCCAAGATTATTTTGATGATACATCAATTTACAATAGGGTTAATGTCACCTCTGTCAAAGCCTGAGCAGATCTGCTCCACCTGAACAGGCAATGTATAGCTTCTGCTTTTGGGTCCATGCCACAAATGGAACCAACAACATTCTCTGTTAAGGTGGGGGGCGGTTAAACTTTGAATTTGTTTGAGTTCACGACTTGCAGCCTAGAAGTGTCATACCGATGAAGTAATTAACGCCCTATTGTGAATGAATAGGGTAAGATGAAATTCACCTCTGTTATTTGTTAATTCATGTGCAAGAGTTATCATTGTAAGTGTCAGCGAACCTGCCATCTTTCCACAGCCTGCCTCAACAGGGGATGACAGAGCCATGTGTTTCACCTGCAGTGTGTGTCTGGTCTGTTGGGAACCTACAGATGAGCCATGGCAAGTGCATCCTATTTATTGCAGTACTTGTATACATGATTTAGCTGCAAGAGTTTGGAAAGCTCAGCTAAACTGTGTTACTATTCTATACATGTTTGTAACACCTCACATTTCTCCATTAATTAAAGGTCAGAACACGAGAGACATTCTCCGAACTGTCCATTTGTAAAGGGTGAGCACACACAGAACGTTCCACTGTCAGTGACACTAGCTACCAGCCCTGCCCAGTTTCCCAACAGCCCGGACAGTTCAGACAAGATCGCTTGCTATGGCTTTGGCAGCTGCCTGCAGTTCCTCGCTGCCGCTACCAAGAGGGGCAAGATGTGCATCTGGGACATCTCCAAAATGATGACGGTCAGATCACTCAACTGTAGATGCATGAAAAGAGTATCATGTGTCACTGTGTGTCACATACAAAGATGCTGACGTTAGAGATCATAATTAGAGTTGACCCTAGATTAAAGTGTGTGATTGTGTGTGTTCAACAGGTGCACTTGAAGTTTGACATCAACCCATACGACCCTGCCATCCTGAGGCAGCTGATCCTGTGTGGTGGGGAGCAAAGCCAGCAGACACTGACTGAGTCTCGGAGACCAACTCTGGCCTGGTTGGAGGAGTCCTCCTCCTGCTCTGACCTGCCCAAGCTAGAGGGAGACAGGTGAAATACACACACGTTCACAGTCACACTCACAGTCAATATACCTATCAAAAGTGTGTTTCACTTTAGGGGTCACTCTGTCCAACCAGTTCAAGTTGTAACATCATACATTCTGTTGTTTTAAAAATACTTAAAGGGATAACTTAAATGGATAATATACTGTTGAAGGGTGTTGGTATGAGGTACTGATATACAATGTACAGTATAGTTAGCTCTGACTGTGCTGTTCACACTCCCTGTGTTGAGAACCACCCCAGACATGGAGGCTCAATCACACTAAAACATATTTAACTGGAGTATCTGGAGTGTGTTTGAACAGCTCATCACAGGACAGAACATAAAGTTGTGTGGGTTTGTGCACAATGATCTCTGAATGTTGTGTAGTGTAACATTGGATTAAGAAACATCCATGAATCAAAGGATTGTTTATCGTATGACAAAACAGTGTGGGAACAGAATGTTGAGATGCAGCATATTGTTGCACATTCATTAAATCACTCACTCTGTGGGATGTTATAATAATAATAATACACTGTATTTATACAGCACTTTTCTTTACTATTGTTACTACGTGCTTTAACAGTCAAGTCAAACCGAAACAAATAATTCAAAGCTTTTGCCTGGAATGGCAGAGAAAGAAAGAAAGAAAGAAAGAAAGAAAGAAAGAAAGAAAGAAAGAAAGAAACCCTACAGATCACACAATGAGCAATCTCTTGGCCTTAGTGGAGAGAAAAACTCACCCATTTAATAGGAAGAAATCTCTTGCGGAGCAAGACTCAAAGATATGGACTATCTGCCTTGGCTGATTGGGGTGAAGGAAATAGGGCACAGTGGAGAGGCTTACTGTGTCATTTTAATGTGTTGACTTAAAAATGACATAAACAAGGATTAAATAAGATAAGAAAATAGACACATAAGTAAGTTAAAATAGACTATACTTTGCATAATTAACGGAAAAATGGGGGACAGAGGAGATATGGGGGTCAAAGATAAATGATAGGACAATAGAACAAATATCTAAGTTAAGAAAGGGAAAAATTACCCAACTTAACAAAATTAACAAATTAAAAACAAGGATTAAATAAGATAAGAAAATAGACAACATAAGTAAGTTAAAATAGACTATACTTTTCATAATTAACGGAAAAATGGGGGACAGAGGAGATATGGGGGTCAAAGATAAATGATAGGACAATAGAACAAATATCTAAGTTAAGAAAGGGAAAATTTACCCAACTTAACAAAATTAACAAATTAAGGCCAGTAAAACTAAGAATCTCATATTAAAAGGATAAGACAATTAAATACTCTAATTAATTTAACATAAGAGGGAAAGAATACAAGTTAACAAGTTAAGAATGACACAGCAACTATGGCGGCACCATAAAACTAAAAGGTAAAAATTCTAAAGGCAAATAACTAACTAGTAATTCTTTGTGTCATTTGTTTCATTTTACTCATCTTTATGTAACCACATCTTTTCTTCCTAGTGATGACCAGTTGGAAGATTCAGACAGTGAAGAGCATTCCCGTTCAGAGTCAGTAACAGGTATGACCCCTTGCTATTTTAACTGTGTGTAATCTAATATCTGGTGGTTCACTATCATCATCACTAATGTGTGAAAAGGAAAAATCTCAGACCCCTTTTTTTTCCCTCTTGCCAATATTTTCAGGCCAGCCATCTCAGTGGGAGAGCATGGATGTGAGTCTAGGGGTGACAGCGCTGAGTGTCGTCCAACAGCCAGAGAAGCTCCAGTGGGAGGTGGTTGCCAGTGTGCTTGAGGACACAGTCAAGGACCTGGAGGAGCTGGGAGCCAACCCCTCACTTAACCAGACCAAGGCCCACAGCCAGGCTAAAGGAAAAGACAAGGTCCCTGAACACCACAACATTCCCTACCCCTGCCTGCTGGCTGGAGGCCTGCTCAGCTATCGCTCAGCATCCACCACCCTGATGGCTGGACCCCCACCCACAGCTCCATCCACAACACGCAGGACCACAGATGGACCTTTGAGAACTCAGGGCCCTGAACCCTTCCACTCTGGGCCTGTACAGGACCAGGGTCCAATGGAGATAGAGAACAACAATTCTCAGACTGCAGCTGCGCAGCAGAGCTTTTCTAATCTAACAGGTTCTCAAACTCCCAGCCCCTCTTCTCTGCAGGCTGTGCACAGGACTATACCCGTGCTGCTGTTGTACAGCATCAGAGAGGTTGATGACAAGTCCACAGGGCAGGTATTTGCCCACATGAACAACCTCATGAGCAAGGGGCTTCACGAGGAAGGCTTCACTGTTCCACAGATCATAGAGATGGAATTTGACACACATGAGCAGCTTCTTCTGCAGGATCCCCCAATCACCTATATTCAACAGTTTGCTGATGCAGCAACTAATCTGGCAGGGTTAGACGGACATTCTGACAAATGGAGCACACTTGCTGCGGCTGGCGTTTCCACTCCACCTCGACCTGGAGCACTGGTGCAGTGTTTGAGACTCCCCAAACAGCTGGAGGATGAGAATCTTTACATGGACTCTATCACACCCTGTTGGGACGGCGTGCACCTTCTGGTCATCTTGCAGCCGTGCGGTGCCGAATCTCTGAGCGCCACCAACCAGGTGGAGGCCCTCAACAATCTCAACCGCCTGCACTCGGCGCTCTGCAGTCAGCGCAAAGGTGAACTCTTACACCCAGTGGCTAATGGGTTAGAAGGCCACCATCCAGGAGAGTCACTGCCTCAGACACCCCTCATCCTTCCACCACGAGACCAGCAGCAGCAGAGGTCTTCCAGTGGAGGGAGTGGAGGGGGCTATCTTGCACTCTACAAGCTTGACTACTCCACCCGTATCATCACCTTGGATGAGGAACCTGTGAAGGTGCAGCAGATCTGGGACCCCTGTGATGCAATCACCTCTCATATTCTTCTTCCTCCAGATGTGCTGGACAGCAGGGAGGATGAGAGTGAAGAAGCCTCTGATGAGGCTCTCCCCTCCGCTCCCAAAAACTGCACGCCTGGGTTTGGAACAGGCCCTGCAGGTTCTTCTACCTCAGGAACTGGGACTGCATGTGGAGCAGCCACAACCAGCAGTAGTGCTACTGTCACCAGTCCTGCTACCTCTGCCTCCAGCCCCAAAGACTGCAGTCGGTTAGAGGTGGCAGGTCTTGGACACCTGGTGGTGACCACACGAGCTGGGTACATTATGATACTTGACCTGTCTACATTGGAGGTCCTGGCCAAGGTGGAGCCACCTAAGAAAGAGGGGTCAGCAGAGGAAACGGACCCCTTTGTTTCAGTTACCTATTGCTCTGGGACCGATCGCCTTTGTGCGTGCACCAAAGGTAAGCCACTTATTCCTGGCTGTGTTTGCCTTCAGACTACAACACTCATGACTCTCAAATGGACAGGTTTGTGTCACTGAGGTAAATCTGAATGATGGATTTCAGACACAGAAGTCACAAAATAACACATTTGAACTTACTGATGGCGGCAGCAGTAGATCAACAACTCATATGTGCCATGATGGAAAAATCACTTATTTTCTCTCTGGACTTTGGTGCGAGAGAGTCAATTACAAAGCAACAAAAACTTTCAGAAAATGCTGTTTAAACTGCAATTTAATGGTAACATAGAGTGAGCCTTTTATTACTACAGTGCCTCCAGGTAGATCCTCTACAGCCTGCAGGTTTTCATTTTGTCTGTGTTCTCCTCTTAAGGTGGAGAACTTCATTTCCTTCAAATTGGAGGTGTGTGTGATGATGTAGACGATGGAGACATGTTTATTGATGGCCCCCTTTCTAAAGGGGCTGAACTGCTGCTTGAGGGAGCCAAGCCTTCCTCCAACCCTTCTAGCCCAGGGATCACAGGTACAGCTCACACAAGACACTGAAGTCATGTATTCTTTACATGGGGTTCAGTGCATCACACCACAGTTCACTTGTTCATCCATCCCCAACTGTGCAGGAGTGGACCTCCTGGTGGACCAACCACTGACTACAGGGAACCTGATGTCGCTGGTCGAGCTAACGCGCTTCGAAACCCTGACCCCCCGTTTCTCAGCCACAGTACCACCATGTTGGGTGGAGGTGCAACAGGAACAGCAGCAGCGCCGGCACCCGCAGCACCTTCATCAGCAACACCATGGAGATGCAGCCCAGCACACACGCACTTGGAAGCTTCAGAGTGATAGGTAACCCGTTTTTGTCTCTCAAAGTGTATCACCCCCACTAAAAAGATTAAAACAAAAAATTAAAGCCACCATCCCTCTTTAATTAAACATTGTAGCAGTTGGTAATGTGATCTGTGTTCTCTCTGCAGCTCCAGCTGGGATGAGCATTTGTTTGAGCTTGTTCTGCCAAAAGCCTGTATGGTGGGCCATGTGGATTTCAAGTTTGTCCTGAATAACAACATCGTAAACATTCCTCAGATCCAAGTCACTTTACTGAAGAACAAAGCTCCTGGGCTGGGCAAAGTCAACGGTGAGGACGCTGCTGTGTGACATCTGTTCCCTTTGATAAAAATCTGTATCTGAACCTGTAGGTTCTTCTCTTCATCAGTGTTTTGAACAGAGATATTATGCGTTGTTTTTTTCCACATAAGCTATGTAAAGAGTTTTTTTTTTCCTTCAAGTATCCACTCAGCTGATCAGAAATTTGTTCCTCCCATGTATAAATGAAATGTGGGGAAAATCCTGTTTTAGTGTCCTTTCTCTTGTCTTTAACAGAGACATCAGTGGACAGACAGATCTCCTTCCCCCTTTCTAATGTGCTCCATGCAAATGGGGAAAAGAATGGCCAGCCTGTACTGCATGACTTCACAGAGGACATTCAGTTTATGGACATAGAGGAGATGTCAGGTAAAGATTGCAATCTGTTCACTTTCAGATCAGATGTAATTTAGATTAGGGATGGGCCTCTCAAGCAAAAATGCTGCAGGATTATTTATCAACTTTTCAAAGCACAATAGCTAGTGAAAATAATGCAGTTCTGTGGGATATGCAGCATGCTAGGGTTAGAAACCTCGTAAATGTCATTACTTCTGCAAACACAAATGCAGTCCACTGACCAAAAGCTGCTCCTGCTGCCACCTCATGGTTATAAATGAACCACAAAAACAGAAAATGTTTTTATATAAACAGTATTAGGGATGGGTATCATTAAGATTTTAATACTACTACTATTTTTGATACTGCTTATCAAGCCAGGGCATGAACGGTACTCTTACTGGTTCTTTTAAGGAGAAAGAATTTAACAAAGTAAGTAAAAAAGAAACATTTTTTATTTCTCATTAATAACATTTAGCAGAACTAAAACAGTGATCTTGTTGTGTGAGCAGTTATTTTGAAGTTTAATGTTCATAAAATAAAATATTTCTTTACAGAAGTTTTTAATATGTTCAAACATCCATGTTTTGTACATGGACACGCCTCTTTTTTGTGCAGAGGCGTGTCAGCCAAGACAGCCCTACCACATCCAGAGCCTTGAGTAACTCTGGGCGGATCTCATCCACCCCCAGGGCCCTGCCACCGAGGAGCTTTTTCACCACCTCAATAACCTCAGCCCCAGAGATAGGAGAGCCCATCCCTGAGTCCACAGACTCTGCTTCCTCATGGGAAGGCGTGTTGGTGGGATTGAGGAGATCTTCGAAGTACTCTCGCCACAGATTCACAACGTCCTGAGTCGAGGTCAGCAGCACCCCATCCCCACTGTTCACAGTGTTGACAGTGCACTGCTTCCCCCTCCTGAGACGCCGGATGGTTGACCAGAATCTCCTCGAAGCCGTCCGGAAGTCGTTCTCCATGTTCTCACCAAACTCCTCCCAAGTTCGAGTTTTTGCCTCAGCGACCACCAAAGCTGCATTCCGCTTGGCCTGCCGGTACCTATCAGCTGCCTCTGGAGTCCCACAGGCCAGGAAGGCCCGATAGGACTCCTTCTTCAGCTTGACGGCATCCCTTACCGCTGGAGTCCACCAACGGGTTCGGGCGTTACCGCCACGACAGGGACCGACCACCTTACGACCGCAACTCCGGTCAGCCGCCTCAACAATGGAGGCACGAAACATGGCCCATTCAGACTCAATGTCTCCCGCCTCCCTCGGAACGTGTTTGAAGTTCCGCCGGAGGTGGTGGTGATCAGTTGACAGCTCCGCCCCTCTCTTCACCCGAGTGTCCAAGACATGTGGTCGCAGGTCTGACGATACGACTATGAAGTCGATCATTAACCTTCGACCAAGGGCATCCTGATGCCAAGTGTGCATGTGGATACCCTTATGTTTGAACATGGTGTTTGTTATGGACAATCCATGACGATCGCAGAAGTCCAATAACAAAGCACCGCTCGGGTTCAGATCGGGGGGGCCGTTCCTCCCGAACACACCCCTCCAGGTCTCACTATCATTACCCACGTGAGCATTGAAGTCTCCCAGCAGAACAAGGGAATCCCCAGTAGGAACACTTTCCAGCACTCCCTCCAGGGACCCCAGAAAGGGTGGGTACTCTGAACTGCAGTTTGGTGCATAAGCACAAACAACAGTCAGGACCTGTCCCCCCCCCCACCCGAAGGTGGAGGGAGGCTACCCTCTCATCTACTGGGGTGAACCCCAATGTACAGGCCCCAAGATGGGGGGCAATAAGAATGCCCACACCAGCTCGGCGCCTCTCGCCATGATCAACTCCAGAGTGGAAGAGAGTCCAACCCCTCTCAAGGAGACTGGTTCCAGAACCCAAGCTATGTGTCGAGGTGAGCCCGACTATATCTAGTCGGAACCTCTCAACCTCGTGCACCAGCTCAGGCTCCTTCCCCATCAGAGAGGTGACATTCCATGTCCCGAGAGCCTGTTTCTGTAGCCGACCCCCCAGGCCTGGCTCCAGAGGGGGGCCCCGGTGACCCGCGTCCGGGCGACGGAGAGTGTCATCCATTTATGTTCATCATCAGAGGAGGTCTGTGAACTGCTCTTTTGGCTGGTCCCTCACCTAGGACCTGTTTGCCTTAGGTGACCCTACCAGGGGCATAAAGCCCCCGACAACTGAGCTCCTAGGATCACTGGGACACGCAAACCCCTCCACCACGTTAAGGTGGCGGCTCTAGGAGGGGACAAATGGCCACATCAGGCCATTAAGTTGAGTTTATCTCTGCTGCCATTAGAAATTTTTTCTTTTCATAATGAACCCCACTCATTAGGGTAAAATAGTCTGTCTATATGGATTGCGTTTCTGTTTGATAAGTATTTGGATGTACATTAAGTAAGCTATATATCTGCATGATTTGTCCGATGTGAATACATAGCAAAACTTATCTTTTAAAGTCAGTGTTAATGTTAATGTAAATGTTAGAAATACTTAATACTGTAGTAATCTACAAGGAATGTGAGAATTGTGATAGACTGTGACAGAACCCATCTGACTGACACTGCACTGCCTTGAAGCAAATGTTCAGCCACGTCTTTATTTAACAGATGACTTTGGCATTTTGTTTTTCATAACAAACAGCCACGTTCAGTGATTCTGGTGACCTAAAATCTCTGAATGTGAAGAATATGATTAAATCAGCTGATATTTTTGTTTTGGTGCTGCAAATCATTAATCATAGCATAATTAATATTAGATGGCGCAGCTTGACTCAATGTTCCCAAAAAATAAATGAATAATTTTGCATCCTTATTCATGGTCTTTTTTTTTTTTTTTTTTAACAACTAACAGAAAAGTACTGCCTACATGAATTTCCTTCTCTGCCTTTCAGGACGGAAACATCATTAAGTGTTGTCATGTGTTTTTCTTTTAGGCTCCATGTTGTGTCCATTTCTAGAGGATCACAAGGAGGACATCCTATGTGGTCCAGTGTGGCTGGCCAGTGGCCTGGACCTCTCTGGCCATGCGGGCATGCTGAGCCTCACCAGCCCCAAACTGGTCAAAGGTAATGACTATCTACTTGTATCTTTACACGTGTGTGTGAGTGAAGTTACCGTCACAGTAAAACAGGAAGTTGATGTCATGGATCATCCAAGTAGTTCATTGTTTTTACTCTCTCCTCTGTAGGAATGGCAGGAGGGAAGTACCGCTCATTCCTGGTTCACATTAAAGCAGTGAATGATAAGAGCATGGAGGAGAATCCCAGGCCTTTGGTTCGAATGCCCAGTGCCAAGCCTCAGGGCATCAAAGGGCACTCACTATCCACTCTGCTGCAACGAGCTCAGGCCTCCAAGGTATTCATTGACACACTAATTTCTTTTTCTTAAAAGAGAAAATGTTTGAAAATCATGTCAGTTTTAAAAAGCAAAATGTTTCCAACTGGTTCTTTGTGAGTGGTTTAAAGTTCAGCAATATGTCTAGTCATCAAACAGCCAAAATGACCACATTTCTCTGCTGGTCAATGACTTTCGCAGGTTACCTGTAACTGCATAAATATCACTCACAGCTCAGTTCACCTATAGTCAGAGCAACTTCAGGATGCTCACACAAATCCACTATTGAAGAATGACTTGTCAAAAGCTATTAAAGGAGGGGCATTCCTCTCTTTGTTTAAGAACCTTACATTACATAAGCTAAGTAGTAAACAGCTAGCTTCTTCTCTAACATATACTGTAGATGCTGCAAACAGACCATTTAAAATCAGCATGTCCAAGTTTAACCGGTTCTTGGTAACTTCCAGTGAACCAACACATTTTTGCCAGATGTTAATAAAATCACTGTTATTAGGGATATTTCATCACTGTTGAACTTAATAACATGTAAAATGTTATACGTTATGTTAACTATAAGCCTACTGATGCTCTTGCAACCTAGACGAACTGACCCAAAAGTAATCTTTTTTTTTTTTTTTAACCTTATTGCAGGTAAACAGAATGCATTTATCTGCAAATCCCATAAACTCAAATTTTATTCCATAAACAACATATCAGATGTTGAAATCAAGACATTTTACCATTTCTTTTTTTAATTTTCTTTATTAAAAATCATATTGTAGTCACAACAAACATGGATTCATGGTAACATTCTTGCATAGTGATTCTGTTTTCTTGCTAATAGCAGTATAATTATTTAAGTCTAACACATAAACCTGGGGTGTTTTTTTACATTTAAATCAAATAAATAATATATTTTTCTTTATTTTCTTGACTATTTACAGTGTAGATTCTCACTAAAGGCATCAAAACTATGAATGAACACATGGAATTATGTAGTAAACAAAAAAGTGTGAAATAACTCAAAACATGTTTTATATTTTAGATTCTTCAAAATAGCCACCCTTTTCTTTGATTACTACTTTGCACACTCTTGGCATTCTCTCGATGAGCTTCATGAGGTAGTCACCTGAAATGGTTTTCCAACAGTCTGCTACTAGAACTCTGTGTGGCATTTATCTGAGCTCTAATCTAAGGTGCTGTTAACTTGTGATTTCTGAGGCTGGTGACTCGGATGAACTTATCCTCAGCAGCAGAGGTGACTCTTGGTCTTCCTTTCCTGGGGCGGTCCTCATGTGAGCCAGTTTCGTTGTAGCACTTGATGGTTTTTGCGACTGCACTTGGGGACACATTTAAAGTTTTTGCAATTTTCCGGACTGACTGACCTTCAATTCTTAAAGTAATGATGGACTGTCGTTTCTCTTTACTTAGCTGATTGGTTCTTGCCATAATATGAATTCTAGCAGTTGTCAAATTGGGCTGTCACCAACCTGTGTACCAACCTGACTTCTGCACAACACAACTGATTGTCCCAACCCCATTAAAAATGGTTTCACTTCATTGGAATTGGGGTTACAATCTCTCATGGAGTTGTACCCAGTATATGTATAGTTAAGTATAGTAAAGTATATTGATTTGCTCTATCGGTATTTTAAAATCTATGCTTTAACCTTTCTTCCAACAGTTTTAGCACTGTGGAAAAAAATACAGTATATGTGCACAATTTGCTACCTGTTCTGTGGTAGTCATTTTGTTATTCATCTATTCTTGATTTTTTTGGTGTGTGTGTAGGAGAAGGTTTCTACAATGAAAACTGAGACACCAGCTCCTTCAAAGAAAGTGGAGAATCTGCGCGGCTGTGACCTGCTGCAAGAAGTTTCAGTCACAATCAGGAGGTTCAAGAAGACTTCGATACCCAAAGAAAGGTCAGATAACTACTCAGCAATATGACATGGAGTTCTGCTGTTTCTTCTGTACACCAGTGTAGACCTATATGTCTTTGTGGTGCTGTGCTTTTCAGGGTCCAACGCTGTGCCATGCTGCAGTTCCCAGAATTTCACGAGAAGCTGTTGGATGGG
The DNA here is from genome assembly GCA_016785285.1 of Brachirus orientalis. NCBI lineage: Eukaryota > Metazoa > Chordata > Actinopteri > Pleuronectiformes > Soleidae > Brachirus > Brachirus orientalis. The sequence continues at coordinate 291,723 of JAFBJR010000240.1, read as the reverse complement.
CTGTGTCGGCAGTTAGAGGGCGGCCTGGCCACTGAACATGCCCAGAGCCTTATCTTGGACATCCTGTGCTGGCTGGCTGGAGTTTTCTCCAATGGGCCCTGCAGGTAAAATAGAAGATGGAGCACACAGCACGAGAGTATGTTACTTCCTCTTTAATTAAGTACTTAGATAATTAACGTATCTTTTCATTTTTATAGCTTGAGGGAAGGAAAAGAGGGGCTGCTCGCAAAAACCCGGACACGGCTAACAGATATTGTGCGGGTGTGTTTCTTCGAGGCTGGCCGGAGCATAGCCCACAAGTGTGCACGCTTTCTTGCACTTTGTATTAGGCAAGTAAACCAATGGATTTTAGGAATGATGCTTTTACTTTTTCCCCACTACAGGAACTTTTCAACCCTATCTGTAAGAATGTAAGATTTTTACCTCTGTGTCTGGTTTAAATTCACATTATGTTACTGAGAAGCATTTATAGCTTCAATTTAATTTCTGTAATTTCTTGAAAATGTGTACAGTTAATAAAATTAATCATAATATGAGAATTGTGGTTTATGTCTTGCTGCAGCAATGGAAAAGGAGACCCAAATCAACAGGGCTTTAGTGTGAGTCTTCTCAAGTCTCTGCTCAACAATATGCCTTACTTGCCTGCAGCAGCAACAGGTGGTAAGTAACTGAGCAGCAAAACTGAACAACACAAAGCACCTTCCCTCCCTATATTTGTCCTCCATGACGACTCAGTTTTCATTTTAGTTACAGTCGAAGGTTTTTCATTCAGTTCCATAGTGGTTGTACCAATTTTGAAGTGTGCTGTTTAAGTGCGTAGTGAGCTCTGAGCTGGGAGTACCAATACAGATACCAATATATATATACATTTTTTTTTTGTCATGGGTGATATAATGTTCATCATTTATTTGCAATGTACCACAATAAGGTCTTATTGTTAAATTTAAAAAAAAATTATTAACAATATGAATATGACAATAACCAGCTTCAATCCAGGGTTTTCTCCCAGTGAATAAGGTCTGATACTACAAACACACCTATAGCGCGAGTTAGTGCTTTAGTGCGAGTTGAATTTTGAGGACGTTTTGTTCCAAATAAGAATGGAAAAGTTGCTTGTTTTAACTGAGTTGTTTATATAGTTACGTCTTCATCCTTAAGATACATATGAAGATGTTCTGTTCTTTGATATATGCGCATAACATAGCTTACACAAAGGGGTTTACTTGTTGCGAACATTTGAAAAAACTCACAGGGACGCAAAATATTTCCCTCCCGGTGATTTCAGAGAAGTGGGACTTTGGTTGATGGGCTGCCCAAATCAGCCAGTTGTGATGGTCACTATTATTTGGCAGCAGTTTCAGGTTAGCGGGAGGAGGTAGTGTTTAGTTATTCCAAAAGGGCTGCAACCACAACACTGTGGTTCTCTCCTCCTCTAGCACGTCTGCAGGACGTCATACGTGGTTTGGGCGTGGTTAAATCATTGATTTCCCCTTTGCTTTCTAAGATCGAGATTGTGACGTCTTTCCGATTGATATTTGATTTACAGTTGAGATTGTGACACGCCTAGTTGGATAGTTGCTAGCATAGAAGTCACAGAGGTAGCAGCCTATTCAGCCTACTGTTTTAGTCATTAGTCATATCGGTGGATCTAAAACCAATATCAGCCGATACCTGTACTGTGTCGATAATTTTGTGCATCCCTAGTGTAGACATTATTTTTGTTGTGTATTTAGAACACTAGAGAGCAGATGTGGCAATCACCTTATATGTATGTGTGTATATACAGTTGTGCTCATAAGTTTAGACATGTTTTGACCTGATAACAGTTAACACACATGTTTAAATGGCTACTAAAGGTAACTGTCCTCACTTGTGATCTGTTTGCTTTTAATTACTGTGTGTGGATAAAAAGTCAGTGAATTTCTGGGCTCCTGGCAGACCCCTGCATGTTTCATCCAGTGCTGCACTGCTGGATTCTGAGAGATTCTCTGGGAGAGAAGGTAGTTGAACTTTATAAAAAAGGAAAAGGATATCCGAGGAATTGAGATTGACAGTTAGCAGTGTTTAAACTCTAATTAAGTCTTTTCAAAACGAGCCATGGTCAGATAGACCGACAAAAATTTCAGCCACAACTGCCAGGAAAATAGTGAGATGAAAAGAAAAACCTACAAATAACTTCAGCAGAGATACAGGACTCTCTGAAAAAACATGTTGTGGATGAACAGTAAGGAGGCACTTGAAGAAAAATGGGTTGTATGGTCGAGTCACCAGAAGAAAGACATTACTACACCAATGGCACAAAGCAGCCCACTTACAATATGCCAAACTGCACAGAGATAAGCCGGTCGAGGCAGATGACCGCACATCTTTGAGTCTGGTTCTGTCAGAGATTTCTTCCTGTTAAAAGGGAGTTTTTTCTCTCCACTGATGCCTAAATTGAATTGAATTGAATTGAATTGAATTGAATTGAATTGAATTGAATTGAATTGAATTGAATTGAATTGAATTGAATTGAATTGAATTGAATTGAATTGAATTGAATTGAATTGAATTGAATTGAATTGAATTGAATTGAATTGAATTGAATTGAATTGAATTGAAAACTTCTGGAACAAAGTTATTTGGAGTGATGAGACCAAAATAGAACTTTATGTTCACAACCACATTTGGAGAGGAGTCAACAAGGTCTATGATAAAAAAAAGTCCACCATTCCTACTGTAAAACACGGAGGTGGATCACTGATGTTTTGGGGATGTGTGAGCTACAAAGGAACGGGGAACTTGGTCCAAATTGATGGTAAGATGAATGCAGCATGTTATAAGAAAATACTGGAGGAAAATTTACACTCATCAGCCCGGAAGGTGTGCGTGGGACATACCTGGATGTTTCAACATGACAATTATCCAAAGCGCAAGGCCAAGTTGACCTGTCATTGGCTACAGCTGAAAAAATCTGTTTAGACTTGAGAAAAAGGGTTGTTGATCCTCACAAAGCAGTAGAAGGGTTAACAAAGTTATCACAGTGTTTCCTAGTGTCAAGAACTGGAGTGAGAAGCATCATCAAGAAATTCAAAGAGAGCCACACAATACAGAACAAGCCTGGCAGAGGTAGGAAGAGAAATATTTCATACTTCAGTCTGGCTTAAAGGTGTCTCTTCCACAGAAGTTCTGTATTGTGTGGATCTCTTTGAATTTCAACAATCCTTTTCTCAGGTCTAAACTGATTTCTTTTGTTTTTGGCATGATGCTTTCTCAAGTGACAGCTCACACCCTTACTGAAGATTTTATACTGTGTGTAAATTGGGAGATAACCCTCAGTTAATTAGATTTTTGAAGTTTTGTGCATTACAAAGTTAAGCACATCAGTGCACAACAGTGGTTTGTGCTATGGCTCAGTAAAAAGGTCAGTTCTTCAGGAGGGCTAATAAATTTGTCCGTGGCAGGTTTTGGTATTTGTGGAATAATTTCATTTCTGTGTGCAAAGTGAAATAATGGAAGCATCCAAAATAAAACTAGGATGTTTGAAAAAGCTGTGTTGAAAATTCTTTGCTCTGTTTAACAGCACATGGGGATACTTAAAAAAACAATGGAGGATAAAGCGGTAAAGAGTGAGTGAGAGAGTGAAATTTTCATAGGGGAGCTAATAATTTTGTCCTCAAGTGTAGTATGTTTAATCTGTTTTCCACATAGCTTTCCATTTAAAAGGAAGCAATACATGTAAAAAAGCTCCACTTCTCCCTGTCCTGTCTACTTTCAGGCTCTGTGTTCTGGTTCTTTGTGCTGTTGAACTATGTGAAGGAGGAGGACTTGGCGGGCTGCAGTACTGCCTGCGCCTCTCTGCTCACTGCCATCTCTCGGCAGTTGCAGGACCGCCTCACACCACTGGAGGCACTGCTGCAGACCAGGTATCTCAACAAGTATTCAGTTCAAGAAGAGTGGCATGTCTGCTCTGTAGCCTTTGCAAACAACAATTAAGCAAATGACTAAAGTTATTCTCACTAGATCCATTCACATGTCTTTCCTGCGGATGTACTTGGTGGCTCCAATTAAGACAGTGTTCCTGCTGTCTATTTCCCTGCAGGTACGGACTATACAGCTCTCCATTTGACCCGGTGCTCTTTGACCTGGAGGTCAGCGGTTCCTCCTGTAAGAATGCCTTCAACAGCAGCATTGGGGTCCAGTCAGATGAGATTGACCTTTCAGACATTTTGTCAGGTATGGATGTTATTCTGCTGATTTTTAAACATGCTTACTGTAAACATGTTGTGTTGACATTAAATGTAGGGCAACAACAAATGATTTTCCTAATAAATTTATCTGTCTGACTATTTTCTTTAAGTATATTTCTTTCAGTGGTCATCAAAGGTAGAAAAGTGCTACACAAATACCACAGATTGACCCTCTCTGCTAATGAGTTTAGCCTGTTTGGCTCTAAATAAACACTTCCCCTCACTAAATGTGTTCATGAAGATAGGAAGGATAGGAAGTTTTCCAGAAGACTTAATCACTGATCATAGATTTAATAATGGCTTATATTTATATATATACCTGACGACAAGGAATGGAGATTTCTTTAAAATAATAACTAATTAGTGCCAAGGTACTGAAATGTCTTCACTGTTGACAGGCTGCTCTCTTCATGACAGCATCTCTCTTCTTGAAAATGTGTTTGCTTAGCTCAGGTGTTCAGTTTTTGTGTTGTGTGTCCTACAGGAAATGGTAAAGTGAGCAGCTGTGCGGCAGCAGAGGGCAGCTTCACAGCGTTAACAGGACTCCTGGAGGTGGAACCTTTGCACTTTACTTGTATCTCCACCAGCGATGGCACACGTGTAGAACGGGATGATGCAAGCATGTTTACTGGTAAACAATCTCTTCCACTGAACAAATTGTTAATGGTTTCACTCTCTGAATCGGTCATGGCCTGAAGCTCTTCACCTTCATCCCCAGTGAGTACATTTGGCGTGACGCCAACAGTTGGTGGCCTGTCGACAGGAACAGTCGGTGAGGCATCGACAGCTTTGAGTTCAGCGGCCCAGGTGGCTCTCCAGTCTCTATCCCATGCCATGGTGTCAGCAGAGCAGCAGCTGCAGGTCCTGCAGGAGAAACAGCAGCAGCTTCTGAAGCTGCAGCAGCAGGTGAACAAGAATTTTTGCACTGCAGGAATTTATCTATGTTAACTGGAATTGCTAGATCATGTGTGGTGTGCAAAAATGGTGTTATTTTTGACAGATGTTAAGTTTGGACACACCTCATCCAATGGTTTTTATATATATATTTTTTTTTATTATTTTCTGTTTTTGTTTATGTTTTTATTGCTGCTTTCTGCCAGCCTCTGATTGGGCACTCTGCTTCTGAGCTAATGCCCGCCCCCCAGAACAATGAGTCTCTTGTGATTGGCCAGCTACTAAGTGCATTCCCACTCGCTTGGGACTGGCCAGCTACCAGCTGACTGCTCCTCCGTGCTTGTTCTTCTGGTTGAATGTTCACGCCCACGACCAGGAGTAGCTGTTGGGGGAGGGTTCGTTGCACGGCAAATGTGCTAGTTATGTAACTAAACTCGACTTTTCAAAACCACTTGTTGGAGTGCAGATAAACAGATAAGGCCTTCTTTCTCAGAAGTGGCTGAAGTGTTTTTTGTGACACTTCAGCCACTTCCCTAGATACGGGAAGGACACAGGGACATACCAAAAACCATCAGAAATTTGATTTTCCAGTGAATGTTCTCTTTAAATTATGATGAAATAAAGAAATATATCATGTCTGATCTGTCATAGGTTTTTTCAAAAACAACTCTTGGCTGCTAAAACAATCGACAGATGTCACAGATTTCTTTGTTCTTATTGCATTGGCACCACTCATTGAGCAGCTACCCAGAATTTAGTTTGGGGTGTTTCTAGCCTTTTTGTCTGTGTTGATGACAGAAGGCCAAGCTGGAGGCGAAGTTGCATCAGACAACCTCTGCAGCAGCCGCTGCCGCCTCTGGCGTGGGACCCATCCACAACTCTGTGCCTTCCACCACCTCCACTCCTGGCTTCTTCATTCACCCATCTGATGTGATTCCCCCGACACCTAAGACCACACCCCTCTTCATGACCCCTCCTCTCACCCCACCAAATGAGGCCGTGTCGGCAGCTTTCAGTGCGGAGCTGGCTCACCTGTTTCCTGGCTCCATGATGGATACTGGGCCTGTCAACCTGGCTGCACACAAGAACGCACAGAAAGCCAAGCCGGTTAGTAATGTGCACATTAATGCTGCTTTATTGGTTATGCAAGATTGTAAATATAATATATGAATCCACGGGAACAAGTGTGACAGTGATATTCAACTGTCAACACCCCTTTTTTGAATAATATGACTTCTTTAAATTGTTGTAACTAAAAAATGGCTGGAAATTCGGCAGATTTGTTTTTAAGACATTTTTGCGATAAAATTTAAAAAAAAAATTTTCATATAATGTACATATAATGTACAATAAAAGGCTAACGGCAAATTTGTCTTGGAAATAAATAGAAATTAATCTGCATATCTGCTACTTTACTATCACTACACCTGCAGATTTAGTTTCATGATATGGATATCTTGAGTAAAAAAAAACATACAACTTACAATTCATAATTATTTACAAGTCATTACAATTATTAGACTTTCACCATGAAGTACCAGATGCACAGCTTCATACTTCATGTCGTCAACTGTGCTTCTGGGTGCTAAGCTAAACTGTCCATCGACTCTAGTGCACAAGTCCGTCACTGAGCGCTTCGTTCCCTGCATAGTAATGACGCATAGCTCCAAGACAGTAGCAGTACTGCCCCGAGTTCTTCAAGTGTAAAGTAGCAATACTTTCCACCCCAGGAAATAATAATATTTTCTCAGCTAGGTAGCGATACCTTGGCTAACAAGTTAGCATTAGCTCTACTGATGGGTAGAAATACCTGTCCAATAAAGCTACAATCAACAACAATTAAAGAAAAGTAGCTGTGCTTTTCTGCCTCATGCTAGCGTCGAAATAGCGGTTTCTTATCGCTAGTAGCTGTACAAACTCCCACGACATCTGCTAGCCCCTGTAGCCCCATTGCTGCTCGTGGCTATGGCTAATAACAACATGGAATTCGGGAACGGCCTGGAGCTCTGCCCCTGCGGCAATAAGATGTCGAGTTGGGACACTCACCCCGTGTGCGCGGATTGGAGATTGGAGATCTGAGGGACACATATTTCCACATTCCCATATATCCCCCACACGGAAAGTATCTGAGGTTTGCCTTCCAGGGTGTTTGTGAAAAGCACCGAGGCAGCAGTAGCTCCCCTAAGGGAGAGCGGTGTTCGTGTAGCCACATACATAGACAACTGGTTAGTGGGGCTTCCACCCAAGAGGAGGCGGCCCGCCACACAGTCAGTCACAGTTCTTATGAAAACCTGATGAGTTTGGGTTTTCAGAGAAATTTGGAAAAGAGCATCTTGGAGCCCGTACAGAGAATTTCTTTCATCAGCCAGGAATGTGATCACCACAGACGCCTCCCTGGAGGGCTGGGGAGCCACTCATGAGGGGAGGCTGGTGAGGGGGAAATGGGGCCCTCACATGCAGTCTGTTCACATAAATTCTCTGGAGTTACTGGCAGTTCACTTGGCTCTGAGACATTTTCTCCCGTGGTTCAGAGGTTATTGTGTTTTGGTGAGGACGGACAACTCCACAGTCGTGGCTTATATCAACAGGCATGAGGGGTTTATGGTCCCCCCAAGCTGCACACAGGCTGATTGTCTGGAGCAGCTGGCACCTATTGTCATTGAGGGCGACTCACATGTGTTGAACTATGAGGCAGGTCTGCTATCCGGGGACATCCCCATGTATGCCGACTGGAGGCTTCACCCCGATGTGGTGAAACGGATCTGGTCACAGTTCGGAAAAGCAACCATGGACATTTTCGCATCAGTGGAAAACACACATTTTCCCCTGTTCTTCTCTCTGCACGATCAGGAGGCACCACTGGAGGTGGATGCTCTGGCACACAGGTGACCAAAGACCCTTCTCTATGCTTTTTCACCTATAGTTCTGATTGCTCCGACTTTGGTCAGGGTGAGGGAGGAGGGTCTGTCTATGATCCTGATAGCTCCACGCTGGCCAGGGTGGAGCTATCTGGCTGGCCCTGATTTTTCGGTTCCTAGTCTGCACACCGTGGCCACTGCCACTCCCCAGGGACCTGCTGTCTCAGGCACAGGGGGAGGTATTTCACCCCAATCTAGAGAGGCTGGCCCTGTGGGCCTGGCCCGTGAGTGGTTCAACTTGAGTACAACGGGACTTACCCCCAGTGTTATTTACACTATTCAGTGTGTGGGAGCTGTGTCAACAAGAATGCTGTATGAGCAGAAATGGCATGTATTTGAAAACTGGGTCCCGTCCCATTTCAGTGGTCCGTGGCAGAGGTCCTGTCATTTTTGCAGGACATTATGGAGAAGGGTAAAGCTTTCTCAACCAGCTGTCACATTGGGTTTGATGGAAAAATGGTGGGTCAGCACCTCCTTGTGTGTCCTTTTACAAAGGGCCCGTGCCATAAACTGCCTGCCCCTCGGTCTCTAGCACCATTGTAGGACCTTCCCACGGTGTTGGATACACTGTGCTCTCCTCTTTTGAACCACTGGAGCAAGCAGAATTAAAAACACTCTGGCATCCACTGTGTATGTCAGGGATAGTAGGGGCCATAGCCCTGGCTTACTCCAACAGGGGGCTTCAGCCTCTTGGGCTCTCTTTAAAGGGGTCTCTATCCAGGAGGTGTGCACGGCTGCGTGCTGGTTCTCGCCCCACACGTTTTCAAGGTTCTACAGGTTGGATGTTACAGTTCCAACTCTGGTTCAGTCGGTCCTCAGTACAGGCTCTTCTTAGGATGTGGCATCCTCTTCGTAATGTACCTCTGGGGACAGTTGTCTTCTTTCAGGCTTGTCTGGCAATACAGGAGTCAGTATGTCTTCCCATAGTGAGACACTCACTCATGCTACGGAGAGAACCGGGGTTACGCAAGTAACCTCAAGTTACGTAACTAAACTCGACTTTTCAAAACCACTCGCTCGAGCGCAGGTAAACAGATAAGGTCTTCTTTCTCAGAAGTGGCTGAAGTGTTTATTGTGACACTTTAGTGATGTTTAGATACGGGAAGGACACGGGGACACTCCAAAAACATCAGAAATTTGATTTTCCAGTGAACGTCCTCTTTAAATTGTTGCTAAGTTCATCTTTTGCATCTGTGTGGTGGTGATTTGGGAGTATATACCAGAATATACCAGTGTTTCTACAATTGTTAATTTTTATTCTGGGAAAATAAAAGTTTATATATCCTGCTTTGGAATTGTTTTTCCTCTTCATTCTGCAGAGTCCCATTGGCAGTGGTCTGGCTTTGGCCATTTCCCAGGCATCTCATTTCTTGCAGCCTCCTCCACACCAGTCCATCATCATAGAGCGGATGCACTCTGGTATGTCACACAGCAATATTCCATTTTCATTACCCAGCTGGTGCTTGTATGTTTCTACTAAAACACTAAATGTTTGGGAAAGTTGTTTAGCTAGAGAAAATGTCTTTTGAATGTACTTTGACATAAGATTATGTCATTATATTTATTGCAATTTGTTAGAAAGGACCTAAGTAACATTTCTCTAAACATGAATTATATCTTCTCTCCTTTCCACCCAGGAGCACGCCGCTTTGTTACGCTGGACTTTGGTCGTCCTGTCCTGCTGACTGACGTCCTGATCCCAACTTGTGGTGACCTGGCCTCTCTGTCCATTGACATCTGGACACTGGGTGAGGAGGTGGATGGCCGCAGGCTGGTGGTGGCTACCGACATTAGCACCCACTCTCTCATTCTGCACGACTTGCTACCTCCTCCAGTCTGCAGGTTTATGAAGGTCTGTTATCAGAACGGCTGACATGATGCTGGTATTCCTTTGTGCTTTAGTTAACTTACTACAGTTTTGCTTCCTTCAACCACCAGATCACTGTGATTGGTCGGTACGGCAGCACCAACGCTCGGGCAAAGATCCCTCTAGGCTTCTACTATGGCCACACTTACATCCTGCCGTGGGAGAGCGAGCTTAAATTGATGCATGATCCTCTGCGGGGAGAGAGCGAGGCAGCTAGTCAACCAGATGTAGATCAGCATTTGACCATGATGGTGGCACTGCAGGAGGACATCCAGTGCAGGTGAGATGTGGAGTTAATATACTGGACTACTGTGCTGTCTGTGCCATTACCTCAGTGAAACACAGTTTAAAAAACACTAAATATCACTTTAACTTTCAGAATGTGTGTGGGTATAAATCCTTTTTTGGTGTTTTGTCAAATCTTGAGAATTGTGGCTTGATTTAAGTTTTAGCTTATTTATTGCTAACAGTAGTCAATGTTATTGAGTTGATTATTTGTTCAGAATATAAAAAATATGAAAAAGGTTTAGATTTAGAATGTGATAAATGTACAGATGGAGCACTGTGTGTCAGAGGAGGGACTTTATTTACTACATCCTCTTCTGTTCTTGTTTACCAGGTACAATCTGGCCTGCCATCGACTGGAGACCCTCTTGCAGAACATCGACCTGCCTCCTCTAAATAGCGCCAACAACGCCCAGTATTTCTTACGAAAGCCTGACAAGGTGGTGGAGGAGGACCAGCGTGTTTTCTCAGCCTACCAGGACTGCATCCAGCTGCAGCTGCAACTCAACCTGGCCCACCATGCTGTCCAACGTCTACGGGTGTCTCTGGGCACCAGCCGCAAGTCTCTACCCACAGCTGGAGCCATGGATGCCCAGGAGCTGGTCCACAACTCATCGACAGAGCAGCTAAGGACAATCATTCGCTACCTGCTGGACACACTGCTTAGCTTGCTGCACTCGAATAATGGTGGGCAGGGAATGGGTCACATTAGTCAAATCTGTTAAAGATGGACATAATCCTAAGAAACACAGTTGACTGACACTTGATACTGTCATGCTTGTATGTTTTCAGGCCACTCTGTGCCCTCAGTGCTCCAGAGTACCTTCCATGCTCAGGCCTGTGAGGAGCTCTTCAAGCACCTTTGCATCAGTGGGACGCCTAAGATCCGTCTTCACGCCGGCCTGCTGCTAGTGCAGCTATGTGGAGGCGAGCGCTGGTGGGGCCAGTTCCTCTCTAACGTCCTGCAGGAGCTTTACAACTCTGAGCAACTGCTCATCTTCCCCCAGGACAGGTAAGTGCTGCCCCAGTGCTGACTTTAAAAGCTGCAAAATTGAGCACCTGCATGTCAGACCAAAACTAACAGAGCCTGGGATGTCACATCTGTGGGTGTTAAAACACTTAATTACATGTGGGAACGAGATAAATAACGAGTGGCCACTTGTTAATGTCTATTATTGTTTGTTATATATTATTGTTGTTAATGTTATTGTTACACAAGTGGTGGATTTTTACTACAATCCAATCCAATCCCACTTAATTTATAAAGCACTTTAAAAACAACAGCTGAAACAAAGTGCTGTACACTAGAGATAAATAAAATAAATAAACTACTAAAAAATACTACCTAAAATACCTAAAAACAAACAAGATAGACTAAACAGTAAAACATTGTAGAGTGTACATAAATATACACATATATATCCATGCAGCAAGTGACACCCTCTATCCTTAGACCCTCACATCGAGTGAGGAAAAATGCCACCAAAAAACATTTTACAGGGGAAAAAAATGGGAGAAACCTCAGGAAGAGCCACAGAGGAGGGATCCCTCTTCCAAGGTGGACAGACGTGTAGTAGGTGTCACATGTACAGAAATGGACTATACACACACACACACACACACACACACACAAACATGTACAGAATAAATACATATATATACAGATTGAAAGCCAAAGAGTAAAAATTGGTCTTAAGATGCTTTTTAAAGACGGACAGAGAAGGGGCCTGTCTAATATGTAAAGGAAGATCGTTCCACAATCTAAGAGAAAACGCTCTGTCCCCTCTGAGTTTTTTTTTAGACTTAGGTATCTGTAGGAACAGGTGATCAGCTGACCTCAAAAGACCAGGCAGGAGTGTAGAGATGAATTCTGATGTGCACAGGCAGCCAGTGAAGTGAGGCTAAAATGGGAGTTATGTGTTCCCTCTTCCGTGGTCCAGTTAAAAGATACGCAGCAGCATTTTGAACAAGCTGAAGACATGACAGGGACGACTGGCTGACTCCAAAGTAAAGTGCATTGCAGTAATCCAGGCGGGATGTAATAAAGGCATGGATTACTGACTCAAAGTGCTGTGAAAGAATATGTTTAACCTTCAATAACTTTCTCAAGTGAAAAAAGCTGGACTTCACTACAATTTACAATACAATTTGACAGTCCAATTTAAAATTGCAGTCTATTTTAAAGCCCAGATTTGTGATTGCAGGCTTAACATATAGTACCAGGTCAACAATGGGTCCATGTCAACAGGATGGAACTCACAAGAGCTATTTGGTCCAAATGCCATCACTTCCATCCTCCTTTCATTGAACTTTAAAAAGTTCAGGGCCATCCAAGCTTTAGGCGTACTTACTAAGGCGACTTAGTAGGCGTCCTTGCACTTTAGGGGAACATAAATCTGACTGTCATCAGCATAACAGTGGAAGGCGATGCCTTGTTTCCTAAGGATGGACCCCAAAGAAAGTAAATACAGTGAAAAAAGCAGGGGCCCTAAAATTGAGCCCTGTGGGACCCCGCATGACAGGGGAGCAGAGGAGGATTCAGAATCAGCGAGCAATACACACATAGTTCTATCTACCAGATAGGACCTGAACCATTCTAAAGCAGTACCACAAATGCCCACTAGATGTTGTAAGTGCAATAGTAACATGTTGTGGTCCACTGCTGATCAGCAGTAAGGTCAAGCAGAACAAGAATAACATAGTCACCAGAATCAGAAGCAAGTAAGATGTCATTAAAAACCTTTAAAAGAGCCGATTCTGTGCCTATGAAGGGTTTTAAAACCGGTCTGAAAAACATCCAGGATATTGTGCTCATCCAGAAAAGACTTCAGCTGACCATAAGCAATTTTCTCCAAAATTTTAGAGATAAAAGTCAGCTTGGAAATGGGCCTAAAATTAGTCAACACAGACCGATCAAGACCTGGTTTCTTAATCAGAGATTGAACTACCTCATGTTTAAAATTCACAGGCACCACACCAGAAGACAGGCTGCTGTTAATAATGGCACAAACTCACTGACCTATGATAGGGAAAACATCTTTAAATAATTGAGGAGGAATTGCATCAAGAGGGGAACCAGAAGGTTTGATATGGTTAACTACATCCTTTAACATCGACAGACTCACAGGCTCAAAGTGATTGAAGAGAGCAGAACAAGGAACATAGACGGCAGGGTCAGAAACAGGTGGGAAAATGAGCACCCTAATAAAAAAGTTCAGAAAGTTATTGCAAAATTCAGTGGAGGATTCCAAACATACAGCCTGTGGGACACAGAACTGGTTAAAAGCAGCAGAGAACTGGGCAGCAGTCAAAGGGTTAAGAATTTGACATTGTCGAGCAGGAGCGCAAGTTTTAAATGTTGTGCAGGATAACCCAACCTGAAATAAACACAGGCAGACTATGTGAGAGAACAAGATCCAAAGTTTGTCTATGATTGTGTGTGGGACAAGACACAGACTGAACCAGACTAAGAGAGTCAATAAGGCCTAAAAAGTCTTTCGCCAGTGGATTATCAGGGCACCACACATGGATATTAAAATCACCAATAAGAAGAACCCGATCATAGTTAGGAATAATTCCAGCCAAAATATTAGAGAAGTCATTTAAAAAGTCCCTGTTATATTTTGGAGGTCTGTAGATGACAGCGCACAACACCGGATCAGAGCGACCCACCTAAAATAAAGTCATTTCAAAGCTGGAGAAGGAAGACAGTAAAACACGTAAATGCTTACATTTATAGTTATTTTTATAAACAACCGCTGTTCCTCCTCCTCGGCCCGGATGGTAGAAGTTCAGAAAGACAGCTGGACTCACCAACACTTAGCCACGTCTCACAGAGAGGAAATCCAGATGACAGGAGATGAAGAAATCCCTGAGGAAAAAAGTTTTGTTTGCCAGCGATTTAGCGTTTACCAGGCCAATACTGGCAGGGATTGGGACCTGTTGTAGATCGGACCGGGGAGCCCGGTGCAGTGGCCTCAGGAAGTGGAGATTCACCCCGCATCGGTGGGGTCGGGGAGAGCAGGGGCGGCCCTCAGCCAAGCCGGTCACTGGTATCAGACAGGAATTGATGGGATCCAGGGAACGCCAGGACACAGCAAGGCGAAGAAGTAATTCACAATCAATTCTGGAAGCAGCAGAAGAGCGTGCTAGGCAGAACTTCAGCTTCACTAGCAACCCTCTACGCTTATCGCGACGACGCTGATGCTTACACCGGGGCAGTAGATCTGAGGGCCGGTACAGGTGAGCCAGAATCCTTGACGGGAACAGGGGCAAAGTTTGCTGTCCAGCATTGTCAGATGTGACCAGATCTTTGGCAGAAGGTCGAAGATCCAAGTTTGTCGATCATACACCAGTATGACTTGATTTGAGGAGTGACAATGGTCAAAAACAACAAAATAACGAACCACAGAGACATAGGTAGACAGCAAGCCACACACACTGGCGCCATCTTGCCCAGCAATTCAAAATACAGTACCAAAGTAAGGTAGACAATCAGCTGCAACCTTGTTTTCATTTAAACAAGCAACTGGATTAACAACTGGATATGAGCGCACAAGGACCAACTACAAAATAAAGGTTTAATTTCTTCACCATATTATAGTGTCTCTAAAATGTCAAAAACTTAATTAGACTCCTTTGGATTATTATAATAAAACACCAATAAAAATTCCCAGAAATATGAAAAAGTAATTTTTTCCAAATAGATGTTATATAAATAGATGTGTAGTATTATCTACAGTATAGTGCAAGACAGTACTTTGGTTATGATTTAAGCTAATATTCTGAATAAAAATTCAAAGAAAAATAATATTTTTTAGCAGCAGAATCCACTTCTGAAACCTTTCGGTGGTGGTCTTTGCATTCTCAGCCATATTGCTTTATTAGTGTAATGTTGCTGTTGTGCCTTTGTGAGTGATAACGTAAATTTATCACTTCTAATCTGTAGCACAGAAATGTCTGGTGGCATGAGAACAAAACACAGCTGTGCTGAGAAAAACAGAACTGTGTGGAGCTGATGCCATAAACAGCATTTTGCACACTCATTTGACAGTGGTTTGAATGCAACTGACAGAGGTTTACACACATCAGCATGACTATAAACCTGTTTTCACACATCCTTGGTACTTGGTTTATTTCTTAACTTGTGTCAGGACACTGGAGGATTTTCCACATGTTCAGTATTTTCCATCTTTCTTCATTTTAGGGTGTTCATGCTCTTATCCTGCATCGGTCAAAGATCTCTGAGTAACAGTGGTGTGTTGGAGGGCCTCCTCAACCTCCTGGACAACCTGCTCTCTCCTCTGCAGCAGCCACAACCTGCAATGCTGCGCAGGACTGAAGGTAAAGTAGCCATCCCTGTTGTAGAAGTAGTCAGATCAGTGACATGTTGGACACCTGAAGCTGGTACATTGGGGAAAATAATAATAAGTACCAGAAACAGAATAAGAACCAGGAACAGAAATGACCCATGCGACACAGTCACGTGTCTTTGTGACTGTGTATTTTACTTACATTGATTTATATTCTGGCAAATTAAGGATTTGTGCATGTGTGTGATTGTTCCAGGTGTTTTGGATATTCCAATGATCAGCTGGGTGGTTATGCTGGTGTCGAGATTATTGGACTATGTAGCTAGTATAGAAGATGAAGCCTCGGGTGGAAAGAAGCCCCTTGGTGGGAAGGAGCGGGAGAGAAGTTTAACAGGTAAGATCACAGGATTTCCCTTTATTTGATTAAAACCTCAATTCTGACAGAGTTTGATGCACTAGTTTATTTTATTCCTTGCAACAACTCATAAACTTAAGCCTGGCCTGTGCATTGGCATAGACTACCTTTTGTCCAGTTTCACAATATTTTATACCATACCGTCAGGTCATATCTTTGCCGAAGAGCCCTTGAAAATAGTAGTCAGAATTTTGATTTCAGCCAATTAATGTCCTTGATACCTTTAGTGTTTTCTTAACGAGGACATGAGTTTTTGCCCTCAAACAGCTTCCCTTATTTCAGTATGTGGTTTTTATTGCATGGTCATGGACATCCTCTGTGTCCTCAATTTGAACTCAGCCACAGCTATTTCTCCTCACAGAACTTCTTTCCACTCTTTTACTTCAGAGTGCCATAATTAGTTGACCTTGTGCTGGTAGTTGGGCTACATTAATTTACTGAGTAATTAAATGCGAGACACATACTTCAAATCTTGTGAAAAAATAACAGAAAACTACCTCTTCTTTTATGAATGAGATCTCATCTCACTTTTCAATGGGATAATAAATACATGACTCTATTAAACATTCGACTACCTAAACTGTACTATATAAAGTGTTGAATAAAAAAAGTATAGAAATAAAATAAATAAATAAAATGGCCAGAAAGAATTAAATGTGGTCAATGTAAAACTTTTCATTGGAGTCAAAGCGATGTTCAGTGGCCTTGGCAGAAGTTTGGAGGTTCATAATAGGTTCACATGTTTTTAGTACATCTGTGCTCTTCATTTTTTTGTTTGAATTAAATGTTAAGGGCCTTTGTTTGTTGTAATGGAGCAGTAAGCATTTTCTGCTTTATATTCTAATGCATTTTGTGAATATAGGGTCTAATGTTCTAACTCTTTTACTTGTATGATGTCTAGTAGCCTTTTACAGGATCTTAAAATTAATGTTGTGTACTTCCTTCCAGCAGTGTTATACATTCAGGACTTCAATTTGACATCTACTTAAAGGGATAGTCTAGTTGCATCAAGTATGGACAAATAATATTTGTGTGCTTGAACCTTTTGCTGAAAACATAGCTACCAGTAGGGACACATGGATCCACTGCTGTCTGCATTTTTAAATGGGTTATGTTGAAAAGTTTTATTTTGAGGATTTGATGTTTAAAATCATCCGTCTTTCAGTGTCTGAACTGATGGGTGATTTTGTAACTTCTGCCCTTAAAGGTATTCAGTGGAGCTTCATCAATAATAGCCTTCAGTCTCAGAACCCCAATAGGTCAGTTAAAAGCAGCAGTAGTCTGGACCGACTCTACTCACGCAAAATCCGCAAGCAGCTTGTCCACCACAAACAGGTAAATGTGTCTTACTCCAACAGCAACATGACTGTTGAATACAGAATAATGCATGAAAGAAAATGTTTTCCTCATCTTTGTTTGACATTGTGATTTTCTCACTGTGCAAAGGAGCAAATGCCTCTGCAGTGCCTTTATTTAATGTGCCTTTTTATTGTAGCAGTTAAATCTGTTGAAAGCAAAACAGAAAGCTTTGGTGGAGCAGATTGAGAAGGAGAAGATCCAGAGCAACAAAGGCTCCTCCTACAAACTACTAGTTGAGCAGGCCAAACTCAAACAAGCCACATCTAAGGTGAGCAGCTCATCAAATGCTGGTGCTGCTGCACAGAGCTCACAAATGGCTCATCTAAGAGAATGTGGTGCCCCTCCTTTTCCTTTTCCAGCACTTTAAAGACCTGATCCGTCTGCGGCGGACGCCTGAATGGCCGCGCTCCACGCTTGACACTGAGTCTCCCACAGCCAAAGAAGCTCCTGAAGTAGAACCTCTGCCCTTCACACTCTCCCATGAGCGCTGCATCTCTGTGGTGCAGAAGCTGGCCCTCTTCCTCCTCTCCATGGACTTCACCTGCCATGCTGACTTGCTGCTCTTTGTCTGCAAGGTATTAACCTGTCTCTTCTCTATGGTCTTCTTACCTGCTGGAATCATTAAAACATAGACTGACAACTTACTTATGATAAGTAAATACTTTACTTTCCTCCCTCAGGTTCTTGCTAGGATAGCCAATGCCACAAGACCCACAATCCACCTGTGTGAGGTGGTGTCTGAGCAACAGCTGGAGCGACTGCTGCTTCTCCTTGTGGGGACAGATTTTAACCGGGGGGACATCTCTTGGGGTGGAGCATGGGCACAATATTCCCTCACATGTATGCTACAGGACATCCTGGCAGGTTTGTCTCGTTACTTATCTCTTACATCCAGATGAACAGTGTGGTTGTGTTGGACTCCTCTCTCAGGCTTATGGAAAAATATTGAATCTATATGTGTACATCCACTGGAGGCACTTTCTACAATGACCAGGGCTTAAATGGAAATTATTGCTTAAGAGGGAGATAGTGCCCTGAAATTTTAAGAAGTTTCGAGGCGAAGCTCGCAGCGCTGAACCACCTTGCTTGTAATCCAGTGTTTTATTTCTGTCGAGCCACAACACTCTGCACATTAAAGACCTAGACATTTTAGGTATTCAGAATTCACTCTGTGACTAGAGTTTGTTTGTTTACCACAGCATAGTGTGCATCTCCATGTTTGCTTTTGTGGTTTGTAGTGCATTGCTAAAAATGTTGATTCCTGTTAATGTCTTTGGCGGCATGTCACATCTCTCCATCTCTTCTTTCTTGGTTTGTTTACTGAGTTTTCAGGGACACAGGTATTAATACTTTTCAGTATTAGATGTATGTCAAATATAAGAAACTGAGGAAAAAAACACAATCTGAAACAAAACATAATTAGAAAAAGCTAATCTCAATATAGAAAAAGAATTACCAACAAGTGCAAAAACACAAAAATGAACTCAAACTATGTAAGTTCAAGCAGTAACTGAGGAATGGCTCATCTCTTTATCTCAAAGAATTTTTATTTTCGGTCTGTTGTTCTGTCTGTCCATAACATGCCATAATCAAAGGCAAGATTCCTTTGACGACTTTGAACTGCATTTAAAGAACTTTATGATGAAGGGAGAAGCTACATGACACTAAGCAGAAGAACTTTGATCTGTGGACTGAAGGATTTTTTCCGGTGGAAAATGTGCAGCACATTATTAGAAGATTAAGAAGTAGAAGAGAGGACAAAGAAATACTTTGTTGAAGAACTTTGAACTGTGGGGAAGAGAATTATACCTGCAGTCTGCAGGAAATTATTAGAAGGTAACATAAAAGGCAGTGTCACAACATTGTGAAAACAAGCAAGCAGATGTTTTTATATAAATTGTCCTTTCCTCTCCTGTCAGGTTTCACTGATGAGCTATTGTTCTCTGACTGGTCAGAATAAATATGGTGGCAGTCTCACTCAACCTGGTGTTTGAGAGAACAATTCATTTTCCACTTTCTCAAAGAAAACAATGATGCTCAAGTAATAAACCTATTGGTGTTAGGAGTGAACCTTTAACCAGTTGCATTGATGACATTTTATAATAGAACAGTTTAGGACACACATGGGCAAAATATGGAGGACACTGCAAATCACTTTCATCTCGCCTGCACACTGCAAGTTGACAGATCAATGTTGTGATATTAGCAGTTGTGATGATAGAATCGGTGAAATGAAAAACAGAAAAGACATGCCTTGGAATGTTACGGACATCTAGAGTCGTTTCAAATGTTCAGGATCTGTGGGGCGCTGTACAGAGTCACTGCAAACACAAACCAAACATTTCACACATTCACATCAATAACATTTAGCTAAATCAAATCATATTTTATTTGTATAGCTCCAAATCACCAGCATACATTATCACAAGGCACTGTTCATACATAGTAAGGCAGAAACCTTAAAATATTATAGAGACAGGAGAAACTCAACAGTTCACACAATTAGCAAGCACTAGGCATCAGTGGAGACTTTTATAAAAAAAAGTGGGTTTTTTTGTATTTTGTACTGCATTTTTATTTTTAAAATGTAAATGTTGTGCATGTTGTCTATAAGCATGGGTTTCAGGATTATTATTTATTCTATTACATTTTATTTGTGACCCTTCCAGCATAGTATGTCATTACCTCACATAACTTTTTCAGGTTTTACCCAGGGTGCTTGTGCAAGTTTAGCTTAAATAAATAAAAAAAAACAAAATCTTGGATTTGCTTGTGTTCATTTTGCCTTTTTCCAAATATAAAAGCTACCTAATTTTGCAAACACTGAACTCTGATTTAATGTAATGAATCAATTTCAAATTCAAAAATTCTAATTTTGAAAAAATAAATAAATAAATAAATTAAAAAAAATAGATTTTTTTTTTAAATAGTTTTTTTTTTTTTTTTTAATTAAATTGAATCATGACCCATGGAATAGTGCTCATGCTTGATTTTAAATGTGGCCTCACACTCTGTATCCATTATATTCTGATGCAAATAATGGTGTGTCCCTTGTGTTGTCTCAGGAGAACTGCTGTCCCCGGGCTCTCTGGATGTCATGGATGAGGTGGTGGTGGGCGAAGAGGCCGGAGCATCATCATCTTCAGTGGGGGCTGAGTCTGATGATTCCCAGCCTCAGCCCACATCCATCCCCCTGGTAGAGAGCATTGACGAGGCCCTGGTACCTGATATCATCGCAGGTACTACTGCGACTTCCTCATTATTCCAAAGTGCGTGGGTAGCCCTGTCCACTTTTCACACTTCCCACACCATACAAGATATGCAGCGTCTGTCTGTCTGTCTGTCTGTCTGTCTGTCTGTCTGTCTGTCTGTCTGTCTGTCTGTCTGTCTGTCTGTCTGTCTGTCTGTCTTTTAATTTTAATTTTTATTTATTTCTTTATTTGAAAATAGCTACACCATCTGCAGGAGCAGAAGTTCATATGTTTACCAATGATTGAGTGGCATTTGTAAAATGTATTTAAATTGAAAATTAAGTTTTGCAATATAACATTGCTTTAAATGCTTGTTTAGTGTAGTGACATGGCATTAAAATTGCCCAGTAAAGTGCTAAAGAGAGAACTTCTTGCTTGCATATTTTTCTAGTGTGCTTGCTTGGCAATATTAAAGCTGTTTTCATTATCCAAAGGTGCTCCACCTCTGTCATCTTTGGAAAAAGATAAAGACATAGACTTTGACTTGCTACAAGACCTGATGGATGTTGATATTGATCCTTTAGATATTGATTTGGAAAAAGATCCACTTGCTGCCAAAGTGTTTAAGGTATGTTGATGACAATATCTTTTTCTTCTCCTTTATTCTTTGCTTTTCTTCTGGTTACAGTCACACATACATGAATGCAGGGAATGGCTGCGTCAAGACGATAGAATAACATCAACTTTAATTGCAGCTTCACTAAGAGGCTGAAGTCAGAAAATGTTAGCAAAGTTAGAATTACTGTATAGATTGTATAAGTATAGATTGCGGCTCTGTTTGTCCAAAGCAGCTCTGTTACTTTCTGGTACTGGCCAATGAGAAACAGATACTGTCGCTGCCTACCTGTTCTGTCACTGGGAACCAAATTCGTTTCTGCGGATATGCAGTGTGTGAGTACTTCCTGTTACCGCAAATGTATAATGACAGTTGTGGAAGGACTGGTAAAAAAAACTATACACACTGTAAGCTATTTTTATTGTCAAGCATTATGGCAAAGGGTTTATACAGTAAGTATACAGTAAGTATACAGTAAGTAGTTAGTGGCTCTTATTTTGAAAGCCAGGTTAAAAAGAATTGTTCCTATGCAAGATTGGCTGAGTGACCATTGAGTTTGATACTTACTACTCTGCTTAAACCAAAGATAACATAAAAAAAAAATATTTAGTTAGAGTAACACATAAAAATGAATAATAACATTAGATGTATATTTAATTTTTAAAGAATAGCTACTAAAATGGAAAATAAAATTGTGTAAATAAAATATTATATAAGACTAACTACTAAAACAAATTTATAATTAAAAACATGTATTTTCTTTTCTAAGAATAACTTAAGAAACAAAATGTAAACATGTATTTTGCTGTCTAAGAAACAAATGTAAAATAAAAATGTGTATTTGTTTAATACAAATAATTTCTAAGAACATAATATAACATTTTATTTAGAATCTCTGAACCTGCAGTACTTCGCACATGCACAGAACAAACCAGGTTTTCTCTTCAAATCAAGAAGTGACAGTCAGGTACCACTTATACCCAACCAGAAAGTGGTGTGTGGTCCATATGATTTTTGTAGTTAATGTTACTGATGCACATTCCTTACTGCCATTTACCTCAGCTACTCTGTTTATTCTCCCCCTCCCTTGCACAGAATGGAAGTGGAAATGGAACATTAGACAAAGTATCCAACTTCTGCATTTGTGCATGTGTGACCAGAGTCTGAGCTGTGTCTTCAGCCTTTACTCGATTCTCAATCTGTGGTTGGTTACGCCTCTAAAGGCTGGATGATTTACATATTTGAAATAATATTACAGAACACTAATTACCTGTGCTTGAAAGTTAATAAATACAATACAAAGGAATCAGTAAGAATTAAATTACAATTTTAAAGTTTTAATATATATTTGTATAGTATAGACGTCAAGTGATGTAGAAGATTGAGTGACTCTTGGGTAACATCTTCATTCTAAATTCGTAATAATGGGTTAATAGGAATTTAATATTACAATAATATCATGTTGTTTTCAAAGTAATATCTGGATAGTAGATCGGTAATGAGCTTTACTCTAAGCTACCATCAGTGTAATACCAATGTGAACCGATGTAATTAATTACATCGATTCACGTGAATGTATAGGACATATCCTTCATGTCCTACACATATTTTGAAGTTATTACTTGTTGATTGCTATGGAAATAAGATTTTACTGTATAAGAAATAAGACTTTACTATATTGTAACTGTACTGCAATGTAAAGAGAATATTATAATTTGAAAACTGCATTTCCTAATATATTGTAATAACATGTTTTGTTCCTGACAGTCTAGTTTTTATAACAGAGCAAAAGCATGAATTAAAAGCAAACAAGGTGCTTTTTTAGTGAAGTGAAAGTCTCAGCTCTCTAACTGTGAGCAACTAAATGTGCATCCTCATCTTTTTCATCCCCTCTGCTCATGTCCTCTCAGCCTATAAGCAGCACCTGGTATGACTACTGGGGTGCTGATTATGGGACATACGGGTACAACCCGTACATTGGCGGGGTTGGTATCCCTGTGGCCAAACCTCCAGTTGCTGCTGAGAAGCCCGGGTCACAGAGTCTGTCAGTTTCCGTGTCGCAGGGTGAGCAAAAGCTGAAATGTGGGCCAAACATACAGTAGAATAGATTTTTCTTTCCAGCCTTTACCTCAGTGTTTTGGTGTTTAACCTTAGACCTTTTGCCTCTATGTTTTACAGCTCTGGATGCCAGGCTAGAAGTGGGCCTTGAGCAGCAGGCAGAACTGATGCTCAAAATGATGGCAACTCTACAGGCCGATTCCATCCTACAAGCCCTGACCTCAAGCTCCTCCACAGGTGACCAAACAAACATCACATAGCAGCAGGAGGCATTGTTGGCATTAGTCTCTAACACACCTGAAATGCACAAAAACACAGAGACAGAATGTTATCTGTGGTGTTTAAGTCCCTGAGTTGCTGTAGTTTCTAACGTTTTTGTGTGGTTTGCTGTCTGTCTTCCAGTGAACCAGGCCTCCAGCGGCACTGATGACTCCCTGCTGAGGGCCCTCCATGGTGGAGGCTCTCCTCCAGGCAGTAGCCTCATGATCCAGCCTTCGTCCATCCCCATGCTTAGTGCCTGCTTTAACAAGCTCTTCTCTATGCTGCAAGTCCACCATGTACAGGTCAGAACACACTACTTGAAGAAGTCATGTACACTGATCAGGCAACATTTATATTGATAACTGGTTTTAATGTTGAGGCTGATTTGCAGCAGAAAATAAATGAATTTTTTTTTTTTACTTTAAACATGTAAATATGCATTTGTATATGAAAATGCATATGAATAAAGGAGAAAAAAAGCGAATTTTTTGAAATTTGAAAACTACCATCTCTCTCTTAGCTGGAGTCTCTGCTGCAGCTGTGGTTAACGCTCAGTCTGAACACGTGCTCTGGCAACAGTGAAGAGAGTGGCTCCGACATCTTTCTGTTCAATGCCAGCCGAGTGCCCACCATCCCGCTCAACCAAGGTCAGCACTCATCCACATACTCTTGTAAACCTGTAGAAGTTATTCTCATGAACGTTAGTGTTGTTGTCACGTTGTATTTTTCCCGTGTGTGTCCAGCATCCATCAGCAGTTTCCTGACAGTGCTGGCGTGGTATCCCAACACTTCCCTGAGAACTTGGTGTCTGGTGCTGCACTCTCTCACTCTGATGACCAACATGCCAGCCTGTGGTCAGTATCACACTCTCACTGGTTTCCTTCTGCTAGCTGTGACAGACAGGGCTTCTTTCCACAATGACAGAGATATTTCTATAAATTCTTCTAAACTTTCAGCCCCATTTTTCAATTCTCCACTGCAGCCCCTCATCCCCCCCCCCCGATCGAAACATAAATCTTGTGTCAGTTGCTAATTAAAACTGTGAATAAAGTTGCCCTTTTCTACTCCAAATAAATCCTTGCTATAGTCCAAAGCTGTGATCATTAAAAGAATGAAGAAGGAAATACATTTATGTAAAAGAGGCCATCGAGCTCAGTCATGTCACTGTTTACTGTCGCACTTTCCAGAATCACTTTCTCCTCTGTGCATGAGCCTTGTGTTTTTTATTTATTTTGAATCTAATCAGAAGGATCAGTCTGTGTTCCTCAGTATTTAATCAAATGTTTGCTAACATAGCTGACATGAGTGCAGGTTAAAGAAAAGATTTATTGGATGATATATTACAGGAAAAAAAGACCTTATGAATTATGCCTCAAGAAAGTAAGGCTGACTTGTCCAGAGTCACCTTATTTTTTTTTCGACTTAGTGGTTGTTTAAAGTTCAGATTTCTGCTCATGATTCAGTTCATTTTTCATTAGATGAAAGCATCCCTGAATTAAGTGTCCAGTTGCTCTCTACTCAAAATTTCATTATTACATGACTTTGACCAGACAAGGACAACAGTGATGGATGATCAATGTCGAGACAAATTTTATGATCTCTGCTAGGTGACTTTGAATGTAAAAATAAGATAATTTAAAGAAACAAAATATGGGAAATTTAAAGAAGTTGCAGTATGTACGTTACTTTTTTGGCTTTGTCCTTGTCCTTGGTTGTTTAGTGATTCGTGTTTAAACTTCCAGCCTCCAGTAATAGGATGAGCTCTCAGGAAAGCACCGCTCAGCAGATGGTCTCTGATCCCACCCTGGTTCATGTCCTAGTCCGCTTCCTGTCTGGCAGCAGCACCAACGGGACAAGCCAACACACTTCTCAAGTGGGACCCACTGCCACCCAAGCCATGCATGAGTTTCTGAGCCGCCTGCAGGTCCACCTGTCCTCCACCTGTCCACAAATGTTCAGCGAGTTCTTGCTCAAACTTATGCACATCCTGTCCACTGAGAGGTATGCTATTATTACTGGGGATCATGTGTAATGTTCTTTGCCATGTGCAAGCATATTTAGTAATTTTGAAAATAATCAGCACTGGCACTTTTTGTGTGGATGTATGAGTCATTCTCTAATTGCAAAAATAGCTGTCAACATGTACACAAGGAAACAGATGTAGCCAAACAAAAGGCTAAACTATATTCTGGTGTAACTCTCTTTACTCCAGTTTCCTCCCACAGTCCGAAAACATGCAGAGGTTAATTGAACACTCTAAATTGAGTATGTGAGTGAATATGAGAGTAAGTGGTTGTTCATCTCTGTATGCTGGCCCCACTTTAAAGCAGTCCTTGTGAAATAACGGTTAATTTTGAACCCTCAGGGGTCCGTTCCAGGCAGGCCAGGGTCCACTGGATGCCCAGGTGAAGCTGCTGGAGTTCACTCTGGAGCAAAACTTTGAGGTAGTGTCAGTAGCCACCATCTCCTCTGTCATCGAGTCCATCACATTCTTGGTCCATCATTACATCACCTGCTCTGATAAGGTGGTATCCCGCAGTGGCTCAGACAGCTCTGTGGGCGCCCGTGCTTGTTTTGGTGGGCTGTTCGCCCATGTCATTCGTCCCGGCGATGCTAAGGCCGTCTGTGGTGAGACCACACGAGACCAGCTGATGTTTGACCTCCTCAAGCTGGTCAATGTGCTGGTGCAGCTGCCTCTGTCTGGGGACAGAGAGTTCAGTGGGCGGCTGCCACCGGTCTGCAGTGGAGCAGCTGACAGCAGCGTGTCCGATGAGGAGAAGGTGTGCGGCAGCAAAGAAAGTGTGAGTGGTGGATCCTTGTCCAGTCAGGGTCCTCCTGCTGGCGTGGCTGACCTGGTGCTAGCCAATCAGCAGATAATGAGCCAGATCTTGTCAGCACTGGGCCAGTGCAACAGCAGTGCCATGGCCATGATCATTGGTAAGACAAACTCACTTTTCTGTTGATCCTATCACTTAGTATTTGCAGAGTTTTAGCTCAAATGTTTAGGTTTCAGCTCTTTGTTTTCTGAGATTGTAGCTACACAACTGAACAGCACTAAAGGGACATTAAATATTGGGTTTAGATTTATTATATCTGCACAAACATAACTCCAATTGACTAGTGTGAGCATTTTGCATAATTTGAGGCTTGAACTCACAATTTCATCCTGGTGAAGAGGTCAAAATCACTGGATCAGATATCGGAGGGAAAAAAATGATAAATCTGATACCATCCAAAGATCCTATATTGCATGCTTCACTATGACTGCAACAGCATTTTAGCTGAGTCATGTTTTGTGTTAGTTTTACACATTTGGAGAATTTGTTGTAATTCACCTTCATATTTAAGAAACCTAATATGACTGTATCAGTCTGATATTTGTATTGGTAAATGCTTAAGCTTATGTTATTGATATCAGCATCAGACACAAAAAATATCATACCATCTCAGTCCTGTACAGCTTTTTGCCAAGTGATCTATAGATGGTGTCACACTATGACTTCAACAACCACTAGGTCAGATTTTGAACTAGTGTCAAAAATCCAGCTATGTTTGTGACCTCTAATGGTGAGGCTGCAGAGTGTGAAAAATGGAGCACTCCTCCACTTTGTCCACAACTCTCTTCACTCTTCCACTCTCTGGTTCTTCATTAGTTTATGTATCAGATTTATTTTGACGGAGCTGCTCTCTTTTTTGTTTTTGTCCACTTCATTTGTAAAATCTATTTGGGCCTTTTGTGCAGCCCTGAAGTACGTGTAAAAGTCTTAGTCTAAGGCTACAAAACCAAACAGTAGTGCAGTATATTCAATTTTACACAGTTGCCCTTAAAGACCAAATTGAGATCATTTGCAATCTTAGGTGTATGAAATGTGTTTTTACAAAGATTGACTTGTTCCATAGGAGCACAGCAGATGTCAAAATGTCAGTTTTCCATAGTAGTTTACATGAGAGCAAAATTCAAAATGTTTTTCATTGACCATGTCAGCAAAATGTACTAGATTTTTTTTTCTTTTTTTTTGAAAACATTAAAGATTTGTTTATTAAAAATCTGCCACTGATGTGTAGGACATGCTGACAATGGACAAGAGCAAGCTTGGAGTCAACTGAGCATAAAATATTGGAGGAGTCAGATTTAATTTGTTTATTTTAGGTTTCCTAAGATATAGAAATGGAATGGGCATCATGTTTTCTAATACATTGAAGTGCAGAAAAGTTTGCAACTTCCATTTCAAACTTAAGTTTTAATTTACACAGCTGCTTAAGGACTCCACTGTTAAGCTGATTAATTCAAACATGGGACCGGTTTTGTTTTCATTCATGGAATGTTGGATTTCCTCCTTAGAAGAATAATAATTACATCTGGCTAAACAAGAGAGCCTTAGCACCAGTCAGTGCTTGAACTCTAAATATTTGGGGTATGAGTTAAATGACCTGTGCTCTCAGCTGACAGTCCTCTCTGGTCTCTAGGAGCCAGCGGTCTCCATCTGACCAAGCATGAGAACTTTCATGGGGGCCTGGATGCCATCTCAGTAGGTGACGGCCTCTTCACCATTCTCACTACCCTCAGTAAGAGGGCCACCTCAGTCCAGGTCATGTTACAGCCCATCCTCACATACATGGCCTGTGGATACATGGGTCGACAGGTGAATATCTAACTGCCATTTTTAATGCATGTGATTTGCTGTTGTAAAGCATATATAATCGCAATCTAAATGTCTACATTGTTTTGTAGGGGTCTCTTTCCACATGTCAGCTGTCTGAGCCTCTTCTGTGGTTTATCCTCCGAGTGTTGGACACCAGTGAGGCTCTCAAGGCCTTCCACGACATGGGTGGGTGTATACACAGCATGCCATTGTGCCTCTTTTACCAGCTTTTTGCGCACACAAAATATTTATGATTTGAAAATTAAACTGTACTACGTGTACGACTAATTTACCATAAAACGAATAAGACAGAAGTGCTATTAACTGTACTGTACAGTACTGTAACAGTGTTTGTATGGTGGCAGCCATTTTGAAATCCTAACTAGGAGGAGGTTGCTCCAAGTTTCTGTGTTGGACATTGGAGTTCATTTGTAGGTTCCTGTGTAAGTAATGTCCCATGACCTCGGAAAATCCAAGTTCCAACTGCAAGTGGAACTAAACATTACCCATTTTGTGATTAGCTGCACGTAGTCGAGCAGCACTTGCAGAGTACATCATTATGCACTACATTGTGTTCAGCAGGTTTTATTTCTGGCTTTATTGAAGTTAAATCTTCCAGCAATTATAACTCAAATGATCTGAGAGAGAAAGAAAAATACTTTTGCACCTCTTCTGGACTCAATTTACAGACTTTAAATTTTGTCCCTTCATGAGACGCTGTGACCAATCACAAGGCAGTTCAGAGAGGTATTGACTGTTCCACCTCAAGTACTCTGTGTTCAGGTCTCTAATGGCATTTTTCCACTATACTGTTCCAGCACAGCTCGTCTCTGCTTGGTTGGGTATCAAGCATGTTGTTTTCCATTACTCCATAGTACCTCCTTGACATGGGCGTGGTCATCATAGAACAGCTGCATGACCAGCTGCTGTGATATTGTTATATACGCGACACACCCAAAGTAGTGACGAACAAAGCAGTTATTTTCAGTGTACTGAATCATTACAAAGTTCATTAAAAAAGATTAATTCTTTACTTCCTGCATGACTGTTTGATTGTTGACTTTCAGCAGTGCCGTGGCACTGCTTGTCTGTTAAATATTGAGATTTTACAAATGTCCTTTAATATTGGAGATTCGCGAGTGACAACACTCACTGCTGATCAGTGGCCGGCAGTCTGCCAACATTTTAGTCACATTTTATTATTGGCTCAGCTCGCTTGGAATACCGCCAGAGCAGGCACTAAAAAAAGTATTGGGTACCATCTGTAATTGAAAAGCCAAAAAAAAACAAAGTAGTCAAGGCTTGCCATGCTGAGCCATGCCGGAAATGTATAGTTGAAAAAATAAGGTCTAAAGTTTGGCATTGGTATTAACTGCCTGCTGTGAAACCAGAAAGACGTAAGTGAATAAACAGAGGGAAAGGTTGCGTGTGCTCATCTAATGAAAGGAACTTGTTTTTCCCAAATCAGGTGGTGTGCAGTTGATCTGCAACAACATGGTGACCAGCACCCGGGCTATTGTGAACACAGCACGTAGCATGGTGTCCACTATCATGAAGTTCTTGGATTCAGGTCCTGGAAAGGCAGCAGATGGCAACCTCAAAGCCAGGGTGATGACCTCAGAGCCAGACAATGCAGAGGGACTCCACAACTTTGCTCCTCTCGGTGCTTACACTTACTTCAAGCTTTCTTCCACTATTACATCCTCCTGGATACTCTTTCTACGCTAATTAATATTGTTTGTCTATTTCTAAATGTGTCTCTTTCTTTATAGGCACAATCACATCCAGTAGCCCCACTGCACAGCCAGCAGAGGTCCTCCTCCAGGCCACTCCACCCCACCGTCGTGCCCGCTCAGCTGCCTGGTCCTACATCTTCCTGCCAGAGGAAGCCTGGTGTGACCTTACCATTCACCTTCCTGCTGCTGTGCTGCTGAAGGAGCTCCACATTCAGCCACACCTTGCCTCTCTAGCCAGTGAGTAACAAGTGTATACACACTACTGCTTTGTGTAAGCAGCACATTTTGACACAGGGGGAGTGCAGTGAAGTTCCAAACACATTTTTGTGGTGCTGAAAGTAAATGGGAAACTGTGAACAGTTTGGAGTGTCACAAGGATTGGGTTTTGTTTCATTTTTCCAATGCTGGTGATAAACCAATACTGCCAAAATGGTGGTGTTGGTTAAGGGACTGTCCACATGAAAATGATTTCAGGTGGATCCTATACTGGCCTCACTAAACGTATGCGTATTTAGCTATCCAGCGCATATAAACAGCCAGGTGAGGTGAACAAAGAAAAGAGATGCTGCTTTATCCCAAGGTCCTTTTCTCCTGTCCTTTATTTTACACACGGCAGTGCAAAAAACATGCTTGTGTTTTTTGCAGTTTTAGCTTGTGTTCCCTTTTTCAATCATTTCCAAATTCCATTGTTTTCTATTGAGCATGAGTTGCCATTATATGAGAAACAAAAGAATCTACACTTTATAGCAACACACTAATTTCCTTCTTACTCATCCCAATTCTCTTAAGAAAACATCTAATATAAACATCTTATATTACACACAGCGTTACTCACCGGCATTGCCCCCGTGGAAAAAACGATTGTGCCGGGTTTGAAGAAACTTGTAAGCGGAATTTACACGACACGGAGCACAGCTTGCTCAGGAAAAGGCTCGTACTAACTGAACACAAAAACTCGTTTCAAACAAGAGAACGGGAAGTAGAAAACATACACCAAACCTACCGTTACAGTAGATGGCGTTAACGCACTGTAAACAACCAAAGAAAATCTAAACAAGAAACACAAAATGAATGAATGGTCATTAAGACCAACACAGATCCACTAAAGTTCTTTGTCATATCTCTGTTTTATCCACAAGGAAACAGCATTTTCAGAGTCCTCAAATGCTATTAAAAAAAAAAAAAAAAAAGTGGGAAAATCTCAAAATGCTGCCCTTGCCCTTGTAGACAGCCAATATGCTACTGTGGGGAAAACTGTGATGTCATATTCCCACTTCTCTCTTTTGCTTGCAATTATTGTCAATTATCATGGTCATTGTTGTTGTCTTATTCTTCTTCCTCCTGTGTTTGGAGGTTGTTGGTTTATTTACATTATAATAACTTTTATCTTTTTCCCTAGTTACCCTTGATTTTTTTCATTCTGTCTATGTTTCTGGGATTGCAAACATTGTAATGTATACTTATTCGATTAAAGCTTAATGTAAAAAAAAATGTATACATAGCTCACATGCCATATGTCCAGTTGAGGAAGAAATTATTAGCCCTCTATTTGTGAGGTTGTGTTTATCTGCCACAATACATGTTCGATCATATATCGTTCAGATATATAACCACTGCCATATAGGAACTGGGTTTATGTGCCTATCTTAGGTGTCACTGTTCATAATAACTTTGGATATAAGAAGTAAAAGAGTCATTTTTACTGTTTCCCCTTCTAGCCTGCCCATCGTCTGTCTCAGTGGAGATCAGTGCTGATGGGGTTAACATGCTGCCACTCTCCACACCGGTCATCACCAGCGGCCTGACATACATAAAGATCCAACTTGTGAAGGCAGAGGTTGCCTCGGCAGTTTGCCTGAGGTTGCACCGTCCTCGAGATGCCAGCACCTTGGGTCTGTCTCAGATTAAACTCTTGGGACTCACAGCATTTGGTAACACCTCCTCTGCAACGGTCAACAACCCCTTCCTGCCCTCTGAAGACCAGGTCTCTAAAACCAGGTATTGAATTGAAATTATACCCATTTGCATGACATGTTGGTGTTGTTCTCATCCTTTTTTAAAAAACAAAAAAAAACAAAAAAAAAAAACAAACTTGCCCATGTAGCATCGGATGGCTGCGTCTTCTCCACCATTGTCTGACGCATGTAAGTGACCTGGAGGCCATGATGGCCAGTGCTGCAGCACCCACCGCCAACCTGCTGCAGACCTGCGCGGCACTGCTCATGTCACCTTATTGTGGCATGCACTCGCCCAACATTGAAGCCGTGCTGGTAAAGATCGGCCTGCAGTCAACACGCATCGGACTCAAACTCATCGACATTCTGCTGAGGAACTGTGCTGCCTCTGGCACAGACCCTGCCAGTAAGTTACCACAGCAGTATTTTGCTGTCAATCTACACAATTGTTGACATTGTGCTGAAATGCAGGCAGGTACGCAGAGAAATAATGGACCTTTATGTCTGCAGGGTACTGGCAAAAACACACGCAAATAGTTCAGATCGTCAGAAAAATAGGGTGATTGTTGTGTATAAGTTTGCTTAAAGTTATACTTTTTAGGTGTTCATCTCCATTTACTAGTTTTATTCTTCTTTTCTATTTTGGTACATGTACAAAAAAGTCCCATTCACAAAAGCACTTCTAAAAGAAATACGAATTAAATAAACAATTCACACTACACAACATACCTGGCAAAAAAGCAAATAAATGGTGGGCAGTGGTAGTGACACATTAATACAGCTCCAGCCTTTACACATTAGACACTCAAAATTCAGAGGCAGACACCACTTTACCGCGGTTTAAAAGTACACAGCATCTTACAATGGCACATGATGCCCATACATAACTAGCAACTTCACTGGGTCTGACAACAGAAATGCAAACATAGAAATCACAAACTGTTCATAATTAATAATATGCTTTCCGGATATGGTGAAGTTCATTATTAAGGTAAAAATATCCATTGTTCATGTTCAGTGCGTACATTTGTACTGTAGTTCAGCACGTCAAAAAGAAAAGGGAAGAACTTCCAGCTTAAACACACATTCCACCTTTTTCCACAAGAGTGTGCTCAAGTGATACAAATAAAACAATCCTTGCAGCCATGACATATTTTAACCCCTGGAATTAAATATCCAAATACAGAATACTGAGTAAACATAAGAATTCATCTTGAAGAACTTCATCAAACACTAATAATTGTGTTGCATATGTGAACAAACAAAAAAGACTCCTTTCACTTAAACCTGATGCATCATCCCATTAAGAAGGAGATAACAGCAGAGTTTGAAGAAAAGATAGAGCTGTTATGGTGTTATCCTTTCTGGTATAAGGCCACTGTAATTCCCTGACAAGCTTGGGAAAGAGTGAGCAGAGGAGTTGTCAGTTTGTTAATATCACCAATACCTACTGGACCTTTATTTTTATGCTTTCTTAAAAATATTTGTTCATTTTATTTCACCAATAGACTTATTTTCAGCAGGAAATTTATATTTTCTTTGCTAATTTAAGAGTTTGTCTTTGTCTGTATAGATTTGAACAGCCCTCTGCTGTTTGGGCGACTGAATGGCCTCTCTTCAGACTCCACCATTGACATTCTGTACCAGCTGGGCACCACACAGGACTCAGGAACCAAAGACAGGTACACAAACATCCTACTTTTACCTTGAGTCAAGCTTCCCTCAATAAGCATAACTGTTTTCTTTCAAGGTTATGTTTCAGATGCACATACACCAAAGCTGACAGTAAAAAGTGTCCCAACACTCTCCTTGACATCTTTTACTCTGACTTTAGATAGTGTAATCTCTTTTATTTTGTCCTTGTAACGGGTTACTTAACCAAGCTTGCTCTGAATTATAACCCTTCAGGATCCAGGCTCTCCTTCAGTGGGTCCATGACTCTTCACGGGTGGCAGCACACAAGATGAGTGGTCCCACGGGATACACTGGAATACATGTTGCAGGTTCTTCATCTGCTTCTCTGAGGGAGTATGGCCTCCTCATGCCTTCACCCTCCCACCTCCACTGTGTGGCGGCCATTCTGTGGCACAGCTATGAGCTGCCTGTGGACTATGACCTTCCCGCACTGCTCAACAGAGAGCTCTTTGAGTAAGTGCATACCAACAGACACAACAATACGATCTCACTTCCTCACACAAATAAGCATGTATAATAATTCTCTTAACCAGTTACACGAGTATATTACGAGTATATTGTCCTTAGAGAATGTGGTCCAGGCCAGGATGTTACTTTGTTTACATATGTTCACATGTTACAGAGCACCTTCAAATGTGTTCTAAGATTTCAAATGCATCATCACAGTGTGTAATCCGTTGGTAGTTGGAGTCTGGAATTTCCGAGGTCATGGGGTTTTCCTCACACTGGAACACCCCATGACCATGCATTTCCAACTTGAAAACTTGGATCAACCTCCCCATCCCTGATATGGGATACCAAGATGGCTGCCACCATACAACCACTTGTACTTTATTACTATTAGTAGGACTTTTGTCGTATTTGTTTCACACACTTACTACTGTTACATTTTGTGACCATAGACATGTTGCTCCACTGTGTGAGCAAAATGTCATGTAGTGTATCATTTTTAACTGGTCTTTCTAACAGTGGCCGGCCTCAGGTACTGCATTTCTGACTTTTTCACTGTAATGCGGTAAAGTCAGGAGATAACATCACTCCCATTTCCGACTTCCGAGTTTTGATGTAAACGGAATGCAGCAGCTTCTATCTTAGGATAGATGTAAATACTAGGTCTGAATTGGACTTTGATGGCAAAAAGGGCTGCTACTGTCTATTATCACTTATCTAATTATTGCGATCAGTTTTTCCATTCATTAAATGCAAATAATTTTGCAAAATGTCAATCAATATTTCCCAAACTTTTAAAAAGAGGACATCAAGGCGTATCTTGTTTTGTCCATGAACTAAAACCTTATGTTAAGTCTGTTAAGCCTGTGCTCTCATGAATATATTATAATGCATTTCCTTTGTGCCATAAATTGAGTTGTCACACACACAGTAATTAAATATTGCCGTGTGAATGCCTTGTGAATAGCCCTAAGTCATGTATCTCATCTCATACACAAAATGCAAATGAAATCTGAAAAAACAATGGTGTTTGTTGGAAGAAAATAGCTCAAGCAAATGCAATCGTCTTCTGGGTACAATAAATATTTTATTGGTCTATAAGGATTAGCTGAGCTGTTGCTTAGGTTAATTGTCTGGGGCAACCACAGAACCTTGTCCTGTGTATTGCCTGCTCACTCGGAGGCAAGTGAGCAGCCTCTTTCAAGGTGAGACTTACCTATTCTACAGGCAGCTATTTGGTAATATTTTTTGGCAATGTCTTTTTAAGATTTAAAAAATCTCATGTAACATGATATGTAGTTCTTAAATATTATTAGTTGTTAAGAGTGACTTTGCTTGCTTACTTTTTTACTTTCCTATGTATGTAAACTTCCTTTCTTGAAAGCACTTTAAATTAATTAGGATTAAAGATTTAAAGTACAAAATTAATTTTAAACTAGCCATGTTCACGCAATGCTGACCTCATTTGACAACTTTTTCTGTGTTGCTTGTGTTGCCTTTTGACATTCCTGTGCTGCACACAGGAAGTATTTCATTTTATTGTCCTAGTAAAGCTACATGGCTGCAGAGGAATACGACTGAAAACACAAAGAAGGCTCCACAAAAGTTTCAAAGTAAATTTTATGGCTCAAAAATCCAAGCAGTTAGATGGGGTAAATGCTTCTTGTTCCTGCCTGCCCCTGCGCTGCCACTGTATACACACAAATGCTCCCTCAGGCAGGATGTAGCATACACATGATTTTACATTATTTTTGTTCATGAGGACCAAATAGAGCCAGAGTAATATCAACAACAACAATAGTCACTAAAGTTACAAACTGCAGATTAAAGATGTAGAAACATGTAAGGTGGTTGCTCCTTAAAGCACCCTTACCTACATATAATAGGCTTATGCTTGGACTACAAGAATCAAATGATTATTATTTTAGTGATTATACAATGTATATGCACAGTAAGTAAGTTAGTATTATTACTCCCTTACATTTAATATGCATTATATTGTAATGCTTAGATTCCACAACTTTTCCACTGCAGCCCTTTGAAGGTAAACATCACTGATTGTTGATTGATTATTGCTGTCATTTGTTGTTCCCTTCCTCCAGACTGCTCTATGACTGGTCCATGTCTTTACCATGTAACATAGTGTTGAAAAAGGCTGTGGACAGTCTGCTGTGCTCCATGTGTCACATCCACCCCAGCTACTTCTCCCTTCTCATGTCCTGGATGGGGGTCATCTCGGTGTCTAATGCCAGCCAATCTCAGTCCCAGCATTGCCGTCTCTCTATGACCGACGATGGCAAAAAGCAGCATGATGCCAACACCAGTGCCTCAGGACTTACAGATGACTCCAAGCACGCAAGATGCCCCACCAATCTGTCTGATTCACAGCTGATGACACTGGCTGCCGCATCTCAGTGTCCTGGAGCTATAGAGCAACTGCTGGATTCAGGCTTACCATCTCTACTAGTTCGCAGCTTGGCACAGTTCTGTGTTGGCCTCCTGGCCAGTGCTGACCTCCCTCTGCCTGCTGCTCAGGCCGAGCGCAGACACCACCACCACCACTACCACTCACCCTCCTCTTCCTCACAAAGTTGGCCGCCTCTGGCTCCAGAGCTGGCTGCTCCGGTGCTGCGCTTCCTCATAGAAGTAGGCAACAGTCATGCCATGAAAGACTGGTTAGGTGGGCCCGAGGTCAACCCTCTGTGGACGGCGCTGCTTTTCCTACTGTGCCACTCCAGTGCCAGTGCAGGCGCCAGCGCAGGCTGTCAGCCTCTGAGCTCTGGATCTGCTGCAGCTGCCGTTTCATCCCAGCCGCAGCATTCGGGGTCACGCTTCTCTCTGGCATCTTCTGGACAAGCTGGAGGTCTGACCACCCAGCAGAGGACGGCTCTGGAGAACGCCACAGTGGCCTTCTTTCTCCAGTGTATCTCCTGCCACCCGAACAACCAGCGGCTCATGGCACAGGTCACCTTGCACATACACCCTCACTTGCTGTCTTTGGGACACGAACTGTATATTTTCTGAATTGTTTTTAATCTAGAACTCAGCCACAGATTGCATTTATTTCAATTACTGTTAAGACACATCTGCAGGCACCAAGAGGAAACAGACTTGAATTAGATTGAAATGAATAATATTTAGTGGCAAAACCTTTGCTGTGTTACATTGGTTTTTTAAATGTTTTATCAAATGACTTGTGTTGAAAGAGCTACTTTTGTTCTCCTTTTGACTAGTTTAACAGAGCACAGGTTACAGTCATACTGCTGACATTGCGACATGTCCACTTACTGTCGCACACCTGCTCAGTTAAGTGGTATCGAGTGCAGCAGTGTCGGAGCAGTTTTACCAATACTAATACAAGCATAGGAGGGCAACATCACACACTACTTGGGACTATATATTTTTTCTATGTAGTTGTCTTTATCATTCTCTGTTTTCTGGCTTCAGGTTCTTTGTGAGCTCTTCCAGTCTGCACCCCAGCGAGGCAATGTGCCGATTTCTGGAAACATCTCAGGCTTCATTCGACGACTTTTCCTGCAGCTCATGCTGGAGGATGAAAAAGTCACTGTCTTCCTCCAGTCTCCCTGTCCGGTGGGTGACTCTTTGAAACACATTTACAAGAGCTGTTCTCTTAAATCACAATTTTGTGGACCTTTGACAGTCATATTTAATTTTGATGGGCAGTAGTGTTTCCTAACTCTAACCTCTGTTTTTTGATAAATGTATGTGGATGTTTGTCATTAACAATGTCCACCCCACTCAAAAATGTAATTCATCTTCACTTTGCAGTCTGATAGTTTTTTTTTTTTTTTACATGATAAATGTCTTTTACAGAAACATCTCGATGATGAATAACATCCTTGGCAATCCAAATTGAATCATATTATCTCATTATTTGACCGACTTTAAGTTAACACAATAATAAAACTGTACCAATCTTTATGACTGATGTAACCACAAAGGAGCAGGGCAGTAATATAAGACAAGTTAGTCACGACTTCCCAAAATGTATGTACTTTTTGAAAATATTTAACAAATCTAATAATAGAGATGATGTTGATTTATATCTACAGATTAGCTGATAGTGTGCTGCACCTAAAGTTTATTTTCATTAGTGATTAATTATAATTTTCCATTTTAGTTATTTTTGGTCAATGAAATATTCAAAGATGGAAAGGTTGGATGAGAACTGTCTCAAAAACCAAAGACATTCAGTTGTTGTGTAGAGGAGCAAAACACCAGAACATTTTCACATATAAGAAGCTAAAATCTGAGAATTTTTAAACATCAAAATGATCAAACCATGGTGATTAACTTGGTAATCAGTGCATGACTGATTAATTCTGATTAATTTTTATCCCATAATGATTTTTCTCAGTTATACAAAGGACGCATTAATGCCACAAGCCACATGATCCAACATCCTATGTATGGAGCAGGCCACAAGTACCGCACTCTCCACCTGCCCATCTCCACCACACTGGCTGAAGTACTGGACCGGGTGTCTGGTAAGTTTCTACTAATCCTCATGTTATTCTGCTTATATTACTGAGCATGTTAGCTCATGTGTGACAACTAACTGTAGCTGTTAATGATGACATTCAATTTCTTGTTTAATTCAAACAGCATTCAATCACTAATTCATTGTGGCATACTTGGTATAATTCTGTATAATCAGTGGGTTCCATTTACATCTGAACCCAGACTTTTGAACTGTGAAAGCTGTTGTACCAGAGTTCACTGCATTCCAGTTGAGAAGTCGAAAACGCAGATGTATTCTCGGGATAGATACTTGGTCAATAACAACACTATAACACATGGTATTTTGCATACACAAACAGTATAGCAATTGTCTTCGTTAAACAGAAGAGGTGCGATTAACGTTGAAGTAGCAGTGTCAGTTGCAGCACGTGAGGCTGCTCCAAGTTTTAGAGTTTCCAAATCTGACTTCAGATGGGCGTTCCCATGTAGGCAATGCCCCCTGACCCCACAAATTCCATTTTCTGACTCTAAATGGAACTCAGCATTATTCTAGCCTAGCAGTTAGCTTAGCAGTGACGGCAACTCGCCCTACCTCTTATTGTGACTAGGGTTGGGTTGTTATTTGGGGGCCGATATTTCTCATTCTGTTTTTGCCAATAGTCTGATGGGTGTGCTGAGAGGGAGAGAGAGAGTAGACTTCATCATATTTGATGTTGTGTCTTCTTCCAAATGAATTTGTGACTAGTTAACTCTCAAAATTTGCAGCGTGCATTCCATAGCACATACTGCCCTGTTGATACTAGCTCAAGGATGTATCTAGACATACATGTCTACAGAAGCATTTGCTGCTAAGATTCAGTTACTTTAACTCATTTTTTCTTGTTATTGGTGTTGGAATCACCACCTGAACTGCTCTGTGATCTGTCAAGGGACAGATTTCTTTAAGGCTGGACACAGAGTCTAGAGGAGGAGCAAAAGTCTAGTTCTCTCTCAGATTACTTGCATTTACATAATACTGAAAGATTAGTATGGCAAATAGGACATGATTCCAAAAAAAGGCAGCATCCCTTTACATGGTGTCAATACAAGATCTTCAGTAATGTCAGAAAAACAAATGAAAACTTGAGGTTACTCTCGTAACCCCGGTTCTCTGCATCGCATGAGTGAAATGTCTCACTATGGGATACGCCCCCCTCGCGTATTCACAGAAGCACTTATACAATTACGCCAGCCCTGAGTGGCTGGCAGTCAAGATATGTGCGTCAGGAGCTTGCCCTTAAATATGTCTGACCCAGCTTTGCTCATCATTCAAAACCAGCACACCTCTTCTCGCTTCACCCCAACACCAAGAAGGGTGATCTGGTGAGACGTCTGACTCATGCTACTAAAGTTGTCTAACCTAAAGTTCTCTTTCTTAGCATTTGTTTCGATGTCTCACTATGGGATATTGAGACTCCCGTATTGCCAGACAAACTTATCTTGACAACTGACCGCCAACTGCTTCCTAGGGAGGGTGTGGATGAGACATTCCCTCAGAGAAGCCCACACTCAGGACAGTGTGAGCCAGGCTCTGGGATGTGACATCCAGCCTATAAAACCCTACAAATGTGAGGGGCGAAGACCAGCTAGCTGCAGTGCAGACGTCCTGCATACAGATCCCTTTAAAAAGGGCCCATGAAGTTGCGAGGCCCCTCGTAGAATGTACCCGCAACCCAGCCGGAGGTTGAAGGCTTGGGCTAGAATAAGCTAAGGCAATAGCATCCACTATCCAATGCTAAAGCCTCTGCTTAGTTATTGGTTTGCCATGGTGGACCTTGGCCCATGACACAAACAACTGATTTCCCTTTCTGAACTCTCTCGTCCTCTCCACATGAGTGTGTAAGGCACGGACCAGGCACAGTATGTGCAGCCACTGCTGCTCCACAGAGCCGTGTGGTGGTGGCCGAAAACTGGACAGATCCACTTGAGAGCATGAAGTGCCCACTTTGGGGACAAAAGCAATATTAGACTTCAAGGACAGATTACCTGGGGTGAACTGCATATAGGCTGGATTCACTGACAAAGCATGAATATTGCTCACATGCTTAGCTGTAGCCAAAGCCAGTAATAGAGCCACTTACTTTCATTTCTGTGTGTTCCAGTGGTTAAAGTGGGTGTCTGGTAAGGGCATCCAGTACCATTGCCAAGTCCCAAGAGGGAGACATAGGCTTGGAGACAGGAAGCAGCCTCTGTGCGCCTTTTAAATGACAAACCAGTGGGTGGTGACCCACAGGTTTACTCTCAAAACCAATATGGCAAGCAGAAATGGCAGCTAAATAAACTTTGATAGTAGAAATCATGTCTACCTTTAAAAAGGACAAAATTGTTCGGACTGAACACTGAAAAGGAACTTCAGCACACCAAGCCTCAAACACTCCACTTACAGTCATAGAGAGGCCATAGAGAGGATGATGCTCTAGCTTTCTGAATGGTTTCAATGACCCTTTGTGGCAAACCCGTGTGACTCAGATTAAACCAGTCACGGGCCAGGCCCATAGGGCTAGTCGCTCCAGGTGAGGATGAAATATTTGTCCGCGCGCCTGGGAGAGGAGGTCCCTACTCAGTGGAAGAGGCCAGGGGTGTCTTCAACACCCATTCTTTGAAGCGCCCTGGGCAAATGTCTGCCTAGGGGATGTCTGCACCGTGGCAGGCCGAGGCAGGCAGAGTTGCAGGCCTTTGTCCTCCTTTTTCTTCACCTCACATCACTTTTATCTGATAGCTTGGTCAGATTTAGCTATCTTGCAGTGAGTGGCGTCCCCTTGCACTGAAGTGGAAGCTAGCTTTGCAGCTGTATCTGTTTTAGCTGGAATGCTAAAGGACTGAGAATTATCTGGCTTGTCACACAGTTTTTTTTTTTTTTTTTAACTGAAGACAGACCAGAATAGCCCCTAGCCTATGATGAAGGCAGTTGGCTTGCGGTGTTAAATTACTAGCATCTGGTGAAGGAGGTGTTAGCTCCGGTCTAAGGACAGTTTAGCTAGTTAGGTAAGCACCGCAGAGTAAGCTTGTTTCTGAAGGGCAGGCTCCTGACACACTTGTCTTGGCTCACACCAAGATGGGAAAAACCTCATATGGTAAGAAAAATAAAGTAAGTTCAAGTTATAATTTGGACTCCATTATTGAGTTAGATTATTGGACTCTGTTAATGTAGAGTGTTAAAACTTGTGGGCGCAGAGACAAAAAAAAGAGAAAAAAATCTAAATAATATATTTACATGGAAACGCACTATTTATTGTGAACCAGCAAGTTTTGGCAATGAATTACAAGTAGATGGGGCTATATATTGAAAGGGGTCACAATTCAAAATGAACACTATTGTCAGCTGTACTATCATTCCTCCCATCACTAATTTCCTGCCTAATGCTATGTAGATGTGGCTACAAATAGTCAAGTTTTGCATTATAACCACAATCCATTTTCAACAGACTGCTTTATGATGGATTGGAGTGTAGCTTGTCTTGTTAAGAGCTGAAGGATGGGGAACAGGGCCAAATTGGGTTGACATGTAATTTTTATAAGCGTTATTAACAACCTTTAGTACATCCAACCCCTAGTTAAAGAATGATTAGAAATGTGATGAGTATTTGACTCTTTAATTGTGTATTTTAATCTTAACAGATAGCTTCTTCTGCAGTGCTTTTACATGAAGGCTCCAGGGGAATGAGCTTCATTAGCTTATCAGTAATTATTTGCATAAGAATAAATGGATTTTTATTTATTTATGTATTTTTTTTAATTTTTTTTATGTTGAAGTTAGTAATGTTTTGAACTCTTGCCTTCTAATGCTGTGAGCTGCAGTATTACATTAACTGTCTAGTGGCCTTTATTTATGCTGTTTTGACTTTGGTCAACTCATAGAAGGCCTGATACCTTACTGCTTTTTGTGTGTTAGTGGCCATCCTATTACCAATGTTGTGGGAACATTGGTGTTTACATACCCATATGGGGACTTTTCCTCTCATTGCCCCATAATGTGAATTATAGCTGTACTTGGGAAGACCATGACTAAATA
This sequence comes from Brachirus orientalis, assembly GCA_016785285.1. Lineage (NCBI taxonomy): Eukaryota > Metazoa > Chordata > Actinopteri > Pleuronectiformes > Soleidae > Brachirus > Brachirus orientalis. The sequence goes on along the minus strand of JAFBJR010000240.1, from coordinate 249,306 downwards.
ATACAAAACTATCCAATTTGTGGTCCATCTATCATGACAAGATGGCAGTGGCAGTAAGCATTTATTTAGAGGACCTTGTACGTTTGCAGAAGTGATGAATTATTATTATGTATTTGAATGCATCTCGTTAGCTGCTCCCGTTATCTGCATTACTTTCACTAGCTCTGATGTGGTGGAGTTTAGAATATTAGACAAATAATATCACTCAATATAAATGTACATATATAAAATAATATTTTTTGCTGGAAATGCCCATCCCTAATTCATACTTCTCAAATGAAAATGATCTGTGTACAAATGAGTATGTCAGCTCCACATCAGAAGTTACGTGACCTGTCAGGTACATTTGGTACATGCTTATTTAAACCGTAAGCTGATTCTCTCCTCTACATTACGCTTAGTTTCAGGGTATGACTAATAAGATGCAACCAAGGTGAAAGTAAGAGCAAAGGTTTCTTTAATTAGACCAACAACAAGGTAAAACTGAAAATAAATCTTACTAAGAGCCATTTGGCATATTTGGAGCATAGTTGATGTGTTTTTAAAATCATATAATAATAATAATAAAGAAAACAGGAAAATGCCAAGTCAGCATTACCAGCCAATAAAAAATGGAGCAGTGGGATGTTGCCCAAGTCTCCAGGATATAAATTTAAGTTAGTGGTGTGTGTGTGTGTGTGTGAGAGAGAGAGAGACAGACAGAGATTCTTCACATTTTAATCAAGAAATACCCACTCCTTAAAAATCAGGTTTTGGAATAAAATTTCACTCAAAGATCACTGCTCTGGTTTATTTCGTCTTTTGTTCTTCCACACAGACACACCCAGCATTACAGCCAAGCTGATCAATGAGCAGAAGGAGGACAAGGAGAAGAAAAACCACGAGGAGAGGGAGAAGATGAAAGCAGACAGTGGCTTCCAGGACAACTACAGTGTTGTTGTGGCCTCAGGTACTCAGATTTTGTTCCTTACCCCCCACCACACATTGTTTAATCATGTTTTTTAGTAGCCAACCCAGCTTGTCATAATGTCTAGTCAAGTCTTTGAAGGGCAATTGAAGGGAAATACGTTAATGCACAGTAGATTAATTTAATCGTAATGATTTGCTAAAGTTTCAGTGAGTAGTGTTGTGGACTTGAAGCCAGAGCAAGTGGTGCTCTTCAAAAAAGAAACAAAGAAAAGAAAGAAATTCTGACTCCAGATGTCAGTTGAACATTGGGGTGTAAAGTGCATATGTGGACAAATGATGTATACAAACCTATAAAAACGCGCTGACTCACTAAAACCATGGCTGCCAGTGGGGACACAAGCATGCATATCTTTGCTGCCATTTAACATCATGGCAACTGGTAGTGTTTGATGTACTGTTGCCTTCAGAAGGTTCAAATGTATAATTTTGTGACTTCAGTGTCCCTTCTTTATCATCTTCTCCTTTCTCTTCTCCTCCTCCTACAAAAGTCTTCAAAGAAGAAAATTAACAGCCCATAACATGACTCAATTAAAATGCTGTTCCTCATTCTTATTTACATTTTTGCAGTCTGTACATAGTGAAGACTTTGTATAGGTTTTTTGGATTGTATCTGATTTTACATCTTTATTGGTCTGATCAATGGAACAAACATACTGTACATTGATTTTTGACAAGTATTGAACCTATGCTAAGCATTGTATTGGCTCATCCCAACTTCAGGTATTTCGGCTAAAGCGTCTGAGGCATTTCTTGGCATGAGTGAGTCGAAATTCATGCCTGCTTGCTTTGTTACATTGACTTTGTGTGTAATCTCATTGGGCAGAATTGACCTCTGACCTCGATACAGTCTCTGACATTGTGCAGTACTGTCTTTAATGACAGCAGCTGGCAAATGTAAGCTACTTTAGGATGTCTTCTGACATCTTAAAAATTATTGGTCTACTATGTTAGCATGTAGTTTCACTTTCATGTTTTTGCAACAACTGTTTCCCATCAGGCTTGAAGTCACAGTCCAAACGGGCTCTTTCTACCCCTCCCCGACCTCCATCAAGGAGGGGTCGTGTCATGAGTGACAAGCTGACTGCTTCATCCGGTGTGGACCCATCAGCCAAAACCATCAGTGTGCCTGTCTTCCATCTCTACCACAAGCTGCTTCCAGGTACAACACAAGCAAAATTAACATGTCCACTCAAGTCTTGCAGCAGCAGGTGTGTGTTGTGTTAGTTTGCTGTCAAAACACAAAGCAAAGAAAGTATCTCCTACAAACTGAATTTTTCTGTTTGACCTCTCAGGTCAACCCCTTCCGCCTGAGATGACCCTGGCTCAGCTGCTTACACTCCTGTATGACCGCAAGCAGCCACAAGGCTATCAGTCCATCAACCTGACAGTCAAACTGGGCTCTAAGGTCATCTCTGACCCTGGCCTCTCCAAGACTGACTCCTTCAAGAGGCTGCGCACTGAGAAAGGTACACAAACATGGAACTCTTTTTATCTCAACTCTTTCATCAACCGTTTTATCTCAGCTTTTACAGAATTAAGACTTGGTTTTAGTGTAAAAAAAAGAAACATTAATAATGTTTACATGCATCTGTGCAAGCAGTATATTCTGCATTATTCCAGTGATTGCTAAAGGATCTTTAATCAATAAATGTTGTTAATGGAAGCATAGTGCTGACCCTTCTGTAGCCAGAACAGCACTACCAGTCCACATAATTGTGCGATTCTGCTGGCTGGAGGGCCTGGTTTAGGTCACATTCATTTTTATCACCACTGTCTTATTTTGATGATCTCAGCACTCTTGAAACCTAACCTGTCCAGAAACCTTTTGTCCTTCTGTCATGTCCTATTCACAGTCCATGACCTTTAATGAAAGATGTTTGAGCAATTCAGGAACATATTATACATGCTCTAGGTTTATGCAGCATCAGATATGTATGTTCAGTATGCTTTTCTTTCACCAAAAACATCTTTTTTCTTCACAGATGAAAAGTCGTGTCATTTACAAATCAGTTAGTACTCATTAAAAGCTACATTGGATCTTTTGCAGGAAGTGTGGTCGCCGTAAGTCAACCACATCCTGAATAATGCAGATAGTAATTCAGACATTTGCTGGCTTATCATGTGTTAACTCAAGTGAGTAAATGAGGTGCGGTAGATGAGGTGCGTCTCCCCCTGACTGAAACTATTCCTATCATGTCTCCATACCGCAGCAACATACTCCTGATTATGATGCTGAAGCATTATATTTTTACCTGCTGAGAGCCTCTGCAGCAAGTAGAAAAGAAAACACCGTTTACAGTGCATCAGTCCTCAGGTCCTGTACACGTATAGGAAAACATAACCTCTCAGATCAGTTATGCTGAAGGCATCAGTGTCCTTCAGACAGCTCATGCCTTAGTTGTCTGGAGGACTTTTTTGGTGCAAACATAAAAGCTCACATATTCATTAATTTGCTTTTTCTTGCATTTGAAAGCATGTTACAAGGGCAGTGTCATTATCTCTTTGGAAAACTGCCAAATGATTGCCTCCTCCTTCAAATACAGGAGTGTTCTCTAATCCTGTTTAAGAAAATTCTGTCACACTAATCTTTGTTAAAAGCCTTTATAAACCATCCTGGCGTCTGTTGAATTCAGTTAAGACGATCTACCAATCGTCCAGAGGCTTATGTAATTATGAAAGAGAGAGGCCATGAAATCATAATACAGTGATGCGCATTGGAGATGTTTTTGCCCTTCATCTCATCAGTCTGACTTTGTCTTCTGTGCTATATGTTATTGTTAGCAGAGGCATCTCGACAGGGTTTTTTCATTTTTTTCCTCCTTTTTGATGTTCCCATATTCCTGCTGAGGGAAAAGCACAACCTGAGAAGCTAACATAATGGCTAGTGGGGATTGGAAGTTGACGTTAAGGTTTTACCTTTGCCCATTCGGCAGTATGTGTCCTGTTAAATGTGAAGTAACATAATGTAGGATTTTACGCTCTGGTTCCCCCCACAGTTGTTTAACGTCAGTAAGTGACATAACATAACGTAGCTTGTGGTAGATCTTTTTGTGACACAGACTTGAAACTAGAAGTTCCATAGCGCCAACACAGGTATTGACGACCTGCTCAGGCTTTGACAGAGGTGACATTCATCCATCCATCCATCTATTTTCTGCCTCTTATCCGAGGTTGGGTCGCGGGGGCAGCAGCTTAAGCAGAGAAGCCCAGACTTCATAGTCTCTCCAGTGAGTCCTGGATCATCCCCGGGGCCTCCTCCCAGTGGGACGTGCCCGGAACACCTCACCAGGGAGGCGTCCAGGAGGCCGAGCCACCTCTTCTGGCTCCTCTCAATGCGGAGGAGCAGCTGTTCTACTCTGAGCCCCTTCCGGATGACCGAGCTTCTCACCCTGTCTCTAAGGGAGATCCCAGACACCCTGCGGAGGAAACTCATTTTGACCGCTTGTATTCGCGAACTCGATCTTTCGGTCATTACCCACAGCGCATGACCATAGGTGAGGGTAGGAACGTAGATCGACCGGTAAATCAAGAGCTTCGCCTCTTGGCTCAGCTCTTTCTTCACCACGACAGACTGATGCAGAGCCCGCATTACTGCGGATGCCGCACCGATCCGCCTGTCGATCTCCCGCTCCATTCTTCCCTCACTCGTGAACAAGACCCCGAGATACTTAAACTCCTCCACTTGAGGAAGGATCTCATCCCAACCTGGAGAGGGCACTCCACCCTTTTCCGGCTCAAGACCATGGTCTCGGATTTGGAGGTGCTGATTCTACCCCATACTCCCGGAGCACTCCCCACAGGACTCCCAGAGGGACACGGTCGAACGCCTTCTCCAAGTCCACAAAGCACATGTAAACTGGTTGGGCGAACTCCCATGCACCCTCTAGGACCCTGCCGAGAGTGTAGAGCTGGTCCACCGTTCCACGACCAGGACGAAAACCACACTGCTCCTCCTGAATCCGAAATTCGAATAACCGATGGACCCTCCTCTCCAGGACCCCTGAAAAGACCTTACCAGGGAGGCTGAGGAGTGTGATTCCCCTGTAGTTGGAACACACCCTCCGATCCCCCTTTTTAAAGAGGGAGACCACCGCCCCAGTCTGCCAATCCAGAGGCACTGCCCCCGATGTCCACACGATGTTGCAGAGGCGTGTCAACCAAGACAGCCCTACAACATCCAGAGCCTTGAGGAACTCTGGGCGGATCTCAGCCACCCCCGGGGCCCTACCACCGAGGAGCTTTTTCACCACCTCGATAACCACACCCCCAGAGATAGGAGAGCCCATCCCTGAGTCCACAGACTCTGCTTCCTCATGGGAAGGCGTGTTGGTGGGATTGAGGAGATCTTCGAAGTACTCTCGCCACAGATTCGCAACGTCCTGAGTCGAGGTCAGCAGCACCCCATCCCCACTGTACACAGTGTTGACAGTGCACTGCTTCCCCCTCCTGAGAGGCCGGATGGTTGACCAGAATCTCCTCGAAGCCGTCCGGAAGTCGTTCTCCATGGTCTCACCAAACTCCTCCCACGTCCGTGTTTTTGCCTCAGCGACCACCAAAGCTGCATTCCGCTTGGCCTGCTGGTACCTATCAGCTGCCTCTGGAGTCCCACAGGCCAGGAAGGCCCGATAGGACTCCTTCTTCAGCTTGAGGGCATCCCTTACCGCTCGAGTCCACCAACGGGTTCAGGGGTTACCGCCACGACAGGCACCGACCACCTTACAGCCACAACTCCGGTCAGCTGCCTCAACAATGGAGGCACGAAACATGGCCCATTCAGACTCAATGTCTCCTGCCTCCCCCGGAACGTGTTTGAAGTTCTGCCGGAGGTGGGAGTTGAAACTCTTCCTGACAGGAGACTCTGCTAGACGTTCCCAGTAGACCCTCACAATACGTTTGGGTCTGCCAGGTCTGACCGGCATCCTCCCCCACCATCGGAGCCAACTCACCACCAGGTGGTGATCAGTTGACAGCTCCGCCCCTCTCTTCACCCGAGTGTCCAAGACATGTGGTCGCATGGTCTGACGATACGACTATGAAGTCTATCATTGACCTACGACCTACCAAGATGGGGGGCAATAAGAATGCCCACACCAGCTCGGCGCCTCTCACCATGAGCAACTCCAGAGTGGAAGAGAGTCCAACCCCTCTCAAGGAGACTGGTTCCAGAACTATTTGGTTCATGGGTGTAAGCCCAGCCACCAGGCGCTCGCCCTCGTGCCCCACCCCCAGGCCTGGCTCCAGAGGGGGCCCCGGTGACCCGCGTCCAGGCGAGGGAGAGTGTCGTCCATTGATGTTGATCCTCATAGAAGGTCTGTGAACCGCTCTTTGTCTGGTCCCACACTTAGGACCTGTTTGCCTTGGGTGACCCTACCAGGGGCATAAAGCCCCCGACAACTGAGCCCCTAGGATCACGCAAACCCCTCCACCATGTTAAGGTGGCGGCCCTAGGAGGGGGAGGTGACATTCACTCAGTTGTAAACTGATGCACCATAAAAATAATCTTGGAGGCATTATTTAAAGGTTGGAGCCTAGGTTGAAGCCTATTGGATTGTTCCCTTTCTCAGGCTTCAAAAACAGTCGTATCATTTATTTTGGTGTGGGATGGCTTAATACCACTTTTTGGCGTGCAATACGTATACTGATATCACAATCTTCAGCAAAGGATCGCAGATTGAATCAAACCCATGTTGCCGCAATGTGCCCTTTGCCCCATGGGCTGCTAACTCTACCAACTGAGCTAATATTTAATTTAATTTGCTTAATCCCTAATCTCTGAATTATCAAAATGATCAAATTGTCATTTTATGACTTAATACAATACACTTCTCACTATGGATGAAAAATGTTGATACCGATACAGGTACCAATATCACAAACTCTGGTATCTGCTGATACCAGTATTTAGTCTGATACAATTATTTTAGACCTTTTTAAATTATAAAGTTTTGGTATTATTATTTACTGACATTATTCTCTATTTTTGTAAATTATATTCCTCTCCCATGAAGAAGAAATAAACAGCCTACAACATGCTTATTTTTATGTACATAGGATAGGATATAGGATTTAGGTAGGACGCATCAGATTCAGCATTTTTTTTTTGTCCAATAACTAATCCATGATTTTAACCAATATTGGACCAATATCCCTACTGAGTATCATATTGGCTCCTCTAAAGTTTTTCCCTGTGCGCAACCACAAAGGTAATTTCGGCTCTTATGTAATGAAATTAATATAGTATTATCAATGTTAATATTATCAACAGTCCGATAAACCAACATACAAGAGACAGTATACATAGTAGATGAACTTCCACATCAACCCATTAGAATAAAGGCACTGAGTTGTAATTTCAGTCAGAAAACATACAAGAAGTAGGGATAACACAATATCACTTTTTGTGTCCACCACTGATATCACAAACTTGAGTATCAACCAATATCAATATTGGTCTGATACAGTCGTTTTAGATTCTTTATGAGATTTGAAGTTGTTACAACACATTTGTGCTGAGTCATTTCAAATACATCATTCTCCAACTGTGTAACAAGTGTAAGTATATTTTGGGATTGTGTTTTACATTTTTATCTGTCTGATATCTGAACCGTATCGGTTCTGTACTGATACTCATCTCTAACTACAGGTCCTATCTTTGCTCTCCTTGCAGTGGATCACTTTGACACCTTGAACAGCTGTCCTGAGGATGAATCAATGATAGCCAGTGAGGAATGTTTGGATGCTGCTACCGATGAGTCCCTGTTGGAGACCAACCCCATCCAGTCACCACTGCAGGTCTTTGCAGGCATGGGAGGCCTGGCCCTCATCGCAGAAAGGCTGCCTATGCTCTACCCTGATGTCATTCAGCAGGTAAGCACCAAAACAAATTAAGGGTAGAAATCTATTGCAGGTTTAGGGGATAGTATTGTTTAATTTTTTAAAGTGGGGAGGTGTTGTATCAGGTAAATATTGTTATGCATGCTGCCTTATCTGTGGACCTGCCTGGGAGCTTGTTCTCTCAGACAAAACAGACAGACAGTACAGATGCCAAAACAGAATTTACTGACTTAAAGGTCACTGTAAAATGTAGGTGAAATTTTTTTATATATATATGAATGTGTGTTTTTCATTACCCCAGAATGATCCTTTTATATTTATATCAGGAGCCAGGTCAGCTCTACACAGACCATTATGTTTTTGCAAACATTTGTCCAAGTGGACAAACTTAAGAGTTTTGATGCTAACTGAAGGCTACATAAGTTCTCTGACAATCTTGAAGGGAATAGAAAGGTGAGGTGAGGGATATTCACTTTCAACATGCAGTTTCACCAGTAAATGTTGCTAAATTTTATACTCCATATGTACCATAAACAAAGAGCTCATCTAGTAAAATATACTCCCACTTGAGTCTATATGTAGATATAAGGCACATCCATACAGAACATTTGAATTATTGAAGACATTTTGAGATCAGGATAATCATTGAAAGGGGTAGTGGGTGGAGTTTGAGCAGAAATAGTTTTATCAAACTTCTTTTCAAGGTTAAAACTGACCTTCCCTCACTTTGATATTGTGCTAAAATGGCTCCGACGGCTGCCAAATGGCTTTCTCCCTGATATATTAAGGATGAAATTGTACTTTTGCTTTATATCCAGGATATATTTGTCACTGCTTGTCTTACTAAGATAATGAAGTGAAAAACTTATGGAAATAGTATTTTACATAAATAGTAAATAAATAAATAGTCTCCTTTGCACATCACCACCGCAGAGTTCCCTGATACAGTGAAATGCACAGTCAGTGTCTCATAATCGCACCTCTCGCCTTGCTGGAATTGTCGTTCTTAGGTCAGTGCTCCAGTGGTGCCTTCAGCCACACAGGAGAAGCCCAAAGACAGTGACCAGTTTGAGTGGGTAACCATTGAGCAATCGGGTGAGCTGGTGTATGAGGCTCCAGAATCGATCGCCACCGAGCCACCACCCATCAACAAGCAGCAGTCCCAGTCATCCTCATCATCCTCATCCTCAGTGCAGACCATGTCCCCCATTCCTGCCCACTCTCTGGCGGCTTTTGGTCTGTTCTTACGCCTGCCTGGCTATGCAGAGGTCCTTCTGAAGGAGAGGAAGCATGCCCAGTGTCTGCTGCGTCTGGTGCTGGGAGTCACAGATGATGGAGAGGGCAGTAAGTGTGGAAGCACAACAAAGCTGCTAGTACTGAAGTGGCTACACAAGTGCTGCACATGCATATTATATTAATTATATTATTGATTGTTATCCTCAAAGATTCTAAATAAATTCAAAATTTCCCAAAATTCAGTATATCCAAGGTAGTTGTGCAAGTTTACCTACTTGCTTAGCACTATACTATGAATTTCATGACACCACCACCTTTCTTAGCACACAGGAGCAGACTACAATCTCAAATTAGCAGCTTTATGTACTGAATAGATTTTGAACAATAAAATTATTTAGAATTTTTGAATCGCTCTGAATCTGACTCGAGAAAGTTTTTTAATCAATTCAGATTATCGAATCAAATTGTGAGATTCGGACCTATAACATATGTGTCTTTGTTGTTAAGCAAACTTATCACTTTTTTAAATTCCTTGTTGATTTAAGTGTTTCATGGATCAGATACATTAATGATTTCATTAACAATATTGCAGTGAACAATCTGATCATGTCTTTTAGCTAGATACCTGCAAATGCCTTCTAATAACAACCAATGACTAAAGTGATTCCACTTCTCCTGACCTTTTATTACTCTGGCACCCTCTCAGGTCATATATTGCAGTCTCCATCAGCCAATGTGTTGCCCACACTGCCGTTCCATGTGCTGCGTGCATTGTTCAGCAGCACTCCTCTCACTACCGATGACGGCGTGCTATTGAGACGCATGGCTCTGGAGATTGGAGCTATCCACCTCATCCTGGCCTGCCTGTCTGCACTCAGCCACCATGCTCCCCGCAACCCCAATGCCAGCACCAGTGTCTCTGAGGTATGACACGCACACAACTATTTCAGTATTTCAGGGTTCATGAAGACCTTCAGTTGAGCATGGCTGTTTACTCACTCTCAGCTGAGCTGATTAAAAGATGAAAAGATTTATCACATTGGCCCCTCAACTACAGAAATGTCTTCAGTGTTTGATTTTGTCGTAAACAAGAAAAAGGTACAGAAACAACCACTGATTTTCAACATTTAGTGTGTTGTTTTAATATAGCTCTATAGAAACCTTGGAAATTGTCAGCTTCTTAAAAGGCATTTGTCTATGGAGGTGTTGGTTTTATAACATTTTAAACTGTATCCAAGCCAATCCAGCTTTTTTATAAAGCACTTTAAAACAACACAGTTCATTAAAGTGCTGTACACAGACGTGAGGACAAATACAAAAATAAAGCAATTAAAGATAAAGTAAACATCTCAAAGTGAGTTAAAAGCCAAGGAGAAACAATGCATACTAAGAGATTACTTAAAAACCGAAAGTGAGTCGGCCTGCCTGCTGTGCAAAGGTAATACATTCCACAGTTTCAGGGCAGCAACAGAAAATGCTGTCAAATGCTGTCTGAGCTTCCTTTTTGTTTAGGGACACCTAAAATTGACTGATCTGCTGACCTGAGAGAGTGTGAGGGAGTGTACGAATGAACGCATATGGAATTATGTAGTAAACAAAAGAGTGTGAAATAACTTTGGATAACTTTGTGTACGGCTGAAGCATGTCAGACAGATACCGAGGGGCAAGACCTTGAAAACATTTAAAAACAAATAAAAGGATTTAAAATCAATCCTAAAACAAACTGGGAACCAATGAAGTGAAGCTAAAATTGGAGTAATGTGCTCTCGTTTCTTTGCACCAGTTAGAAGCTGAGCAACAGCATTTTAAACCAACTGTAGTAGAGTGAGTGACGTCTGGCTGAGCCCAACGTACAGTGCATTGCATTGTAGTCTAAGCGAGTTGTGATAAAAACATGGATTAAAATCTCTCAGCGATGCAAAAAAAAATGTTTTAGCTTTGGCAAGTTGTCTCAAGTGTAGTGCATAACTTTAAAAGATAAGCAAGTTACATTCAAACTATTGTCATATGATTTCATACAATGCTGCCTGTTAGCTTCAAACAACAACTCTTTCTCAGTAGTCTTTCTTTCCTTACACGGGACATATTTTTTTGTGTATATATTTCCAGTATAACCAGTCAACACACTTTTTTATTTTATGTTTTTTCTTTATTTTCATTACTATTCATTATATTTCATTACTATTTACGTTGTAGTTTCTCACTGAAGGCATCAAAACTATGAATAGAAACATATGGATTTATGTAGTAAACAAAAACATGTTTTATATTTTAGATTCTTCAAAATAGCCACCCTTTGCTTTGATTACTGTTTTGAGCTTGAGCTTCATGAGGTAGTCACCTGAAATGGTTTTCCAACAGTCTTGAAGGAGTTCCCAGAGATGCTGAGCACTTGTTGGCCCTTTTCCCTTCACTCTGTGGTCCATCCCATCCCAAACCATCTTGATTGGGTTTAGGTCAGGTGACTGTGGAGGCCAGGTCATCTGGCACAGCACTCCATCACTCTCCTTCTTGGTCAAATAGCCCATGCTATGCATCTGCTCACCTTTTCTGTGTCGCACAAAGACATGGCAGGTGAAACCAAAGATCTCAAAAATTTCCACTGCTCTAATGTCCTTTCCTTGTATTTCTTGGCCCAAACAAATCTCTTCTGCTTGTTGCTTTTCCTCAATAGTGATTTCTTAGCAGCTATTTGACCATAAAGGCCTGATTTCCACAGTCGTCTCTGAACAGTTGATGTTGAGATGTGTCTGCTACTAGAACTCTGTGTGGCATTTACTGTATCTGGGCTCTGATCTGAGGTGCTGTTAACTTGTGATTTCTGAGGCTGGTGACTCAGATGAACTTTCCTTGCTTTTCTGGGGCGGTCCTCATGTGAGCCAGTTTTGTTGTAGCGCTTGGTGGTTTTTTGCGACTGCACTTGGGGACACATTCAGAGTTTTTGCAATTTTCCAGACTGACTGACCTTCAGTTCTTAAAGTAATGAGGGACTGTCGTTTCTCTTCACTTAGCAAAGGATGGCTACTTTGAGGAATCTAAAATATAAAACATATATATAGAGTTAATTCACACAGTTTTTGTTTATTACATAATTCCATATGTGTTCATTCATAGTTTTGATGCCTTCAGTGAGAATCTACAATGTAAATAGTCATGAAAATAAAGAAAAACCATTAAATGAGAAGGTGTGAAACTTTTGACTGGTAGTGTTTATTTAAACATTAATTTAAACTTAAACTTTTTTCTTGTTTCCCCACTGACAGCCATGTTTTCACTGAGATTAGTGTAGTGACACAATATTCGGAATATTGACAGCTTCAGAGTGAGAAGTAAGGGGAAGAGAATCATCATGAACAAACTGATTCTTGAAGGCACTTGACTGTTTTTTCCCAATTAACTGGCTGAAATGATTCTTTGGTAAAAAGAATCTCCAGCATAGTGCCTATATGACAAATGCAGGATATGGAATTGTAAAAGAAACAAAACTGTAGGTATTGCCAACAAAAATTCAAATTTTAATTTTATTTGATTAATGTTCAGGAAGAGTTTTAGCTTAGGTTATAAATGTAACAATGAATTTCTTGAATATAGCAGATACTGTAAACTTTGTTGGGCGGTTGGGATAACAGCATCAGTCCTAACCAATTAGGCATTGGGCAATGTAAAAACTTCCCAACTTGATTATCTTGACCAAAATAATTGTCATTCACAATGTTATTGCGATGACTGAAAAAACATTTTGAATATATTTTTTTTAGTTTCTTAAACAGTTGAAGCCTTTTTTCTGCACTTATCAATGTTTGTCTTCTCTCACCATTATAAGTGTGATATATCGTACATTGTCCCATCACTATAACCAATTGACAGAATGATCTGAGCATATGATATTGTCCTGTATGTGGAGTGAATCATATACACAGTATTATAATCAGCATATAAATAGAGTTTGAAAAAAAATATATTTGGTTATAGCATATACTGTAAATCATAGTCTAATGTTGATACCTGTGGAACACCATTACGATGTGGTATATTGCTATAGTAGTATGATACACACAAAAACAGAAACATCTTGATTTACCTACAAAAAATACATTGGAGAACATCATCACAGTCTTTCATTATTTGCTTTAGACACATAAACATTTAGACAAATGTTTATGTGATTGATTGAAAACATACCCCAAAGTAAAATCATTAAAACAATTTGTTGCAACCCTAATCTGACTGTTCCTTTTTTAAATACACATTTTATTAAACCCAGTTTAAGAAAACAGTGGCATAACACATTCAATAATTAAACATCTTTAGCTGGTCTAGTTGTCTTGTTGTAGGTGAACATTGAGCACATTTCAGCTCTCGTATTTATTCCATGCACTATAAATTTTCTCAACATAGTTTCATTCAATAAACACACACACACAAACATAGTAATTCTCATCTTTTTCTTCTCCTTTGGGGATTGAGGTCCATCTCTGGTTGTAACTGCATACTTATTTGCACACTGATGCTGATGACTTCAATGATGCTCCCATCAACACACTTTTAACATTAGGCCATACAGAAGATGTTGGATACCCAGTTAATACCACAAACATGTTGGTGTTTGACAACCAGCCCTACGTCTTTGTAGATGTAAGATTATTGTTAAGAATTAAGTTACAGTTAATTATTACTCATATCAGCATCTGAACCAGGCTGGCTGTGTTTGTTTAATTATGGTAATGACAGTCTCATGCGTGCTCCCCATCCACCGACTCTGTGGATTTATGGAGTTGTCAGCTAAGTCCAGATCACAGCGCAGACGTTTTGAACGTGAGCCAAAGACCTGTCAGTGGTGGCAGTGGTTGTCCTTGAGACCCTCAGTCCATGTGCTGTGATTGGAGCACAGACATGAGATGAAACGTCCACACCCACTGTTTTTTTTAATGTGAGACAAAGGCATGTTCACCTGACAAAACATCAATCTTTGTCTTAAATGAAATTGCTAGGGGTTTTTCTCTGCACATAACTTTAATCCATGAGCATCCAAAAGCAAGTTCATCCAGCTCATAGAATTTAACTGGCTTACGTTTTAGTACAGTCAAGGATAGAGCAAATTTGTACCTTTTTAAAAATAATACATTTTTTTAGACTCACTCTTGTGAGTACTTGAATGCAGTATGTATCCTTTTGGGACTGGCACTAGGAGTAGCCTGGATGTGCTCCCTTCATGGCTGGGGTTAGTTTAGTGTCTCCAAATAACGATAAGCAAAGGGGATTGGGTCTCTTTTTTAGGGGTACCCATCCCTTGGCCTGTTTGGAACTCGAACCAGCAACCCTCCGGTTACAAACCAAGGTCCCTTTCCGCTTGGCCACACTCTTTACTCCTCCTGTATTCTGGTCATTTTTAACTGCAATGTCAGTGTCTGTCAATATGTCATATTGTATTCTTTTTTGTGTGCATTAACAGCCACAGATGTCCAGTTGTCACAGTGGGGGGAACAGTGAGGAACAGCAGTTGTACTGGGCTAAAGGAACTGGTTTTGGCACTGGATCCACTGCCTCAGGCTGGGACGTAGAGCAGGCTCTCACTAAACAACGTTTAGAAGAGGAACATGTCACGTGTCTGCTTCAGGTAAGACTTCTAATCATTGTTTATTACCTCTGCCAAGAACATTATGTTTTTGGCTGCATTTGTATGTGAGTAGTTGCATAAAAAAACAACTGAAGGTTAGATTTGGATAAAATTTCCTGGGGATGAAGGTTTTGGCCCGAGGAAGAATTAATTCAGATTTATTTTTTAAACAATAGTTCACCTTGTAATGTAATATATGGTAGTGACACTGTGGAAAACTGGCAAGAGTTTGCACTCACTAAGTGCTTTCCACAGTATACATTTCTTTAATTTATCGTTATAACACAAGTTGTTATGTTATAAAGAATCATGATTATGTTTAATCCTAATAATTCACTGCAAATACATCTTCAGCTTTTGTCCACAATGTACATTAATTGACAGTCTGGTGTCCTGCATTTTGTCTCTGAGGCAGTAGTTGAGCAGTGGAGCAGTGACCTTTTTTATCTGTGGAATATCATATCTAAATCAAACCTTGAACAGAGGCCTTGGTAAGGACACAGAGAGAGTGATGATGCCTCCACAGTTTGCGCTTAATCAAAAATAACATTTATTGTGTGCCTTTTATTGCACTTCACTAACCATTTGAAAATATTTTTCGTAGTTATGATTAGGGCTGAATAAATCAATTGTATTGATTCATTTCAAAAGGCTTGTATTTGGTTGCACTTTAACCTTGAGTGTAAATTTTGTTGGTCATGTATCTTATTTCTTAATTTTTAATTTTTTTTTCTCCTTAGGTCTTGGCAAGCTACATCAACCCAGCAGGCTCCTGTAGCTGCCCCACTGCTGATGCATCTTCAGCAGACAGCAGGGGCCACAACACCTCAGCACTGCCCACAGTACTGCAAGAGTTACTGAGCCAGTCCTGCCTCATCCCTGCCATGTCCTCCTACCTACGCAATGACTCAGGTAGGCTTCCTATTTTTATATTCTAGAACAGGACAGACACTTTAGTTACAAATATAAGTCATGTCACAAGACCCAACAGATGACCTCAGGCATGTGACAGTTATTACAACATTAAAAAAACAGGTCATGTCATTACACTGATAGGTGTATTGGCTGAGGTATCAAACCTCCCTTATCATTAAAAACATGAGATACTGTGCTTGGACTGTTCCAGAAGAGACTGTACTTTATATGACTGATGGTTCAACCACAACATTGTATTTCCTCCTTGACAATCACACACTTTACATGAACAGATCAAACACCTATAGGTAGGATGAGAGGATCTAACACTGTCAGGGCTGAGACAGACACTATCAGCTTGAAGAAAATCTGAATGACTAATCACTATAGAAGCACTGAAAAGCACATTAAATCTGGACAGATGTAGGACCACAAAAGATTTAACTCAGGCTAAAGACGTTGGGTGGTCACGAGACACCTTCATGAACTAACTCTTTGTCACATTAGCATGCAATCAAATTCAGGACATGGGACACAGAGTGGTTTAACAATTTGTCAGAAGTCATGTAGCTTTTTCCCTTACATCATGTTGAAAAAAAACCCCACAGAATCCTATTCTTCTCAGGGCACTGCATTGACTTAAATTCATTTAGACACCAAAAACCTAAACATAATTCAAGTTTTAGCTCTAGGGCCTTATGGACATTATGTCTAGGGCCAGGTTTCGGTCTCTGTGAGGACTACTGGCCCTGACAAGGTCAGTGTTTGTGCCAGAAAAGGTCCTAAAGATGTAACAAATAGAAGCATACACTCACACATATGCACAGTTGGATTTACAACCTGCTTCCATTTATTATCAGAGATCAGTGTGTGGAACACAGGAGCCTTCATGGTTGAGAATATTTTGCATGATTCCATGGTATGTATTATTGTTTTTTTAAATTAGCCGTTCAGCAGTGCTCTCATCCTCAGTCTGCTGTTGATACTGCTGCTTGTGTATGGATTTCTGTTCATGGTGGAACTGCTGCCTTTGATGATGAGACATTAGGTTGGGATTACTCGATCTTCCATGTCAGTGATAATCATGTCTTACAGAATTAAACACCAGATGGAGCTACAGCATCTGAAATTGTCTCTCACCCTAGATGTCTCATTGACATCCCAGCAGTTTACATTTATTGAGCCAGGGCTTGTGTATAGGAGACACCACATTCTCATGATGTATTTTTTTTTGTTTTCAAGAAGTTGTCATCTTCAGTCAGAGTTGTCATGTATGAGTGCTCAGTAAATTGAATCAAAGTGGATTGCAATTGTATCATCATGGGAGTATCATCAAGGTCATGGGAGTTTGACTCTGTAAGAGAAGGAGCAAAAAAGAAATGGGCTGAGCCACCTTATAACTCCCCTCTGGTTCATTTACCTTGAGTTTGAAACGTGCAATACTGTCACTGTTGAGTTTGTATGGAGGAGATTTAATGTAGGAACAGAAATGAGGATTACCTCATCAGTCCTCATAAGCTTGCATTACCATTGTGTGCCATCTCTTATCATCCTGGATCCAGTTGAAGCTGAGAGTCTTCCGTCTCTTTCTACCCAGTGCTCTGCTGCTGGTTTTCAGTTTGTACGAGTATCTCCATATGTGCATGATGCGTGCTAATGTGCCCCTGGTCTCATAATTAAGTAACAGCTGATTAAAAAACAAACAAACAAAAAAAACACTGAATGTTATAATTGTTCCTCATTATCAAGCCAATGCCTCTGACACATGTGGGTTTGTTTCAAAATGCATCACTACTTACTCTGTTTCTATGATTTGCTTCATAACAATTGATATACTGTACTAACTAAGTAGCACATAACTAAACAAGTTATGGTGTAAATGAAAGCTGGTGGCTCTTCTGAAGTCTTCTGTGTGAGAATCAGTAGCTTGAGTCAGAAAAAGTACTAGAGTGCTAATGCTTTACTTTATGCTTTATCCCATAGTATATACCTCTTGATTTGCTGCAGTGTGTCAGGTTAGAAAAAGATTGAATTATCTTTTTGGAGTAACAGTGAGTAATTAAACCACTTTTGTCAGGTGTAAACTCATGCATATGGTATCTAGTAATGTTATTTGCTGATCCAGGTTCAAATCTTCACAGTTTAGGAAAAATATACTTGCTGACTCCTGTAACAAAGTCTTGAAATTATGATGTCATCAACATATCTACTGTACTCTCTCTAGTGAGACACCAACTACTGCATTGAAATTTTGCCATTGGCTTTCTTAGTCCACTCTTCCTTCACCCTCTTGTTCATCCAGCTCGAGACTTATTGTCCAAGACTCCTCCCCCTTTTATAAAAACCAGAGGTGACTCTTCGTCATCTTTCTCGCTCCACTGCTTAAAGCGCCGTGTGAGAGACTGAGAGTCTCATTTCACTGAGCAACTGCACTGCTCCCCACTCTCCCCCACTTAGGTTTCAGACCACTTTTCTGCATTTTTTAAAATCAGGGATCAGAAGAGGAGGGTTTTATTTAGCTTTAAAGATTTACAGTTCACACATTGTTTCTTTGCTTAAACAATAAAGCAGACATGTTTTTGAGGTAATAAAGTAACAGTGTCACTTTTACTGTCTGTGCACTTAAGAGCGCTGACAAGATTATTTTTGTACCATAGAATCTCCTGCTCACTACAATACTTGAAATACTTACTAGAATTACAAGTTTACTGGATGTCTGCCAAAACTGACAGTAAAGAAAATCTTTTCCAAAATGGTTAAACATTGACTTTGGCTGCAATCTAAATCTCTGCATTGCCCTAAATAAAGAAAAGGTGGCTTAAATGTATTGGTCAGCCAGCACCTGTTCAGTGGTTGAGAGAGAATGGAAAATTTGATTTGCATGTGCATTAGACTGGAGCTAATCCCAGCGCACACTGGGTGAGAGGCTGGGTTTACCCTGGATGGGTCACCAGCCTAGAGCTCACAGGACCAACAGATAAACACAAACAGCCATTCACACTCACGCCCACACCTGCGGTCAATTCAGTCTCTGTTTAACCTAACTTCAGTATACATATGTTTGAATCTAGCAAAAAGCCACATATACACACAGTGAGAACATGCCAACCACACAATAAAATATTTGAATCTTCTTAGTGCCATCTAACTGCATGTTTGTGTCAATACATGCTAACACTGGTTAGAGTTGTCACCTTTACGTAAATCAAGTTAAAATGAAATTATGATGAACAGTAATTTGCTCAAATAATATTCAAAATATTATATGGTAGAAAACCTCACATGTGCCTTCCATTGGATTCTAAGGGGTGCTACTAAAATCAAGTGTTTTTCATTTGTGTGTTTGAAGACCAAAAAAATTTAGATTGTAGCTAATCTCTAAATGAATAACATTAATGCATTTAAATTGGCAAACATTTGCTAACATGTCAAATCAACATCAGATGTCCACTTGTTCTGGGCATTGTTTTTTTTGACCATGGTGGCTCAGAAAAGCAGCTTAAACAAGTAGAAATGGAAGAAAATCAGTTAGTTTAATGACATGTGTTCTTGTAGATCTCATTATAAAGAGAAATACTATACTAACAAATTAAAAATAAGCATCATTAGCTATATCCTACAGTGCATTAAGACACTAGGATTATTAAAGACCAACCCATTCCTCATCATTGCTTCAAATCTGTAAAGCTTGTGAGATTCTGGAGGTCTCGGAGAACCACCAAGCACTGAACAAACCAGGTCATTATCATACAGTATTTATCTCTTCAAGTTTAAATATTTGCATCCTACCAATGTTTCTGGTATGCTAAGGTTACAATGGACAATTTCCACTGCAAACTTACAGTAAATACAAAGTAAATGTGCAGACACAAGTAGGCATAAATAGTGTGGCAAGCTTTGAGCCATTTGCTCCATTTGCTTGAGTTGGTTCAGAATGGAGGAAAAACTTATCATCTCTGTGTTGGCACCCAGAGCTCTTATCTACAGAGACCATTTAAAAAAAAAAAAAAACTTGAAATAAAATCAGGGAAATTTAGTAGTAATGTAATGCTTTGGTGCTTTTGATGCACATGATAGATGTGAATGCACAAAAAATAGCCCTAAAACCATGAGAAAATTACTGTTCATTGTGACTACACCCAGTATGTGCAGCCTTCTTCATGTGAGAACACAACTGAGGAGCTTTACAGTTAACACTGCTTGAGGATATAATCAGCACTGGCAAACATGCATGTGTCTAGATGGTATTCAATTAATTGCAGCTCATAATCACAGTTTTACCTTGTCTACCTGTGCAGGCCTTTATTTCCCTTGTGACCCCCCCCCCAACTGCCCCAGAGCTCCTTGGTCTCTGTCAGCCTTGCACACATTGCTTCACATGAGTCATTAGTGTCTTGGCAAAGCCTTCTGCAATACATTATAGGTTCTCTCTGTTGCCTTACACTCCATCATGGGAACATGGCTGTTAGGGAGAGATGATACCTTCACTGCCTCCCCATCCCTACATTTCACACATCTAATGGGGGGAGTTGTTTCAGGTGTTATATTTAATCATTACACCTTTCCATCCTAAACCCTATCCAAGACAGAACAAAGACAATTTAGTCTGTATTAAGCTAACCATAGAGACCTCATGGAACAGAGGAGAACAGCTGGACAGGCATGTGTATGTTGGGGGTGCATTCTTCATGGCTTTAGCGTATCCGATATTTCTCTTGCTGTCCACAAAAAACAAGTCTGTGAATCCATTTTTTATGGCATCAGTGTTTTATCCACAAAAACTGCTTTTTTAGAGCCCTGAAATGCATTTTCTTAAAAATTTATGTGGGAAAGACTCGAAAGGGCACCATTGCATTTTTGTGTGGACAATCAATATGCTAATTTAGGAAAACGATGATTTCATAATCCTGGCATATGTACTACAACATTTAGAGTTGTTATGGGGGGTTTTGTGTGGACGGAGACATTTCCTGAAACAATGCCATGTTTATGGAAATTTTTTTCAAAACAGCAAAGAAAAAAATGGTATAATTTCAACTATTTATGTGTGAACAGGACCTCCCAGTCTAAAAAGAAGGTAATGCTTTTGGTATAGGCGTTGAACATCATGCACAAAAAATGGGTTACAGTATAAATGCACACTGATGCACATTTAATTTTAACCTGGACTGTGTTTCTCTACTACCAACAATCAGTTCTATAATTGCATATGCTCACATATGGAGTGGATCAAATTACAGATATTTGCCATTGTGGCTGCATCACTCCTTCATTTCCATTTGTGTTTTCAGACATTAAGAGCATCAGTAGCCTGTAAAGCTCAAAATGAAAATTAATTTAACTCCTTTCATACTGTTTGTCTGTTTCTTGCAGTAGGGATGTAGCTTGCCTGAACTAGCTGTGACTGTTAGTATTTGTGATTAAAAAAAATTAAACTATAAAGCCTTTACCTTACACCTTTATATGTAAATTAATAACCCCTCTGATGATCCTCACATTTTCCCTAATACTTCTTTCACAGATGAGGCTTGGGGGCTGTTCTTCATAATGTGGTCTGATGTTTATTGTTCAAATGTCTCATGTTGCATACATCTAGACATTTCATTCAAGGAAAAGTTTTGCTGCCATTACTCCAAAATCAAAATTAACAAATATACCAAAAGAATTTTTCAGTCGCCTTCACAAATCAGTTCTAGAATCTGGGCAAACAGGCAAATAAATAACTAAATATATAAGATATTTCTTTCTCCCCAATTTCTCTACTGTCCTGCTGTAATAGCATCCTCCCACCAACACCCTCTTGTGTTTCACATTTTGAATTTTCCCAAAATTTATTGTTGTTTAGGTGTTATTATTTAAAGGAGATGAGTACAGCAAAGCTTGTCCAAACCACATTTCTGGGGAAGCACACTTTTTTGATAGGAGCCCTGAAGCAAGACATTTTTGGTCCCAAAGACTAATTGAATTTGGTGTTCAACTGTGTCTCCAGACTGGTGCCCCACTGTAGTTATCAAGGATTCTACTCTGAAACATGTTGCCATAAGCTCTTCCTGTAAAGTAGCAATTATTGTCCCGTCAACTTGAAAATTGAGTATAAAACAAATGGAAAAGCATCAATGTTGTTTCCCCCAATGCTGTGTTGTTTGGCTCATTCTTCCAGTGAGTCCAACCATTGACGAAAAAGGTGAAGTTTGTATTTCCTTTCAGGCCACATGGGGGTCAGTCTTGGCCGGGGTCTCGCTAGCATTTATCCGACTTTGCCCCACTCCTGTCATATCTTCTAGCCCTTTGTTATCTCCCATAGTCATGTCTTTGACTTGGAAGTATGGCTTCAATGTCTTCATCCTTAGCCGGACAATCCATTTCACTATTTTTCTTCTGTTTGGGGAGGATGTTCATGTCAGATTTGTTTATATTGTTTTTTTTTTTTTTTTTTTTTTTTTTTTTTTTTTTTTTTTTTTTTTTTTTTTTTTTTGAGAAATGCTTTGTCTCTTCAAAGTGTTGTATAGATATAAACAAAAACAATTACAAAGAGGTTGAGGAATGTGCCTATGATGCCTAACATAGCCAAGATGGACTCCTCCTGCTCCTCCTTAACCTCCAGTGCCCGCACATCCTCAAGGGTGATGACTGTGGTGCCCATGTTCCTGATGCTCACCTATCCTGGCAAGTGGGCACTTATCTGAAAAGAAGGAAATTGTGAAGAGAAACATTTAAGAAAACTACAATGTTGTTTGTGTTGTCCTCCTTCCACCTGCAAATTAGAAATATTCACCAATATTTTGCAAACAGCACTCCTGGGTTTTGGTAGCCTTACCAACAAAATAACCTTCCCTGTCTCCCCAGAGGAAATAGGTTGCGAATTAAACAAAATAAATGGCCATGTGGAGTAAAGATTAGTCTATCAATGCTGGTGTTTATGTCCTGCTAAACCTTTAAGCCCTAAGCTCCTCAACAACAGGGAACATGACACCAATACCAGAGTGGCATTCACATACACTAAAATAAGCTTGATTTAAAGCTGCCAAATAGATCCACCTCTTACCCACCCACTTCTTTTTTCTTTGGTTATTTGTCTATTAATGAGTTACTGCCCCCACCACTCCTCCACCTTTTTTTTTTTTCTTTTGGAGGAGCCTCAAAAGGTAATCACAAGGAGCTGGAGATGTGACAGAATTTTAATTTTGTTCCATGGTCAAATGTTAATAGAGTAGGTATTGTATTCTCTGCCTTTAAATCTCAACAACTGTCAACAATATAACAGCCCCCCGCCCACCAAAAAGAACATCTTAAAAAAACCAAAAGAAAAACACAACAAAAATGGGGTATAAAAGAAAGTAGGAAAGTGGCTTACCCTAAGGCGTCTAAGGTGTAAGTCAGTATCATCCAGCATGCTTTTTTGGATCCTCACTGGAAAACTGTGATATGATAGATGTAAAGCCCTTGGGTAAGAAGGGGAGAGAAGCTGCCTGTGTAACCACAGTCCTCCCCGCCTGTGAGTGACAGACGAAGTGATGGAAAAAGGAATGGCAGGCAGAGGTGTTTAGCGACGTTTTCAAGGAAAACCTGTCTGTGTCAATTCAACATTCCCCCATCTACAGCGCCACTCGACAGGTTCCAAAACCCACCACTCCCAGTTTCCCTTTTAAGTTCACCCCAAAGAATTATTTGATGTTGTGTTGTTGTTGTTTTCAATCAGCTTGTTTGCATTGCTGCTGCTGAAGTGTTAGCAGCTTCCGTTTAGGGGGCGAGGAAAAACCCTCTCCCCATTAGCCCCCTCCCACTTTCCCACCGCTCATCCCATCCTCCCATGTCTGCTGCGTTCTTTGAGTTCCCTGTCACTGCTTTGCCTAAATTCTTCCTCCCCCGCCTTCCCCACTCAATCACTAAATCTTCACACACACCCTCCCATTGTAGCTCCCCCAACCGTATCCCCCAAATTTCCCCTCAGAACTCTCTGGAGAACAATGCAAATTCTGCTTTTCAAAAACAGCCCATGCATACACCATGTTCGTCTCTGGTCCGGAGAATCAGATGATATGTGTCCCAGTGAAACGCAGCTTCTGTTGAGTGTGGTAAGACAATGCAGGTCTCCCAGCGTTAGTCAAGTTTGGCAGGTGATATTCCAGACAAGGAGGAAAAAGCTGTAAAATCCCATGGAGGAGACATCTGTGAAAGATGGAGGCAGCCTGGAGTGGAGCCTGGCAGTCACTGTGGCAATATGGATGTGCACCGCCTACCTCCTGGTGGTAGCAGTATTTCGGTAGAGCTCCTACACCAGTCAGTCTCCATGGGAGTACAGTGCATTGCATAACCGAGCAGAATGATGGGCGAGAGAGGATGGATCCTGACGACCGTGGCAATGAAGGAGAAGGAGCCTGAGAATTAGAGAGAGAGAGAGAGAGAGAGAGAGAGAGAGGAGGGAGAGGGAGAGGGAGAGGGAGGGAGGGGGAAGCGCTGCTGCTCGCTGTCTCCTCCTCTCCCACCACTGTGCAGGCTGTTTAAGTGTTCAAACACACATACATGCACACATTAATATAGCTACAACCTACACCAAAAACACAAAAAAAAACAAAAAAAAAAAGATAAAATGGTTAAAAAAAAAATAATAATTAAAAAGAATTTTAACCACGTTGCTCTGAGTTCAATGATATTCTGGCAAACTAGTGGGGAGGGTAGAGGGGAGGGGTGGGAGGAAAAAGGGCAACAATAGGAGGCAGCGTTGGAAATAAAGAATAGTTGAGGCTGGGTGGATGACAAAGGCATTGGAATTAATGGGGGGGGGGGGGGTATCTCCTAAGCTTTTCGAGCTGCACCTGCATTTCTACTTCCTCTCCCCCATCATTATACCTCTCTATTCTCTACCCTCCACATCCCTGTTTTCTAATAATCTACATCACTACTTATGTCTGCAAGTTTAGCTCTTATGATGAGCTTTCTCCAGCTCCACAGTA
The DNA here is from genome assembly GCA_016785285.1 of Brachirus orientalis. Classification (NCBI taxonomy): domain Eukaryota; kingdom Metazoa; phylum Chordata; class Actinopteri; order Pleuronectiformes; family Soleidae; genus Brachirus; species Brachirus orientalis. The sequence goes on along the minus strand of JAFBJR010000240.1, from coordinate 224,781 downwards.
CCATACTCAATTGGTGGAGTTAATCAATGTGGAAAACTTCATTTCTCTTTCCACTCGCATTGGTCAGCGCATTTGGACTGCAGTTGTAAATGTATGTCAACTGGTGTCTGACCCAGTCTGCTCATTTCTCCAAGCATTATGACTCATTCTCCCTCCTCCACACTCCTTCTCTCCCACTCACGTCATCTTAATCCCCTTTTATTTTCATTCAGGTGGCTGCCAAAATTGTCCTCTGTGGGCCACTAACGCTGCATAATATTTGTATGTACAAGATACATTTTTAACAAGGCCACAACAGCACCTGCAATAAGCCATCATTTGTATAATCTGTGTTTATTTTTTTTTCTTTTAGCTGTTGGTTGTTTTTGGGCCAACAATCAAAAATGGTACTGAATAGTTACCCACAACCAACATCCCCTAATCCCAGGGCTAACTATACTATGCTCTTAAATGCTTCATTTAACAGTGTTTACTCAACCTCTAAGAATAGAGCCTGCAATTTATTAATTTATCTTGCATTGAAATTAGCTGCCTGACTTCCTTGTCTGTGATTTAAAAGAGCTTATAACTTGACTGCTACAACAGTGCCTTCAGATCTAATAATTCGCTTCTTTTTTCTCTCAATTTTTGCCCATTTACTCTGAAACACAGCTGTGGAGTTTTCAAATGAGAAGAGAGCCTGCTGCATTATGAAACTCGTGGGTCTTTTTGAGACTTGTGGGAAATTCTGGGATATTTTGGACCCCAAACATATACTGCAGCAGAAAAAAAGACACAGTAGTATCAATGAAGCCTCAGACTGACTTGGGAATTATTGTCTACATCCAGTCGACCAGCAGATGATTGGATAGCCTCTGATACCAGCCAGTCATGGAGATGGTTGCATTGCTGATTATCTATGCATCTTATTGGGCTGACCGTGGCCTTCAAGCAGATTAATAATGCGTTGTTTCACTGTTGTTGTTATCTTTACATTAGGGCTAACATGGCAGAATGATGGGAAGTCGGTAAGATAGCAATGAAAAATTTTCTTTTCTTCAATTTTAACCCATTTTTCATGTTACTGCCACCTAAGGCAGCATAATCTTAAAGATTTCAGATGTCCAGTTGTTCTACAAAAGACAATTTATGGTTTGTATTTATATAGTGCTTTTCTAGTCTTGATGACAACTCAAATGGTGTTTTTCCACTACACAGTTCCATCACTGCATGGCACGGCTCGACTCTACTCGGTTTGGTATCCAGCACGTCATTTTCTATTACTAGTTCCTCCACGGTGTGGGCGTGGTCATCTCAGCACAACTGCACGAAACTGCCGTGATGTCATTTTATATGCGACACTAATACAAATTAGTGACGAACAAAGCAGTTTTTTTTGGTGTACTAAATCAGTAGAGTCAGTTCATTAAAACATTAAATACACAGCCTCCATCTGACATGGAAGAGGTTGTGATGCGGCTCATGATCACTGGCTCCTTCACTCCTCAGTTAAATATTGAAATTTTAGAAATTTCCTTGTTATTCTTGTTTTCAGGATTTTCAAATCTTTATCACCGATCTAAAGTTCAGCATTATGTGGTGGGATTCCTGTGTTAGATGTCACGCTCACTACTCTTCCAGTGACGGCACTCACTGCCAATCTGTGACTGAGACGTCACATTTAGTATTGGCTGAGCTTGTTTGGAACCCAACCAGAGCAGGTACTAAAATAATACCAGGTACTGTTGCTAGGGGAAAAGCTAAAAGAAAAAACAGTAGAGTCAAGCCTTGTCATGCCTTACCGAGCTGGAACTATGTAGTGGAAAAGTGCCAAAAGCTATTGTATACTGCAGTTTTGCCATTCCCTCATTCCTTTCATACAGCACATTTTTCATAATCATTTATGGTGGCACAGCCATCAGGAACAACGTTGGGTTAAGTGTCTTGCCCAAGGACACATTAGAATGAAGACTAGCACAGCCAGGAATTGAACTCACAACCTGAAAGATGACACTCTCTCTACCACTGAGCTACTGTCACCCTGACAATTTAGAATTGGTTGCACAGGTAATGTGATTATGAGGTAGACTGAGCCCCAGATTGTCAGATAAATGCAGTCTGCAGTCATCAGAGCTGTTCATGAGTCTACCATGCACACCCCGGATGGTACACCACCATCTTACTACCATTCTCATAAATAGCCAAACAATGATCACTGCATATTTGCTTGAGAATGGATACCTTAGCAGTTGGGAAGCTTGGCACTTTTAATAAAGGAAAATGGACAGAAAACTCCAGCAACGAGGGCTGAAGATTAAATCAGAAGATACAGGTCAGAAAAACCTGCTGGGCTGAATGAAAGTTCTCTGACCTGGTGGAGGTCAAATGAAAAAGTATCCACTGTTGGCTCGCCTGGCAAAGCAATACCTTTGTGTCCCAGGAACCAGTATTGTATTGGAGAGAGGATGTTTTCTAGTGTGGGTGATATTGTCACTGCAAAAAGGAGCTGCCTAAACCCAGAGCATGTCAATGAGCTCCTTTTCCTAAACAAGAATCTCACAATTACCAAGTGAGAACAAAGTCACAATAACAGGACTTGACTTTAGACAGTTTAAGTTTACTTTTAGTTTTATAATTATTATTATTTTTGCACTTTAAGGAACAATGCCTTAATGCAGTTTGGAGTAGTGGAATGTTGTAGTTCAAGTACACTTTCACTTGCAATTCCTTTCTAATTTCAAAATTGCACATTTCGAGACTTGTAATACATTTGTTTATAGATTAAACTGACTAATTTGCAAGTTTGCACTTAAAACCTGTTGTTTATGATGAAGAGAAAAAAATAAGTACGTTTGTGTTTTGTAACACAAATGAATTGAACCAAATCGAACTGAATTGTGATTAATCGTTTCAGAAACTTATGAATCTACAATTTGAATATCTTACAATTCAATGTATGCCATCGAATTATGTGTAGAAAAGTTCATATGTAGATAAAGCCATCAGGTTCCTCCTGATGGCCTTGTCAGCAGCTTGTGAATGTGCATGAAGGATGTGTGATATGTATGTGCCATAGATGTTGCCGTGTGTGTATGTATAAGTTGTTTTGAATGGGTGAACTACTGTAAAGCAGCTTTGAGTGGTCATCAAGACGAGAAAAACACTGTTGTAAACACAGGTCAGTCACTGTTCCTTGTGTCCTTTAAAATGCCACAGAGGTTCAGTACAGTTTTTTTTCCCGGTTGTTTCCCATCACTCTTGCTTTGATGCACATTATCTACAATGTCCACAGAGGCATTGTTTTGATGGAGACTTGTCAGTGTCATCCTATTTCAGTAACTCTCTCCATTGTTCCATCGCCCTAGAGGGGTCAGGAAGACATTGTCCGGCCATGAGCTTGAGTCAGAGTATTAACCACCCACATGGTGTGACCTGCATGCCTAACACTTTCATCCCCCCGGGAATGTAACCTGCCCCCTGTAGCAGCCACCAGCCCACGCACCAGATCTCCTGTTCACCCATGAGTTGAGGCTCTGTCGTGAGCCATTTAATGCTTCATAGCTTTGTTTTGTTTTGTTTTTTTGTTTTTTTTTTTTATTATTGCGCATCGCAGTAAAGCAGTGGGTGTGTGGAGCATGTTGGCTTAAAGAAGACCAATGACTGTGATATCTGGTTTCCTCTGTGGGTTTGTTATTGCAGCACTGGGTTAGGTATGTTATTACAGAGACATTAACAAACTGCTAGTGTGGTCACAACAAAATCTACCATTGTGTATTTACTAACGAGAATAGTAGACAATGTGCAATAGGCTTATCTTTCAAGTAGTTTCATAATGTGCATGGGTGAAACGGTTTCCTTAAAAAAATCTGTCCTGTTTGTGCGCATGTAATGGTTCGGGGCAGTTTTGTGTGCAACCAAAACTGTGTAAACCTATTCACTCAAGGTTTGACAGAACAGACAGGTTATATTCTTACCTAGAAGGCAAACATTTTTAACCTTAAAAAAGTTCAAAACTTAAGTATAAAGTACATATTGGTGATACATTTGCACAAAACTTGATGGCAATCTCTCCAATAGATTAGCCGTTTAGGCCTTATCCACACACAAATGGAACGAAATGTAAAAGGAAATGTCTCCATCCACATGGAACCCCCCAAAACGACTCAAAATGCTGTAGTACACATGACAGGCCTGTAAGTGGCACTGCAACGCCACACCCAAAACAGAGAAGGAGACACTACTCACCTTACAATGTATACAATATAATCACAGAAACCAATTAACCAATCCAGGGGAAGTAAAAACAAAGTTAAGTTGAAGAAATAAAACAAAAGTTATCATAAGGTAAACATACCAACATACCAGTGTTCACAACTTGGTGACTTTGTTGTTATATTTAGCAACTTTACAGTCCCTCTGCAACATTTCCCCCTGCAACATTCCCCCCCCCCCCCCCTTTTTTTTTCAGAAAAGCGAAAAATCTAGTAGGTCATGACTTTGTGGAATAACCCTAACTAATTTCCAAGAAGTTCAGTTGTGTCACACGAGTGAGCTTCATCTAGCCATGCTGTATTTACTTGGAGCAGAGTGTAAGTCTGAATAACGACACACAGAGAGAGAGAGAGAGAGAGAGAGAGAGAAACACTGTGACCACACAGACAACACACAGTCTCCAAACACAAGAGTGACAAAGATGAATACAGTGAATGCTAGTGCAAGACAGATGTGGGACTGGGGTGGTTGATATTGGCAAAAATAATATCTCGATATATTTTTTTATTTTTGATGACTCTGATTCACTGTTAGCATAATACACTAACTATTTTTTTAGAATATTAAATGTTAATACAATTTAAACCCAATGTATGGCCATTTAATGCAAGCAGCAGTGAGATGATTACAGTTGTGCATTATAGATGATATGTTGAGATTATTTATGACTACATTTACATCATTAATGAACGCTGGACGGCCTGTCCGTTGTTTGATCACACACCCACACGCTATTGCTGCAGCAGCCAATTAAAGGCAATTATTAAGTGTGTTCTGTCTGAGAGCATCTATGCACATCCAGCCTCATTATAAATGGGCCATTGTCCCAGGAGCTAAATTATGAGCAGCTCTGAAATGATTAGTGTAGTTTCACTTGGAGGCAGAAAAGCTTTGTTTGACTGGGGATGTTTTATGTTGTATTCATTAAGGTGGAAGGTACTGTATTGTGGTTTTCTGAAGCATTTGAATTACCACAGTGACATTTACCTTTTTTTTAAATGAGCTCTTATTTTCTCTCAACTATGGATATGGACAGTTCTATTGCTCTGTTTTCAGTAATTAAAGTGTCTAAACAAGTTTCCTTTCCTTTTCTTGTTCCCTGTGTGGATGCCCCATTCTACACTTCCAGTAAAATACCAAACGTCAGTCTGTCAGCTGTAATTGCAGCAGTCTTCACAGCCTACATCAGGGTAGTAGATTACTAGTGACTAAATTGGATGGAAACTAAGGAAGGAGACATAAGTGGATATCAGGGTTTGGGGGTTAATTAGAATTTCTCATTTTGACATTTGATAATGGTGCAGAATTGTATCTGGTTGATTGTCACAATTATGTCCTGGTTTTAACTTTGTCCATGCAGTTTTCAATATGAGATGACATGGTACACTTAAAGTTAAGGAAAGAAAATTTAAATTATTTAAAATGAACAGAATTTATTTTTTGTTTTTGTTCTTGTAGTGCCTAAGCTGAACCCGAATAGATGAAAAACATAAATTATTTGTCTTTTAAACTGCACCATTTTACATCTACATCAACTTAAATGTAAGCCATCTTAATATAATATATATATATATATATATAGTTATTTTTGTTATTATTGTTTCTTTGCCATTACACACCCTTTTCTCACTGACTGTGTCAGTACCTCATACAACAACACTTGAACAAAACCTGAAACCTTATCAGTTGATTAAGATTCAGTAGATCACTTGAGGTCTAAGCAGTTCTGAGGTAGGTAATGAATTTGTAATTCAACCCGTCAAGTCTTGAAGCTGAATTTTTCCCCCAGGAGCACATGTGCTCCTGAATCCATTTTTTGGAAATGGATACAAGGAAACCGAAAATGTTTTAATTAAGGTTTTTAATGATTTATTTCAAACCTTCACATGTAACTGTTACATAGAGCTTGGTTAGGACAGAAAGAAAGTCGGTGTCTAAAAAGTCTGCTATGTGCTATATTATGGGACACATGCCCTAAAATATATTTTGTAATGTACTCAATCTGAGTATTGTATTCTGAATACTTGGTTTACTTACTTATGAATAATGTTGCCTTCATTCATTCATTCAATTTATACAGAAAACACAAACAACATTGCGTCAGTGCTTTGCTGGTTTAATAATCAACGATATCTTGCTTTTTCGTTTGATAAAGGCTGCCTACACTGTGTGTGTGCGAGAGAAAGAGTAAGGAGATAAATGAAAAGACTGTTGTGATTTTAAATAAAGTTAAAGAAAAGATGACAAAACTCTGTACATAAAGATCAGCTCGGTTACATGCAGGCGTGCACACAATTCAAAGAAAAAAAAAATCTCCAGTGACGGAACAAACCAGAACTTGGACCATAAAGTCCAACGTTTTTAGATTTTCATCATCGTTGACTCTGTACTCATGTTAACAGGTAGAACTGCCAACAGATTGGAAGAACGGATCATGTGATGTTTTTGACGCACTGTATTATTTCAGTCGGGTTGCTGTGGTCACTCTTTTGCTTTATTCAGTAATCAAGATGCCTGTGTTGAACATGTTACTGCCTCACTGGCCATTTTGTTACTTGCACTTGTGACTAAATTCAATTAACATGTCTATTTTTATACTTACAAATGCAAGTAACACAGTCGCCCTGTCAAGCTCTGCACATAATATGTTCTAATAATTTCAATCTCTCCTGCACGTACATACTGCTCTCACTGCTCCCTGAATGCACCACCAACATAACACTTTTCTATAATTTAACAACAGTTTTAATAATTCCTATTACAGTCAGTTTTAGAGCTAGGATCAAGGGTGGCTCTTGTTTATTTACAATATTACTCACAGACAGACGTTCTTGGAACACAGAAATAATTATGACCCAGCTTACAGAGGTTTTTAGGGGGTATTTGGCGAAAGCTTTAGTGGAGAGAGACAGTTTTCGCCAAATATTGTTGTTGCTACTGCACTTGAAGCTGACACTTTCAAGTAAGTAGGAAACCTCTTGTGCGCCCCCTGTTGGATTCTATGGTTATTAAGTAGACTTTTATGAGTTGCAGCCTTTATTTCAAGCTTGAAATAAAATAATTACGTCACGAACTTTACATCCCACATTCAAAATAATTTCAACTATGACATAGTTTCATTCTTGTATGAGTTAGTTCCAGTTTCTTTGCTTATTCTATGGCCTTAGTTGTCCACTGAAGTTTACTGAGACTTTTTGTGTGCACACCTACTGAAATCTAAATCTATAGCTTGATCTTATGCTCTGTGCTTAATATGTAGTATATACCTCCAGTGTAATGAAGTTACTGTAGAATTTACAGAAAATACCTTGCCAATAAAGTACTGTAAAAATGCTACTAATTACTGTATTAATTACTGGCAATTAATTACTTATTAATTACTGGTTAATACTTCACAATACAGTAAGTTGGTGTCACGTTCTTTTGCCGTTAAATTTTGTTCCTTCACATGAGCAACATCAACCTTGTTTGAGATTATCTTTATCTGTTAAATAAACCAGTCCCAGAACTGCAACAAAACAAATAACATTTTATTAAAATTTTACAGTTGAACTTTAAAATGTACAGTTTTCACAACTTTGGGTTACATTCTTTTTTTCCTGGAAAACTCCTGAGATAACACTATAATAATAACAACTCAGTGGAATTCACATAAATCAGGATTGTCAAGTAAAGTAGGCTTAAAGGCCTAAATAAGGGTGTGAAGTAGAAATATATTAAGAACGATGACAGTGTTTGAATAATTTCAAGGAAAGGTCTAGAGTTACAGACATTCTGGCTCTGTTTTCAGATAACAAGTTCATACTTTGCGTTGGTATCACAATCACATCAGTCAGATGACTTTTGAGAAATTTCTTGTTTTGTGATTTCATCTGAAAGAGCTACAGCGGAAGTGCACGGGGCATAGCATTGTGTCGAAACAAATAGCTATTTTTAAAACCACTGTAAGTCTCAATACATTTCACTTGTGTGGTAGTGATTTCAGATGAAATCGCAAAACAAGAAATTTCTCAAAAATCATCTTTCCTTTCCTTTAACTTTTAACTTTTACAACTGTATAAAATTACTTGTTTCTAGATCATAAGATATAGCAAAAAGGTGGAAATAGTGACAGAACATTAACAGTTTCTATACAACTGGGGAAAGGAAAGAGTCTATCTTTTGCATGACTCGCATGACTTCTTTGGCTGACCAACTTTGCTGTCTTGGTGCCACTGGTTGGGTTGATGCTGACAAAACATCTGAAATCACAAAATCACATGAAAAGAAACTTAATGAAAAGGCTGCCCTCACAGCTGTTCTACAGGAGAGAGCAGAACCCATCAGGTAGTCCAAGATAAGCTAATCATTTGTATTCGTATGAGTATTAATTATTTTTCATCATCAATTTCAATTGTGCTGTTCACAGGCAAGCTAAACCAGAAGTAGAGCATGAGGTGTCTGTTACTTTTTAAGTTTTGTAACATATACTCACTCAGTCCATCATGTTTCCTGCTCATCAGCTTTACGATTTAACGCTACACGTTGTCCGTTAATTTAAGCAATATGTTAACGGAGACAGGAAGAGTGTAACGGACTAACCTGAGCTTACCCAAGACATTCGGTGGTAAGGCCACCAGAAGTCACTGAACTGAGTGTTTTCAGAGGAACGACTTTTGTTTTCTATGTCAGACTAATGCGCATTGTTTCACAATGATTGTGTCCTATGCACAAATAGGCAAACACTTAGCTTTATTCCCTAACAAGTGAATCACATTTTACTATTTTAGGCTAATTTTAGGTTATTAACGTTCCACTTACCTACACACAAGGGAGACAATGGCCACCAAGGTTGCTCATCAGTGTCTCCTGCTAAATGCAAGCACTGCATTCAAACCGCCTTGACTACAATATTTAACTGTGATAGTCATCATCTACAGTCAGAATGCAGTTTACCTGTAATTTTACAATATGTTACTGTGGAAAAATACTGTTAACCACTGTAATTATTTTGGACCCATGATGCATTGCAATATACAGTTAAAGTATGTAAAATGACAGCAATTTGTTAGTGTCTTTATATCAAAGGGTGGGTTTGTGTTTCTCCTCCTATTCCAAGCAAGGCAGTTGAATGGGAAACTAGGTCAGGTTACATGGGTGAACAGGGAGACATTAGAGTCCTTCAATAGCACCTTTATTCAAGTTGTCCTTCTACGTGCCATGTTAACTCATTGCAAGTGCTTGAGTTCACTTTTACAGGCCTTATAGTTATCTATTTATCAGCACAAGCATCCAACACGGCAAAGCACAGCACACTTCTCTGAAAGCCTCCCAGAAGGCCTTAAATCACAGCGAGTGGAGGCCTCAGTCTTCATAGCAACGTGATGACTCCAGGTCAGCACTACCTAGATTGTCATAACTGTGATGGATGTCCTATCTCTTTGGGATGCTGCTCTTTGTGTGGCTGAGAACATGCTCTGATTTTTCCATTTAATAGTTGCCTCTGTACCACTCTTCTGGCCTCCCAATTGGTGATGGACCTAACAGAACATCCAGATAGTACTGAATTGCAATAATCTAATCTTGATGTAACAACTAGTTTTTCAGCGTCCTTTAAGGATAAAATGTTTCTAATTTTCATAATGTTCCGCAGGTGGAAGAAGGCTGTTTTGGAAATGTGTTTATTATGTGAGTCAAATGATATATCCTGGTCAAAAATAACTCCAAGGTTCCTTATGGAGTTATCCCAAGGAGAATAATAGGCAGCTCTATCTTTGTGAAGGGCATTTTTGTAGGCTACGATACTTATCTTTCCAGGCTACATGAAATTCTTCTAGATTAGTGGAACGTCATTATGGCAGTTAAACCATGGTGCTACTTTCTTTTTCAGAGACACAATCGAATGTAGTACGGAGTGAAGCTGCTGCACTATCAACAAGATTATCTGTGAGAGTAGGTGTAAAATCACAACCGGTAACTTCAGATGGACTCAGATGTGGCACAGAGTTCAATGAAGGTAGCACTGCCTCAAACAGAATGAGACATGGCAGAATTTTCTGGCTGAAATTGGTGACAAACGTTAATGTCAACTGCTGCGAGTCGTAGTCGTGGCTCTTACTGACATCGCTGGTGAAAGTCTCATGTGCGTTTATGTCTGTATCACCTTGGGAACAAAACAGTAGATGAGACCATGAGCGTCATCCACAAGTAAGTATTGCAGCATTTCCTCTGAAAATCTCTGGTTGTTAGAGCGGCATGTTTTGTTGATCTGCTGCTTTCTGTCCTCCTGCCTCTGATTCATACTTCTTGCTGTGAAGACAGGAAAAATAAGAATAATGCATTAGTGCTGGATTAATGTTTCAGTTGGGCTTTTTTTTTCTGAGGTACAATGGCAGGTAGGGGCACATTTACAATAAATAATCCAAATGAATTCATAGGAACACACTAGTCTGCCCTGTCTGACACCAGCAGATGACAAAGAACACCGTCATGTGGCCTGGTTGTTTATTATTAGAAACATATAAACATAAATTCTGTTTAATTTACTGGTTGATTTAGACGGAATTTAAAAAAAAAAAAATTTAAATTTAAACAGTTCCTCAAAAATGAGATTCTGCCTCATTAGGACCAGGTTTTGGTCTCCATGAGGACTACAGGTCCTGACAAGATCAGTGTTTATGCCAGAAAAGTTCTTATAGAGGTAAAAAACTCACACATACTGTAGATACTGGTTTCTTCCATTCATTTCCTGGACACTTACTCCAACCTTAACAATAATTACTAGTGTCCTAACCTTAACCTAACTTTAAAACATGTCTTCACTCTAAAATGTAGTAATTTACATTATGGGAACTTGATTTTTGTCTCCATAAGGAAGACACGTCCACATAATGTGACTGTGGAGACAGATTTAGCTCCCCACAACATGAGGAAGACCAGGTACACACACACACTTTACCTTTCACCAAATGCAGAACTAAGACTGTCACTTTCAACATCTACATGGATGTTGAAATCCCCCACAATTATGATTTTATCTGCCCTTAGCACTAACTCAGTTAAGAATTCAGAGAACTCTGACAGAAACTCTGTATAAGGTGCAGGTGGACGACATTTCAGACATTTCACTCAAAGACTAGCTCATTGTGAATAATAAAAAAATAAATTATAATTAAGCTTCAAATGACAGTAAATATCAAAATGTAAGCAGTCAAAGCCAGGAAAGTGTGTGGGTTGATCACAGTTGTATTTAAGCGTTTTCGTCACTGCAGAAGAGTTTCATAATTTTAATAGCTTCTCTTGGTACCATGAATTGTTGATGCCTGAAAATTGCAAGGTTAAAAAACAAAAACCAAGGCAATAATTCATTCTATTTCTACATATGTATCTTCACATGAGGGTTGTTGGGGGCTGGAGCCAATTGTTATGTTTCTGGACTGAGGGAGGAAACTGGAGAACCTGGAGAATATTCTAACTCCATAGGAAAAAAAGGTCCTTGGTCAGACCGTGTTGCAAACCCAGGTCTTTTTTGAGATGGTAGTCATTGTCATAAAATGCTTCGGTATTTCCTATATGCCCTTGCAAAAATAAGTGATTTAAAAGGCATGTGTTTTAACAGTGTTGGCGATGTCCAGCCCCTTTCTTTATAATCTCTTTCTCTCCAGGCTGTGTGGCATTTATTGTCCACAGTGGGAAGCAAAAACAACTGTGACCTGGCTAGAGAGGAGGAGACATTCTTTTGAGTCATGGGTGTAGCATCTAGACAGGATTGGGATTTTTTTATGCTCAGTGCCATCCAGTGACACTGGAAAAGGATTTGAGAACAGATTAATTTCTGGGAAGGTCAGTGTTGTGCACATGGAGGTGGGAGTAGTTGAAAGCCAGGAATTTCAATATAAATGTAAAGCAGTCTGGGGGGACACAAACAAGCCTGTGTTTATGTTGAAGCTGACAGTTGAGGGCAACCACATGGGAAAGCACAAGCACTTGCACGCACACTAAACAGTCCCTCTCAGAAAATATTGTGGCTTTACATGATTAATCATCAGCTCACAATCTGAAAACCTTTGTGGTCTGATTGACTTCTGTGCAAGAGCTGTGCGATGCAAGTGACAAACCATGGCTGAAAATTAAACCAACATTGATTTTTTATTATGATTATTAACTGTCTGTGCTCAGCTAAGATGTGGGATCCTGTCCCTGGCAATTGAAAAGGGACGATTCCACTGTATTTCAAATCAACTACAGAAGGCTTGGTTTGTTTTCCTTGTCTGATGTGAAACTGGAACACATACTTATTTGATAATAAAGCGTTGAATTTGTCTTGTGTTTGAGGCATTTCAACTGCAGGTCTTTTGTTTTTGTCTGAAATTATCTGGGAATGGCATTTACTTTAAATGCCCTTTATTTTCATACAATTATATAACAAAAATCAGTCAGTCAAATTATTTGTTTAGGTTGTAGTCCTGATAACAAGCCATCCTTTGAACATAAGGATGTTAATTTATTTCACCTTTCAATTGTTTTAGCCCCTCTATTTACTGGTCTCATGTAATAGCACTGTTGGACCATCAGTCCACCACTTTTGTCCTGTTTTAAACATCTATTACTGCAGTACTTCTCAGCATGAATGAACCTAAATGTCTTCTCATTTTGATTGCCACCGAGACAGCATGTCTGGCAGGGAAACACAGGGAATTGTTGCACGTTTGGTGATTCCATTTGTCTTTTGTGCTAAATTTGTTGTCATTGCCCTTAACCCTGACATGGTAATATTCACTTAACAAGTGACAACATTTTGCCAGCTTGTCTTCTGATTGGTCAACAAGGCTACACACCTATTTTTAACTTGGCAGCTGATAATGGAGTAGTAAAACCTCCATTAAAGAAGATGCCTATGTGTGGGCTATGCCTAAAGTTAAAATTTATATAATTCTTAAAAACAAAACTGGAATGAGTCCAAACTAGCCCTCAGTCCTCTATAGACTGAATTCACCAAGCGTTGGATTGTTCACCCACTAATAGGGAACATGAGCTGGGATTAGACCGTCGTGAGACAGGTTAGTTTTACCCTACTGATGATGTGTTGTTGCAATAGGTTGAAAAACTGGTGCAAAATATATCTGGTTTGGAAATATACATTTATCCCTTTGTTCCCTAACTTTTTATATCTCTTCTTCTCTGCAGTTCTGGATATGGCACGTCATGTGCCTTTATATCGTGCACTACTAGAGCTGCTGAGAGCCATTTCCACATGCACAGCCCTGGTTCCTCTGCTACTGCCTCTGTCTGGAGACCCAGGCCAGGATGAGGAGGAGGAGGATGAAGAACACGCTGAGGGACAGACCTCTGTTGGGATGCTGCTGGCCAAAATGAAGACATGTGTGGACACATACACCAATCGCCTCAGGTGAGATGAAGAAAACTTGTGTGATTTAATGGGGCTTCATGAAACACAGAAACACAGTAGAGAAATGGATGATTATTAAGTTTTGTTTGAATGCTAATGTTTGGAGATTGCAAAAACATCACTTCTTTGAGAAATATTTTTTGTTTATTTTTGGCAGTGTCTGCAGTTGTTAGTGAGGGAGTAGCAATCATTCTACTAATGTAATCTAATGTCTATTTGAGATGATTCTGACAGATATTGCAATTGTGATTAGGGATAGTCATGATTACTTGATTGATCATAAAAAGTCAATCAGCTTCAATAAGTATTTATAATAATTTAAAAAGGTACACAAAGTGGCAGCAGCCTCAAACATGTACAGTTGTGCCCATAGGTTGGGCAGAATTTGTGATTTTTTTGGCAATTTTTAAGATAAATACAGAAACCATTCTTTCACTTATAGTTAGTGGAAGAATAGAACAAATAAACTGCAGCCAGGGACCTGTGTAAGGTATAGAAGAGCGTTTGATTGGTCTGCCGTGTTGATTTACATTCTGCTGAAATATTATAATATTATCTTTGATCAGTAACACCAAAAATATCTTGCCTATTGTACGGCTATTTTATTGTTGATTTGAAAAGTCTCTCAGTCCTTCACTGTCTTCCTCCCTGGCATACTGATGAAGTGGGAATCTTTCATTTCCATAGCCCTGCTCCCACTTAGCATTGAAAACCAGCCTGGATGACGTGAATGAGGCATGGAGGGAGGCATTGAGATTCCCACTTATTCTCTTTCTTGGGTGATCAGAGACGTGGAGAATGTGATGTGTTTTATTATGACATAATAAGGATTTGGTCTCAGCACAAACCTTTGCTGTGCATTAAGTTCTGAACCTCATATGCACAGTTGCTCTACCAATCTGACATAGATCTATAACAAATGTGACCACAATATCTACACATGATTGAGTTTTTTCAGCCTCCCTCACAGCTTCTTGACTGCATACTATATACTCAGGTTTGTGTGTGTATGTATACACTCTACATACATACTAGACATAGTGCACATGTCAAAGTGCCTCTTTATGAATGATGTATCTGATGGTATTTTTAGATCATGCACATCATGAATGATGTAACAGCCGTAGTGTAACCGCACAGATCATTCAAGGAACAACCCGAAATAAAGCATATATAGTTCCTGATAAATCAGTGAGACAGCAGTTGTGAAATAACTGTGTTATCACCTTACCACTAAACTCATACTGTATGTTACAAGTCAATGTCATAATGCTCATATAGTAACAGAGACAAAGGCTCCTATACTGATGTCTGTGCACACTCACGCTGGTGGTTTATGCCTTCCCTGCGCGGGAAGACATAAACTGTTCCTTATACAGTCTTTATCTTTTTCATTCTAAGAAAATTTTCCATAAACACAGGAAATGTTTTTATCCACAAAAAATCACCCAAGACTCTAAATGCTGTTGTACATACCAGGCCTGCACTTTGAGATGTTAAGCATGAGTATAAAATATGTGTGCTAACTATCTTTTAAAAATAAGTATGTATTAGAATGTTTCTTCTTTTCTTAGTTTACAATAGACTGGTTGTTGTCACATTGATATTGTTAATAAATTATTTCAATTTGGTCTTAGTGTGGTACAACTAATGACCATCATTTGCAAACAAATGATGGACACCCCTATTAAACATATTTTATGTTTCATGGAAAGTTACCTCTTTGGAATTCTTCTCAGGAAAGTACCACTACCAAATGTCAAACCAAGGAGAGTATAGCCCTGCTAAGTACCAATAAACTCACACAGAATGGAGCTGCCATCTACCCCCACTTTGTCCTGAGATGACTGTATGTCTCCACAGAAAGATTTAATCTTAGGGCTTAAGCATGTACACTATGTTTACCATGTTCATAACAATGACTGGAGTGTCATTATTTTTACAGTTATAGGCTCATAAATCAATGAATAAATACCAAGGCTTTGAAAATGCACATATAATCTGTCACCTACACACACTGGGCGGGGAATTGCTTACTTACGAAGTCAACCACTTAATTAATCTTGATTAATCTATTCATATAAGTAATTGATTTGCAGATTTAGAAGTTTTAGGCAAAATGTTGAGATAATGCAAATGTGATTATTTAGCAAAATGTGAAAATATACGCCTTTAAAAACCGGGGAGTATTTTCATTATTGATTAATCTGACAATTATTTTATTGATTAATGTTTTTGTTATTTGGGCCATAAAATTTCATGATTAGATGTTGCAGCCATAATATCTGCTCTATGTTGAGCTTTTTTCCTGTTCTTATTAGGGAAGCACAATATTATTTGCATGATATCTGTATCGGCATATATTGGATTTAAAATTTATCATCGGATAGTTGCAAACACACTTAGATCGCCCTTTATGACTAATGACAAAAAATTGTTTGCGGAATAAGCGGCTACCCCCTTAACTTATACACTTTGCCCTCTATAGCTATTATTTGTTTTATTTATTTTATACAATTAAGAAAATGTATATCTACATCTGCTGTGTATGAAAAACATTATGTTAATTTCTTTACAGAATAGAATAGACTCTGTAGTTGGGCTCAGGGAAAACTTTATATACATCAGTTTCATTATCATCCCAAACACCCTTGCTATATTGGTTAAAAGTCCAATATTGTGCATTCCTAGTTCTAATTTTAGTTCCCAAATGGACATGTATGTTGATGTTTACAGGCTTACAATTTTGACTTCCTCCGTAAAGAAGGAAAAGTAGTGAGTTCACAGGAAAAAAGCTTTTATTTCCAGTGTGGAGGTGACAGTACAAACATATAAGCGGTCCAGATGGGACAAAATAAAAAAATCCAATTCCAATTCAAATGTGAGGTTTGAGTTGAAGCTAACTAGTTTATTATTCCAAAACAGTTGACAAACAGTTTTGTCAGCAAACTAAAACAGAAAATATAAAGCTTAAAACTTTTACACATTAAAAATAGATCCAACACCAGAATTTGATTCTTTTTTTTCCCAAGGGTATACAGTATCACCATGACTCATTACAAAAATAACATCATAGGCCTCAGAGGGAGTGCTAGAATGAGAAACATGAAATAAAAAAGTAACAATAGATATCAAATGACGCAGTGGGTTCTGCCTGTTGGTTTATTTTTAGCCAGAGTACCCTGAGGTGCAAACTCCACACAGAATGGTTCTTCGGTTTCAAACAAGTTACCTTTTTTAGTGTGAGGCAACAATGCTAGCCACCATTCTACTGCATGACCTGCCAAAGGAAGGTGCCTCCACACGCCAAAACAGAATTATCACTCTCATACCCTCTGTGGTACAAAGGATCTAGGAAGGTGTATCACTTACACACCAACTTGCTTTCATATGTGGCTCCAACTTCTATCTTTAACTGATTTAGTTAACAAGTTACACAGGTTACCATCAAGTTACCATCAGGTGTTGTCAGAAATGGTCACATGACAGTGTCACATCCATATATATATATATAAAACATTTTTTTTATCTTTTTTATCTTAAAGTGACCCCTCTAGAGTGGCCATCTCAGTCTCCTGACCTCATTATCATTGGGTAGATCTCAAACGTTCATTTCATGCAAGACAGCCCAATAATTTACATCAACTGGAGGCTTTTTGCCAAGAAGAATGGGCAGCTTCACCATCTGAGAAAATAAAGTTCCTCATCCACAACTACCACAAAAGACTTCAAGCTGCCATTAATGTTAGAGGGGCCAAAACATAGTATCATGAACTAGGTTAGGTAAACTAACCTAGTTCATAATACTGTGTTAGGTAAACTCCTTGCAGAGCAAAATCAAATCACTGACAGACTCTGCTGGGTTCACCCAGACTAGCATTATACTAGAGATGTGATAGGTAAGCACTCTAAATTTAGATATTAAAAAAGCTAAAAGACCGAATACTGATACGCCATCAGATACCATATTATAATATTATTGCCTAACTCTAATAGTGACTGAATGATTATTTGTGTTCTAGGTCAAAGAAAGATAAGAGTAAAGGATTGATGAAGACAGAAAGCTCAGATCCAGAGCCTGAGGGTTTAACTCTGCTGGTGCCAGACATCCAGAGGACAGCGGAGATAGTCTACACCGCTACCACAAGCCTCCGGCAGGCAAACCAGGGTATGTATACAACGTTGTTTTATCAACAAACACTGCATCAGCTCATTTCATATTCTCTCCACTGTTTGATTCATATCTCAGTCTGACCACTCTTCGGTCGAGGGAATATGTAATGACATCAATAGATGTCTAATATGATCCAAAATACCAACATCTCCACCATGAACCTAGTTTCATTTAAACTGTGTTTGAGTAGGAAAATGAAGATGTGTCATGCCTATTAAACAGCCCCTCTTCATATCTGAAGCTCTGCTCTTTAAAAGCCTATGCTGCCTGGCAACCAGACATTTTCAGCTTTATCTGAAGAGTTTCATCAGGTCCCAGGATTCTCTTTCTCTCTCCATTTTTCACTCACACCTTCATCCGCTGTCTACATCTTGCCCTCCGTGGTGCAAGGACATGAATTTGGGCATCTAAGTTTAGCTTATAAAAAAGTTGTGAATGACTAAACACATTCATCTTAATCAATGGTGCCATTGCCCTGACTCCACCGGGCCAGACGTTTCCAGAGTGTTTTTGTGCACGTAATTGATGGACTTTTGTCCCCTAGTGTTCAACATATGGAAAACTATTTCTATACGGATGGATAGAAAAGCCACACGATAATGGATGTGCAGTGTATGCACTACATTAGGGCTGGATGATATGGGAAAACAAATCTTATTATATATATGTTTTATATCATTTGATATCTATAGATACAGTATATCACTCTATAAATCAAATAATTTTGTCAGGTTGAGCAATATGGCTGATAAATCATATCGGTATATATTAAGTCTATATCCCGATATACAAGATATATGTGGATATAAAGCTGCACACAGGTTGTTTCTCTTGACTCATGAAAAGTTTTCTTATGAGATGTTTGTGCTTCTCAAAGGAGAGTGACAATAAGACCATTAATAGGTAAAACAAAATCTGTTGTTTATGATTTGTATTGTATGATATAAAAATAAATGGATAGACATCACTGGATAGAAAATGGATAGACCTCACTGCACAGAGCTATGTAGGAACAAGGAGTAAGGTACTGCCTGAACCTATCACAAACCCCTGAGTGATATGGTCCAATAATAATATCTCTTATTTTGATGATAACAATAATTACTTGACGTCCTTTGAAAACTGGATTTTAGTTGTTTAAGTCAGTTATTGTTGCTTTTAGATTATATCAGTGGACACAGTGTTTCAGGTAAACAACTCTGGTTTTTGCAAAGTAATTTAAATACTCAATGCATGCCTTTAAAACAACAATCATGATATCTCCTCATGTCCTGGTTCTAAAAGAGTCCCATCTATTCTGAGGCTCTGTGGGGAAGATGGACAGTTTCTTTAAGCTCTATCACAAGATTCAGACATTGAAGAATCGTAAAGGGCGAAGTACAGATGTGTTAACTTGTTTCTGTACATAGGGATACAGAGAGAGTGAAAGGACATTGTTCTTGTGAGCCATTAGTCACCTTAAAGAAGTAGTGCCATCACTGCCCGCTCCATGATCAATCATTACACCTTCCGCCTTTACCTTGCTGCTACATAGTCCACAATATTAATTATCCCCCACCCGCCCATTTCCTACAGCTCCTTTCAGGGAATTTTTATGCTCTGTCTACTTAAACGACCATCATAGTGATCACTTAGGTGGGGAGCTGGCCATTAGATGTGGTGGAAGTGTGTGTGTGGGGTAGGGAAACCGTATAAAGATCAATGTCACGTCACCTCTCAGAGAAATCCATATGATAAAGGCCTGGGGAATCACATATCATACAGGAATGTACAGTGTGGAGCTCACAACATTAGGGCCATGACAGATATATATAACTGTTTGATTAGTGCCGAGACTTTAAGAAACATCTCTCAGAGAGGCCTTGACCACACAGGAGCACAGCAGTATTGATTTAGCATGAGAAGTATTCCTCCAAGGTATCAATGTACTTGTCCAAAGGAGACAGGCCAAATTAATGGTTATATCAACAATCATTCTGTTTAATTTAGTCAGACAAGAAACTGAATACTCCTCTCCTCCAAGGTTGCCTTGTACATCTGTTATGTTAAATCAAGGCAGTACATTTTTGATCTGGAGAACACTGAGAGAGATGCAGAGGACTTTTAATTACAGGACTTTATATATTTTTTTATGACGTCTCACTCTCACAGACAACATGGCCACCAGTGTGGGACACACGGTTAAAAATGATTTAAGCCTTTTATAACAATGCATACGTAATACAAATCCAGCAGTCTGTGCAGTCAGACTTGTTGAAAACATAATTTTCTCCTCATAGCATTCATGACATCAGTGTGTATTTGAATAAAGTTTGCATTTAAGTCCAATTGCATTTGGTCATAATAGACACGTCCAGGACACAGTATATTGCCAGGTTCACACTGCAAAAAAGCAACGTTTGAGTGTATAAGTGTTTACTGATATTTAAATGTGGAGAAATCGTGTCAGCGGTAGAGGTCAACTGATTCATCTTTTTAGTACATTAATAGTCTTCAATTGGACATTTTACAACCTATGACCAGACCTTGGCTCAGAGAGTGGTTAATGGCTGCGCTGCCTTGTTCCACAGCCATGGTTGTTACTGGCTAGTATGCTGTATGGCTATATGCGCTCATGTAAGGCCCTTTGCATTAAATGTCTGTATACACAGCATGTTTTTTTTTTTCCTGATGATCGATAAGCAAAACAAATGTTGAAAGGTTCCATTAAACAAAATGGTGCAGATAGTGAGAGTATTGCGTCCGCAGTGAAGAGTTCACCACAGAAATTCAGTTTCTTCTACAAAAAGTAGTCCTCTCAACAAACCCTCCCTGCTGCTGTCACCTTGTAATAATAGATGCACAACTAATAAGGTAGTCATGAGGCCGTTGGAGAAGTATGGAATTACCCAAATTCATTTTACCAATGCTGTATTACTTTATACTGTGTATAGTTGCAAATATTATTGGAGCATCATGACACTGATTGACTTTTTTTTCATTTCTCATGTTTTGTCTTTGGGGAGTCCGGGGCTAATGGTCGATTAATGGCTTTTAAAAATCTACTATTGCCTGACCTCATGTTACGACCAGGCCTAGGGGTAAACCTAATTGCAACGAGAGTGTGGAGACTCCCTCTTCCCAACTCCCAACAAACCACCATTAACACACTTAACAAACCATTTTAAAGGTTTATTAAGAATAAGTACAACATATCTGCTGAGAGTGGTTCAAAGGAAATCCACTGCAGCTGAGATGATCCGGCCTACATTTCAGTTAAAAACATTAACTGAAATGTTTTATGTAGAAATATCATGACAACATTTTCACAGCTTGTTAAGATCGTCATATTTATTTCCACCGGGCTTTTGTGGTGCTTCACATCTGTTTATGAATGTCTGTACACTGTAATCTTGTCTCTTTTATAAAGATCAATGCATTGGTCACCATCTAAGGTGATAAAAAGCCTTTAGGAAGCCCTTCAGGATTATTACAAGGAAAGCAGATGCTCAGTTGCCACTTTAATAACTTGAATGTCCCTAAACCATTCTCTGTTTTTCACCCTGGTCTTTCTGATTTTTGCCCCCATCATAAATCCCTCCCCTCCTTAGAGAGAAAGCTGGTGGAATCTTCAAGGAAGGCATCGAGTCGGCCTAAGCCCCTCTCCATCCTACGCTCACTTGAGGAAAAATATGTTGCTGTCATGAAAAAGCTACAGTTTGGTGAGTTTATACTGTACATTAGCTGTGTGCATGCACATTTTCTTCTTCCTTCTTAAGTGGACGTCACAGTGGATTGTCCTCATATTTGATATGTATAAAGTTCCTTTACACATAAAACAGGGATCTATGTCAACAAAAAGGTTCTGTAATCCACCATTCCACTGGAGAAGTCATTAGTTCTTCTCAACATGTGCATATGCATGGCTCCTGATAATTGTGACAACACTCCGCAGCCATTTTCAGGCATAAAATGTCAGTTGCATCTTGTTAAGGGTCAAAATGCTGTTGGATTTCGTGGTTTGACACTAAAAGACCACACTGGGAGATTGTCATGGTGAGACCTGCAAGAAAAGGACAGGTCGCTCACTCTTTTTCTTGTTGTGGATTATCTGGATTTTTTCTGCTGCATTCTCAGTCTCACATGAGCTAACTCAGACGCTATCCAGAGGTTTCACTAAGGAATGACAGAGGAATTTTTTAGAGAAGTGACAGCCACATTGGACAATTTGAAAAATGACTGGACTTGATTTTATGTCTGAAAGCAGCTACAATGCGTCATCTAACCCATTACTCTACCCTTAACTCTCATCTGATCACATCTCATCTCAAAGCTATAGAAGTCATTTTCTCTGAAATAGTAAGTAGTCATGGGACATAATGAAAATTTCAACTAAGAGAGCTCCATGTGTGACACGTGTCATGTGACTGACACGTGTCATGTGACCGACACGTGTCATGTGACCGACACGTGTCATGTGACCGACACGTGTCATGTGACACCGACACGTGTCATGTGACTGACACACCCACTGGAAAAAAGAACAACTTACACAGGAGACCGCACATAAATCAGGCATTATCTCGGAAAACTTGTCTCTTCACTGGCTGTTTTTATCAAAAGGTCAAGATGGGGCATAGTTGGTGTGCCTCAGGATGCCAAAACAATCAGTCACAGGCTTACGAAGAGCATTTTACCGGATGCCCAAGAGATCCAGAGAGACAGCGCCAGTTTCACTGCTATGAAACGTGA
Organism: Brachirus orientalis; assembly: GCA_016785285.1. Lineage (NCBI taxonomy): Eukaryota > Metazoa > Chordata > Actinopteri > Pleuronectiformes > Soleidae > Brachirus > Brachirus orientalis. The sequence goes on along the minus strand of JAFBJR010000240.1, from coordinate 202,237 downwards.
GCAGAAGACGACAGAGCAATAGGAACAAACACAAGCCACAGATTTTGTGTTTAACTCTTGTTAAATAATTGACTCAATCTAAGTTACATACAGGTTTGCCCAGCAACATTAACCCAGCAGTTATTTACAAAAAACTGTCTGTTGCTCATGCTAATGGTATGCTAACGTGACACTTCTCCCAGAAAAAACAGACTGTTATAAAATGTTCTCCTGTTAGCCTGTTTCTGACTGTTTTTGGCAAAGCATCTATCCACCTTCTTCACTTGTATGATGAAAACAGCCAGCGAAGAGCGAAGTTTTCTTTTCTTAGCATTTGTTTCGATGTCTCACTATGGGATACACACCCCCTTGCGTCTTCACAGAAGCGCTTATACCATTACACCAGCCCTCAGTGGCTAGCAGTCATCTGTGTCAGGAACCTGCCCTTAAACATGTCTGACACAGCGTTACTCGTCATTCATACACCTCTTCTCGCTTCAGAAGCAAGCATACATTTGTGGTGCTTAGCTAACTAGATAAATGTCCTTAGACCTGAGCTAACACCTTCTTCGCAGGTGCTAGTTACTTAACACTGCAAGCCAACTGCCTTTACCATAGGCAGGTGCTACTCTGGTGAGTCTCCAAACTGGAATATTTTTGCTCCTATTCAAGCTAACCAAGAGGATTATCACACCAGATAATTCTCCCTCCTTTAGCACTCCAGCTTAAATGGATACGGCTGCAAAGCTAGCTTCCACTACAGTGTGAGGGGGCACCACTCGCCTGTGCACCTATGGAAATGCTATTAGAAAGAACCTCCACTGGAGACTAGCCTGCTGTGATGGCTAAATCTGGCCAACCTCTTGGATAAAGAAAAGGAGAACATCCTGGACATTCCAGTTGTCCTCAAGAGCATTTTTGGCTCCACTCTCGCTTCCATGCAGAAACAGTGTAAAGCGAACAAAATGGAGGATGAAGCCCTGCAACTCTGCCTGCCTTGGAGAGCACCTGCCACTGAATGAGCAATAATGCAATACGAGTAGTGCCTCTCGAGCAGAGGTTGGAGAGCTACTATTCAAGGTATTTTCTTGTCCCAGAGAAAGGGGGGAATGCCTGGTGAGTGTGAAGCAGCTCTTCTCCAGAAACCTATGGCCTCTGACACTGTGCAGGGACCTCCTCTCCCAGGTGTATGGACAGATATTTCACCCTCACCTGGAGCGGCTTGCCCTATGGACCTGGCCCGTGAATGGTTTTAATGTGAGTCATGCAGGTTTACCACAAAGGGTCATTGAAACCATTCAAAATGCTAGAGCATCATCCACTAGTTCTCTCTATGACTCTAAGCGTGTTTGAGGATTGGTGTGCTAACATGCAGGAAGTTTATTTTCAGTGTTTAATCCAAACAATTTTGTCCTTCCTGCAGGACATGGTTGACAGGAAAAAGGCTTTTTTTTCTACTGTCAGTTTATTCAGGTGCCATTTTTGACTGCCATGTTGGTTTTGAGGGAAAACCTGTGGGCCGGCGCCCACTGGTTTGTCATTTCATGAAAGGTGCATGGATACTGCTTCTCGTCTCCAAACCTATGTCTCCCTCTTGGGAATTGGCAGTATTGCTGGTGGCCGCTACCCGACACCCATTTGAGCCACTTGAACACATAGAAATGAAAGTGTCTATTAAAGTGGCTTTGTTACCGGCCTTGGCTACGGCTAAGCGTATGAGTGATATTCACACTTTTCAGTGAATCCAGTCTCTATGCAGTTCACCCCAGGGGATTTGGGTGTGTCCTTGAAGCCTAATCCTGCTTTTGTCCCCAAAGTGGGCACTTCATGCTCTCAAGTGGATCTGTCCAGTTTTCAGCCACCACCACACGGCTCTGTGGAGCAGCAGTGGCTGCACATACTGTGCCTGGTCCGTGCCTCACACACTCATGTGGAGAAAACAAGGGAGTTCAGAAAGGGGGATTAGTTGTTTGTGTCATGGGCCAAGGTCCACCATGGCAAACCAATAACTAAGCAGAGGCTTTAGCATTGGACAGTGGATGCTATTGCCTTAGCTTATTCTAGCTCAGGCCTTCAACCTCCGGCTGGGTTGCGGGCACATTCTACGAGGGGCCTCGTAACTTCATGGGCCCTTTTTAAAGGGATCTGTATCCAGGACGTCTGCACTGCAGCTAGCTGGTCTTCGCCCCTCACATTTGTAGGGTTTTATAGGTTGGATGTTGCATCCCAGAGCCTGGCTCACACTGTCCTGAGCTTGGGCTCCTCTGAGGGGATGCCTCATCCACACCCTCCCTAGTAAGCAGTTGGCGGTCAGTTGTCAAGATACACTTGTCTGGCAATACAGGAGTCTCCATATCCCATAGTGAAACATCAAAACATGAGTCAGATGTCTCACCAGACCGCCCTTCTTGCTGTTGGGATGAAGTGAGAAGAGATGTGCTTATTCTGAATGACGAGTAACACTGTCAGGCATATTTAAGGGCAGGTTCCTGACACAGACGTCTTGATGTAATGATGTAGTGGTATAATTGCTTTTGTGAATGCATGAGGTGGCATATCCCATAGTGAGACGTAGAGATGTTGCCTGTTTATGTGCTGTCTCCTGTATAAGTCATTGGGATGAGCCACGTTCTTTCCTGCCATTTGAAGGTGTTACCTTGGTTGTGTGACGTCAGCTACTTGAGCTCTCCTGTAGGCTTCAAACTAAAAATGGCTCTTAAACTCACTACCTTATATTTTGGTGAGATATTTTTTTTTCTTTTCCCTTGTAAATGCATGTTTTAGTGAACATCTCAAAGCAAAAAAAGAGCAGTCTTCCCTTTATGGTACTAAGGAATCACCAGGGCCACATGTTGGCGAGCTATATCATTCTAGTTACTCAAATGACAGACAATTTTCCCTGTCCATCCATTTTCAATGCAATGCAGTGAACTCGGAGGTGGTGTCACTCCCAGCTCTGGGATCTGATGTAAATGCACCATTTACCATTTATGGTGTATTTGGTTATGAGAATTGTGTGGCATTTACAAACTTTGTTTGTCTTCTTTTGCATCTAGACACCTTTGAAATGGTTTCAGAGGATGAGGATGGGAAGCTCATGTTCAAGGTAAACTACCACTACATGTCTCAGGTGAAGAATGCCAGCGATACAAACAGCGCAGCCCGATCCCGCCGCCTCGCACAGGAAGCAGTTACCCTGTCCACCTCTCTGCCCCTGTCATCCTCGTCCAGTGTCTTCGTCCGCTGTGATGAGGAGAGGTTGGACATCATGAAGGTAAATTATTGAACCATGTTAGAACTTTGTAGGTTGTGTACCCCAGACAACAATTTGTTTTGATGACATGCTACATTCATATTATTGAGTGCAACATTAATGACAACGCTAATGTAAAGACGTCATGGCAGTTTCTTGCAGCCGTACTGTGGTGACCCTGCCCACACTGAGAAGGTACTATAGTCAGTTTTTGTTGGCTGTTGGTTAGCTCTAGCATTACCCACAGGCTGCATTTGTGTTTACTTGTATTACTTAATCTACCAACCACAGTGTGACATAAGTCAAGGGATTTTAAAATTTGCTTTACATTTGGTGTGAACCCACCATCAGTCTTAAAAGAAAGAAGCTGAGTGGGATAGAACTGCCCTGTTTGTATTTAGAAGATTACTAGAAAGGACCAGTCAGATTTTACTAAAACTAAATGAGTCCTTGCATTTTAAATAAGGTTAAATAAGGTTGTTTTGTACTGTGCTACTTCATGTTACTACTTGTCAATGACTCACTGTTTCAGTGACATTTAACAAAGTGGCCATCAGCCGTCAAGTTGATTAATGGCCGAATTTCCTCTCCTAAATGTCAAAATCCTAATCTGTTTAGCAAAAGAGCACTCTGAGCAAGGGTAGTACCATAACGCCAAACATGTCACAGTGTGAACACAAACACATCTCTGCACGACAATATCAATGTGATAAATACATTTTCATGGCCGTTATTTTTATCATCAGATCCTCCATGCTGTACTTAAGACCTGTTGTGTTCATAAAGTGAAGAAGTGTTGACCTGTAGCACCAGTGTAATGTTCATAATCAACAAAAAATTTTCTCAGAAGTGCATGGCCCAAACTGCACCATCAGCAGAAATGGGCAGTTGCTGGTGAGGTACAAATCTGTCTCTCTTAGAAGTTTACTGTGAAGTTTCACTAGACAGCACTGACCAAAATATTTGTGATGCACAAATAATAGTGATATTATTCCAATGACTGAAAAATGTTTTAATATATATATATTTTAGATTCTTAATGGGCATAGCCTTCTGCCTGTGCTTGTGGTGGTTAAAAAAATATTTTTTAATGTGAAAAATAAATTTAATAAGATCATAAGTTTTGATGAAAAAATGCAGCTTCCCATTGTGGCACACTAAGAATTTAAATTACAAAGACTGTAAGTTGACAAGCTAGACAATATTAATGTTTTTCCTCCATTTACGCATAGGAATTCAACATGATTAACTAATTGTAAGGGCTTTGTATCACAATGAACGATAATATTGTATATTGTTCCATCACTAATCACAACATTCAGTGCTTCTCGTAGAATTAGTTTTTCTTTGTGAGAATGCACCATCGCTAGCCCATGTTAATGCAAGTCAGAATAAATTCAAATTGAATGATCATTATAGTATAGGGTTATTCTTATCTACCTTTTGTTTACTATTTACAGCGTTTGACTTTGATCTGCAGAAATTAATACCAAACATGAAATACCACAAAGCAGTTTTTTTTTGTCCCCAAAGGGCAATTAAAGTTTCTACAGTCCACTAACAACAAACTGAAATAGAATCTCCTATTCACACGGGAAATGCAGAGAGCGGAGCAAGAATAATTCAACAATAAAAATCTTTGAAATACGAATGCCTAAAATATGAAAAGAAGCCAGTTACAGTCAAATGTGTCTAACTTTGCAAAACAGTGCAAAAATGTATTAAGTCTGGAAAAAAAAAGAAAAAACGGCCAATTTGCATTCAGCCACTTGCCAAAGGATAGAAGGACTTAAGAGGAGCGGTTTGTCTTGACAACTTCATTAAAAACTCCCCAAACAGGACATGATCATGAATAAATATACATTTTGCATTTTTGGAGCAGACCATAACAGAATTCACAACTGACAGTTTCTGCCCTTCACAGTTAAAAAGCTAATCAACAAATGCATGAAAAAGTTAGTAAGCTCTGCGTGGAAAATGGTGTGTATTTGTAGTACATTTCTAGTCTTGATGACCACTCAAACTTCTTGCCATTCAACCATTCACACAACAGAGCTTTTTCTATCAAACATCTGTTATATCCATTCATAGACTTGTGTCACAAGGAATCAAACCCTTGACCGTTGGTTGAAAGACAACTTGTTTACTATTGATCCATCAATGCATGACAAATATATTTGACTTAGAGGAATTAATCCTCGGGCCCCTTTAACAGCTAATTCTACTTATCAGAGTCCAGAAGTTCAACCTCATCTTTGTAAATGATAGTCGCCATGGGATTTACCCTTTCAAACACTAATCCCAGGTTTGACGGTGAGGTCTGAGGTCAAGAAGGTTGTCATCACACTACTTGAAAACACAGCAACAATCTGACCTGTGACAGCAAAGTGACAGCAGCGCAATATCATCTGAAAAGATTTTTATTCTTTTTTACAAATAAACCCCAAAAGAAACTTATTGTATTAAAATGTAGCTGGTTTTCTTTACTAACCTCAGCTCCTTCATGGTTGTCGTCCTTTTTTCTCTTCATCTATTTTAATACTTAGCTAAAAACTGAAATATAATGTAACTGTTAACATATTCATGTATATAAAAATGTGAGTTCAGTCTAATCTTTAACCTGAATAGCATGAAATTTTAATAGACTCTGAGGAGATTTTTCGACACACCTTCACTATTCACATCAAGCACAACGCGGTTAATCAAAAAACATTTTAACATCACTACAGGAAATGGGCACAGTCAGTAAGTAACAATGAGCTGGTGCTAGAAAGAAATAAAGTAGTGCTACGTAGGTTCATGAAGGTGAACTCACTTCACCGCTTCAATATGCACTTTATGGTGAGTTAAATTAATGGTCTCAGACCTCAGTGGGTATCCCTTAAACAGGAAAGCCTCCTGAGTCTGGAGTTCCAACTCGGAACAACCTCACCAACCCCCGACATAGGATTCCAAGATTGCTGCCGTTGTACAAACACTGCTACTTTTACTGTTAATTTCACTTCTGTCTCACTTCTTTAACAGTCAGTCATGCACACAGTACTGTTTAATTTGTATTCATTGACATGTTTTTCACATTGTCATTAATTTACCTAAAAACCGTACCTAAAAAATAAATCTAAATCTCCTTGGGCCCCATAAAAATAGGAGCCAAAATGTTGTCTGTCACAAATACAGAAGCTCACACTAAGTTTATACAGGTTTGAGAAGATATGATAAATGTGTGAATAAATCACACAAAAAAGGTCTGCATCTGTTATGGCACTTTAAGTATTTTAAGTGCACTAGCTCTTTTCTAACAGAAGATGTTAACACAAGACACACAGGTAGTAATGACAAGCAGCTAATGAACATGACTCATATTGGCATTTTTAACAGCATTTTGACAGCCTTGACAGTTGCAGCAGTGAGCCTGCATGTACCCTGAAACTGTGCAAGCTAAATGGCACCTCAGAATGTGCTTTTCCTACTATGACAAAAAGTAGCGTTGCGTAGCAGACAAACTACTCATTGTTCACATCTACTTTTTTTTTTTAATGAACAAGGAGACATATAGGAGGATTTGAAACACTAGTTAATGTTTTATTTAGAGTGTGAAAATTATTTGCATTCATTCATTAATTTTCAACCACTTTATCTCCCAAATGAGTGTCATGGGGGCTGGAGCCAATCTCAGCTGGCATAGGGCAAAAGGTGGGGTGAACCCTGGACAGAGCTAATATACTGAGACAGACAACCAGTTACTCTCAAACTCACACCTAGGGTCAATTTAGAATCTCCAATTAACCTAACCTCCAATCTGCATGTATTTGGACTATGGGAGGAAACTGTAGTATGTGGACAGAACATGCAAACTCCACACAGAAAAGCTTGGTTGAACCAGGACCCAAACTGGTGACCTTCTTGCTGTGAGGCAACAATGCTAGCCACTGAGTAACACCTTGTTCCCCAAATTTTAGCATGGTTGCTCATAATCCAGGAGTGCTAATACATGAGACTCACTCATCATACCTCACCCCCTGCATTCTTACACTAATACCCTCCAAAACATCACAGTGACATACCTGTTTTTTTTTTTGCTTCCAATAGATATTGTCTGAAAGTGTGGAACGAATGGTGGCTCTGTGATGTCAGAATGCATGAGCTGTCTTAGAAAAAACTTAGAAAATCTTTTCTTGTAGAATCACCAGTCTTACAAACCATAACATGACCCAACAGGTCAGTTAGATATACTATATTCACAGTTAATACCGTCATCCACAGTATAGCCTATTTAAAGTATACATAATCTTTGTGTGTTCATTGCCTATTAGGCACCTGTCTTAAAAATGTAGCTTTCTGCCTACTGTTTTTTGTTGAGCTTTGATTTCCCTGCAAAGCTTGTAAAACAAACACTTCCGTACAATCTAAAAATTAGAGTTTTGTTTTTTTAAGAGGGATTGTATAAGGCTCACTTACTAAAATATGCTGCCTGGCCAAAAAAAAAAGTTCCCACCTGGTTTTAACCAAGAAAATATGTAAGAGCCTCCTATTTGATAATAACTGCATAGGCGATTATCTTAAACAAGCATGTGGAAAGACACATCCTGTGGAAAGACACATCCTGTGGTCATGGAAAAGATGTTAGTCTGTTTGAGAAGGGTCAAATCATTGGCATGCATCAAGCAGAGAAAACATCTAAGGAGACTGCAGAAACTACTAAAATTGGGTTAAGAACTGTACAACACATTATTAAAAACTGGAAGTATAGTGGGAAACCATCGTCTTCGAGGAAGAAATGTAGGGTAAAAAACCTGAATGATCATGATCAACGATCACTTAAACGTTTGGTGAAATTAAATTGTAGAAAAACAACAGTAGAACTCAGGGCTATGTTTAATAGTGAAAGTGAGAGCATTTCCACACAAAACTGTCACTTAATGAACCACTTGCTCTAGCACCAAATTCCCTGGAGAAAATGAGCATTTTTTACACCTCAGTACACAGGAGTTGTTTATCCATTGCTGCCTATATCAGTAGGTTCAAATGTGTAATTTGGTGACTTCTGTGTTTGAAATGTTTTACTCTGATTTACATAAGTAACACAAATGTATCAAAGGAGGCAGTAGTAGACCAACAGCTCCTGTGTACATGGGAGTTTAAAGGCTGTCAAATGGTAAGTTCAAAACATAATTATAAGATATATATTTAAGTAGGCATAGAATTTATTTTTCTTTGTCTCCCAACTGGCAGCCATTTTTCAGTGAGAGAAAGTGTCCGGTCTCAGGCTGGGAAGTCTGAGCTGAATTCATTTCTGAGTTCACTGCATTCCCCTTGTAAAAGGAAAACAGTGGACACAAATTTAGCTTGACGTAGCCACTGTCAGCAATACCAGTCGTTAAAAACAGTCTGTGTGGTATTTTACTCATACAAAGAGCGTTGCAACATGTCTTCAGTTATAAATTAAACAGTAGTACATGTATCTGTGCAACTGATATGCTGTGAAACAAATGCAGCAGAAGTGCTACTAACGATAAAAGTAGCAGTGTTTGTATGGTCAGCCATCTTGGAATCCCATGTCAGGGCAGGTAAGGTCGGTCCAAGTTTCAGAGTTGAGTTCCAACTACAAGTGAAACACACCAGTAGCCTTTAAATCTTTAAAACCTACGGTTTTAGGCAGTTATTCATTACAAACCCTGCTAACATGTGTTTCCAGGTTCTCATCACAGGACCAGCTGACACCCCATATGCCAACGGCTGCTTTGAGTTTGATGTGTATTTTCCCCAAGACTATCCCAACTCGCCACCACTGGTCAACCTAGAGACTACGGGTGGACATAGTGTGCGCTTCAACCCTAACCTCTACAATGACGGCAAAGTAAGTTGTAAAATTCCTTTATGATCTTCTGTTAAGTAAAAATTAATGGTGGACTTTAAACTTTTTCAATTTTTTTTTTTACTTGAATGGGCTAATTTATGTGAAAAATAATTTTCTCACAAATAATTCAACTAAATTAGGGCTTTTAGAGTAAGGGTTGTCATTTTTTGGCGATTGCTGGTCTTTGAAATGGGGAAGATCATTTCAGGCACAGTTTTTTTTATACATAATTAAACAATAATAGTGTTTTTATTTACAATGTATAATATGTACTAATGTAGATGATCTGTATTGCCAAACAAATAATACAACAAGCTGCTATTCGCTTCTAGACTTAACTCCAGACACCAGTCCACTTTCAGGGAAGCAGAACTTCACTGAAAGTCTCACTCACTGCAGTGAAAAAAAGCCTATTTGGTGCTGTCTCATAGAGATCAGTTGAAGCTGAGCTTAAAGTGGCTTTTATGCGCTGTGCTGACACTGACACAATTTTCTTCTCATTCCTAACAATCTGTAGTAAATATCTGATTCTGAATGAACTAGTCATGAAATGTAAATAACATTTTAGAGGAAGCAACCCTTTCCTTGCTGTCATAGAGTAACTGCCTCTGGTGCACATATGCACCAACATGGTGGACACTTCCTAGTAGTTGCAAGTTAAATCGAGGTAAAATGCAATAAAAGAGGTAATGATCATATTTTATTGGTCTGGAGGATAATATTTTACTCAATCACTATATTGTCTCAGCCCTCCAATCTAGTGTTGATATTATCTCCTCATAGTCTACAAACACTAAGATAATTGCTTTGATATTTGTTTGGAATTAATAGTAATAAAAATCAAATGTATTTTTTTATTGGCATAAAAGAGAAAACATAGTTTGGGTTAAGAGGCATTGTAATAAAAATCATTCCTGACTTTCCGTCACACACCTTCCCAGGCCTGTCAGAGTTTTTAATTCAAGCTCCACAGTTGAAAATGGACGTCCCTGGGGTCTTCCATCACACGTTTGAATATGTATAGCTCTTTCTCCCCACCCTTTTCACCGAGGCACTTGAGTCAATTCCTATTCCAATTCCTATTACAAGTTACTGGGACTTCTCTCATCAGCGGTAGAGTTAGTGAAGAATTAGGGAAGAATGTTTGGTATAATGGAGGAAAAGGAACAGTAGATGCATCCTAACAACCTAGTTTCTGGGGGTTGTTAAAATTCTGCTGGAGATTGTTCGTCTTGACAACTATAAGGGACTGAACAGGTTCTCCTTTCAACATTTGCCTCTGTCCTCAAAGCTATTTTACACTTCGGTCTTGAGTGCCAACAGACATTACGTCAACTCCCTCGAGGAGGTACCTTCCTCCTTCAAACCTGGTATTACATCCAACCACATCTAACATCCAACCTCAGTGATTCAATCACATATGGGTAGCACTCAGATGTGAAAATCTTAAATGTGTCTCCTGTGAGCACATGAGGTCAGATCTAGCTTTACCCTCCCTGCAGTCAAATATACAGTACAGTGTCATCATTACTGTTTGCATGAACAAAATTATGTTTTAATGAGTCTGATGTCAACACACGTTTGCGTGTTAGAGAGAGAGAGAGAGAGAGAGAGAAATTGTCAGGGAAAAGTTTGAGTGAATCAAAGCTCAACTTGTGCTGCTATAATATGAAATAATATTTTAGGGGTAGTGTAATAACATGCAGTATTTCAGTTGCTGTAAAGGGATTTTTGCTCCTATCTTGTGAGTGAGGGATTATCTTTCACTCAATTACTTGGTTTCCCATTGGAAAAAAGAAAACTTGTGGCAGTCACTTATGTTTGCTCATTATTGTAGAAAACAAAAAACTGTAAAACTGCAGCATGTCAGAGTTTGTCAGTGAGAAGGCAGTCTGCACTAAATTCACTAAATTAAATTTGCAGTGGCCCGATATGGACTGTGTGATGTACATGCTGTCATCCTATGTCTGAAATTGTACACACAAACCTTATTAATTGTCTTGAAACTCATTGACCTGTGTCTGCCACCAATCTAATGGATGGTATGTTCAAACATGTCTGTGTAGTGGATTACATATTCCATTTTGCTGAACTTGATTCAACCATTTTTTTCTTTTGGGTGTTTTTGTGTGTGTTTGTGTGCACAACAGGTGTGTTTAAGTATCCTCAACACATGGCACGGGAGACCAGAGGAGAAATGGAACCCTCAGACCTCAAGCTTTTTACAGGTAAGCTGGAGATCCTCCATCATGACAGAGTCACCTGTCGAAATGGATCACTGGGGCTGTTACCCAAGTCTTTGTGTCACAGGCTGTAGTTTATCACAGTACCATCATTACACCACCACGGGCTCTGAATTAATATGCCTGGTGTTTCAGCAGCTGACATGAAGGATCCCTTTTAAAGTCAACTTATCATTTTTGCTTCAGTGACAGTGTGTCAATGTTAATCAAACCAAACACAAAGCAATATCATTGGAACCTCCAGGTTAGGCCTGTGCACTCACATCACTCATCTCAAAGTCAGAATCAGTTGGCTTCACTTGCACTTTTATCCCAGACATTTTCAGTTTTTTTTTCACTTATATTTAGAAGACTGGATTCACTCTTATTCTTTCTTTTACTGTTTATCTCTGTTCTTCTGTTGTGCATTTGAAAGAAAAGATTGACAAGTTTCACATTTATTTTAAGTTTGACACTCATCTGATGTTACAAACTTAAAAAAGTGCCTTACTGAGAACCTAAACTGCTAAGCAGTGGAATTAAAAAAAAGATATTGCAAGTCTGACTTGCAATATGTGTGAGTTGTGTAAATCCTGATCCGCTTTGTCGTCAATATTTTGAAAAATTAATGTTTTGTTGTGCAACTCCTGAAGCATACTTATCCATCAGCTTTATCCCTGCTCTTTATAAGCCAAGATGTTGTAGAGCTGCATTTTCAATAGTACTTTTCCATGTGTTATTTATGGGTAAAGGAATATTTGTGCTAACCAAGGGATTATTTGCGCTAACCTAGCTTTTCGTAAAGCCATTCATTAGTGTTGTTATCATCTAGAGCCTTCAGGGGCTGGCGATAGATAATGTAAAGCATTAGGGGACCACTGGGTATGTAAAGAGGTGAACAACTTAACAGATAAACACACTTTCATGAACACAAAATCTGAAACACACATTTGTATTCATTTTCTCTATGTGTTGATCCACCCACAAGGAAGTCAGAGCCCTTAGAAATAGATTCTTTATTTGCTGGGTTGGAGAGTGCATAGAGATGTCCCTATTGATTATCATTCTAGTCAGTGTGCTGTGGATCAATAATATTTTTGTTGTGGGGGGGGGGGGGGGGGGGGGGGTGAATGGGAAACAAGAGAGTGGGCTAAATTCAAAAGGGTCATCAGCCGTGGTCAATATCGGCACTAGTTTAAGACGACTTGAAAGATGACATCAGTTGGAGTTCACTGGTAAGTTCATCTACCTCCAGTGATGTGGCTGAAGCCAGGAGGCAGGCCTCCAAGCTCACAGTCATCATTGTTGATAATGTAGTGGCTTGGAACAGACAGAATAATGCAGGAGGATGTCCTTAGTGTCCTTGAGACAGTACAAGTCATTAATTGGGCTGTTAATAAAGATATATTAATGGATATATTTTCTACAGGGGCCAAGATATTCCGTGCCTTGTTAAAGTCTTACGTGTACACCACTGCTAGATCATTTGAAAGACTGTGGAAGTGTCAGGCTGGACAGTTTAAAAACAATCTGATTTTAGGATGGGCATGAGTATTCCGTTATTCACTTCATTATATCAATTTTTTTTTAAATGGTTTTATTAATGATTGCATTCTTTAAAATAGAGATTTTCTGGAGCACCTGTTATCACAAGGTGGCAGCAGCAATCATTTAACTAGCTAACATTATGCGTGAAATTTACAAGGTTTTTTGAATGCATTTCGAAGCTTCTCCACTAAATTCAACACACTGTAGATCCCGCAAAAGTGATGAAATTCACGAGGGTCCTTGAATACGTCTCATTAGCTGCTTCTGTTTGCTTAACATGCAGTGAACCCTGCTTTACTTTCACTAACTCTCATGTTCCGGAGTTTAGAACAAAAAATTCAATGATACCATTAAATAATCGAATAGCATTTTTGCTAGAAATGCCCATTCCTAATCATATTGCAGTTTTATGTCCAATGGAAACCATAGCATCTGTTTACATTCTTTGTTTTATAGTTAAACCTGATCCAGCCTCTTATCCTTTGTGTTATCTCTTAAAAGGAGCTATTGGCACATTATCGAAACTGACTCACTGAGAGCACTGCTGTTTCAGTGCTGCCAGGCTGCCAGCAGGGACAGAAAGGAGAAAATATTTTAGCTACTTAATGGAAGTATTATCTAATAAAATATTTGCCTGCTTAAGTCTACATATATCTTGTCCAAACGAGGCACCTAAATACAACCTAAAATTGCATTTGCTCTCTATGGACTTATGTATGGCAAAGTAAGTGGTTTGCAAACAAGTTTCCAGCAGGAACACTGTGAGGTACATCATGGAATTTATTTTTAAGTTTTTCCTCACTCAACTTCCTATGTTTAAAAATAAATAGGTTTGGCATTCACAATGGATATATTCTTTTTTATTTAAAGCACAGTGGCAATTCTGAATATTTTCAAAATTCATCAATCTGCTGTAGGTGCTAGTGTCAGTGCAGTCCCTCATCCTGGTGGCTGAGCCTTACTTCAATGAACCAGGGTATGAACGCTCTCGTGGGACTCCCAGTGGAACCCAGAGCTCACGGGAATATGATGGCAACATCCGACAGGCCACTGTCAAATGGGCAATGCTGGAGCAGATGCGTAACCCCTCACCATGCTTCAAAGAGGTAGGAATCACTGTAATTGCAATAATGGCACATACCTTCTCAGACCCTTATATACGGTATTATGTAAAGGTAAGTACAAGTGTGGCATGAAAAAGCCATTCAGACTGATTCACTGATGCCCAATATCTCACAAATGCTGTGGCTTCTCACCTGAGTTGACATAAGAGATTGATAATGACTGTGAACTGTGAAAAAGGCAGCAAGACATAGTAACAAGGTGCTAATAAGATGGCATCTAATGATTTTGGGTTGACAATGTCCACTTGATTGGTGTCATGAATAGGGGTGTTACAATCTCAATTGTAAATCAAATACTGATTGAAACAGTGTCACAGTCTTGACCTTCCATAGCAAAGGTAGAACTGAGGATTTAACCATACCCCCAGTGTGACTTTCTGCAGGATTGCTGGAGGGGAAAAAACCACAGTGTTGTGGTTGTAGCCATTGTAGAACAACCTCCCACTTCTCTGAAATTGCCGGTGTAGAAATATTTTGCGTTCCCTGTGAGTTTTGTCAACAACATTCATGTTTTCGACAAGAAAAACATGGTGTGTATGCTATGTTATGCGTGTATAGCAAAGCATAGGTCATCTCCATATGTATCATGAGGACATAGACCTAACTGTAAAAATGATGGACATTATATTACTCATGACACCATGACATAAGACCAATGATCTTAGAATGGCAGGCCCATCTGTGCTAAAAGAGGAAAAAAAAAGATTGAGAATCGAATCAAATTTAATCGTGACCTTAAAATCAACTTAAGCTTGAAATACTGTGAGATTTCAAGGTGAAATATTAGTCTAGCACAGCAAGCAATGCTTGATACATGACATCATTCAGCGAGTCTGTGAAATGGACCGTTGGACCAAGTGAGACTGTGGGGACAAAGTAGGACTTGGCAATGCCACACGGCTGAGCAATCTCACACATACGCACACAGAAATTCAATTTAGCTCGGTGAGATATTCCTATCTACTTTTCTCACCACTGGCCTTTTAGCACTTTTAAGTTCTTAGCTGAGAAAAACATCAACACATAGTGGAATCCACTGACCATTAAGAAATTAGTTAAGCAGTCACCTTCTTCTCACTCGTAAACATTAAGATATAAAAACATCACATTTTATGTTGACACCAAAACAAATCCTTGGAAAAGTTGTTAACATTTTTTAATGATGCATTGTTTACCATACTGTGCCCTTTAACTGACTAATCGACAACTATTAATCGACTACTAATTGTCAACTAATAAGTAATAAGCTTTTAGTCAAAATTCATTCCGTCAGGAATCAGCAACACAGTTGTTTCCATAGATATAAGACTGAGTGAAGTCTACACAGACATCTGCACTAATTTAGTAGACATTAGCCTCTCATTTGCAGACAGCTGACTGGCTGATGTTAGCTCAGCACAAACCAAAAGCTCACAGCAGTGTGCTCAGCTGTACTTTATTAAAGCCCCTGCTCAACTGCGCAAAAAACCCGCTAACACCTGGCAATATCTGGCTTTGTTCTACAGTGGGAGTAGATAAATGTTCACATTCACTGCTGGGACTATTTTCTCTGCCCCCGACTAAGGATTTTCTTGGTTTCCCACTAGTAGTCATTTGTCGACTAATCGCCGCCATGTTGAAGACAAAAGGGTTTCGGTTCTAGATCTGAGAAAGGATGGTATAAGTAGCATTTTTGACACTGTTAACTCTGTACACTACAGATACTGTATATACAGAACCTTTAAAGAGGACATTCAGTGGAAAATCAAATTGATCATGTTTTTTGGTGTGTCCCCGTGTCCTTCCCATATCTAAACATCACTAAAGTGTCACAATAAACACTTCAGCCACTTCTGAGAAAGAAAGGTTTCTCTGTTTATCTGTGCTCAAACAAGTGGTTTTGAAAAGTCGAGTTTAGTTACGTAACTAGCATATTTGTTGTGCACTGAACCCTCCTCCAACAGCTACTCCTGGTCATGGGCGTGAACATTCAACCTGAAGAAGAAGAAGCTGAATCACTTCCACCATTACAACTATTCTAACTGTTGAGAGCAACATGTCTCAGAAGAAAGGTTCAGTTCATTGTCGCTCTGTTGTTGGTTGTCTAAACAACACCAGATGCTTCATAGACTCCCTTCTAATGAGGAAAAAAGAGCAGAGTGGATATCTTTCATTTTTGATAGTAATATCCCTGCTATGCTTCCTGAAATGCTGTTTGTTTGTAGCAGTCACTTTGAAGTGAATAGTTATACAAACTTTGGGCTCAAAACCATCTGAAGGAGGGGGTAGTTCCAACAATCCAGAATGGATTTCCTGTAGGCAATGTAAGTATTTCTAAATGAAGTAATAATGTCTTTATGAGCTTGAAAGGTTCTAGTCACGTATAGCAATAGCTAACAATGGCTAATTGCAGCCGCATTTGAAAGGCAGTGTGTGTTCTCTGTTTGTCTCAGTTTGTGTGTTTATGTGTAGGCTAGTGTGTTTTGGCTCAGTGTTAGCATGAGTGTTCCTATGCTAATTACTAAATGCGGTAGGCAGAGGTCGGTGTTAATTCGCCTTTTGTTTGTCTCAGCTCCGCGTGACGCTGTTTAGCAGCGTACCGCTGTACGAGCTGCGTGGAATCGTGATATTTACGTGTCGGCTAGTATGTTTTGCTAGTATGTTTAGGGTAAATTAAACCATGTAGGCACTCAAACTGACGCTCCAACTGTGAGGAAGTGTGGCACTCAGCTACAGAGCATAATTCCGCCTGTGTCTGTCCAGAGGCTGGCAGAGTGCAGCAATAATCTGGCTTAATCTGAAGAGACTGAGGTTTTTGACCATAAATATTATTTAATTTATCTAAGTAACCATCAATAATCTCAATTTTTTTGTTCAAAAGACCATTCTATGCGATCTTTAAATCAACCTTTAATTAATAGCCAACATTAAACAGATGTGCCATGCTGCATTTATTTAACTTCAGCTGAATAACATTACCATCAGTCATCACACAATCCCACAAACAGTAATGATATTAAAAAGTCTGTAGAAATAAGCATGTCACTGTCTTGGTGGTCATCCTTCACTCTCTCAAAATGTTTATAAACATAATGTGTGTTGTGTCATCTTGCGTCTCTGTTCCATTGTTGCTGCATGCGCTCAATCCCTCAACACCCATCGGCTCCATTCACAGCCAGTGTGCAGTACGGCCGGACAGCTGGATTTCATGGCAATTCAAAAACTACTGTAAACACAAGAAGCAGATGTTTCACTGAGTGACCGGAGAATGAGAAGAGAACACTGGATTTGCAAGAGTGTCGTTGGTGTAGTTAATTGAAATATGGTATGGTGTCAACACAGTACCTTTTATGAAATCTACCATTTAGTATATGGTTGACCATAAGGTGGCAGCCCTACTTTACACTAGATGCACATATCAGTATAAACATAACTGAGTTTTCAGTGTGATCCACCTCATTTAGCAGTTGCTGCTGAATTTGAAAGAGGCCATGGTAAACTAGGTTTCTTCTTTTGTTTGTGTAAGTTGGTTGTTCATGGTGTGCAGGGGTTTTTAGAGAGAAAAAAAGAAGCATGCGGGCATAGAAGTGCAGCGACCGAACCCAGGGGGATAGTGTGGAAGGGGGTCTTCCCCTTCGTCAACATAGACACGTAAAACAAGCCGGCTGTCTGTTTTGGTATCTTTTGGGACATTATACATTTTCTAGCAAGTGGGAATATTGATTACTGGCAACAATTGGATATTTTTATGGAAAAATTATTGTTTTAAGCAAGACTGCATGTAGTGAAATGAATAGCATCCAATGCTAAATCTGGATTTTCATGCGAGGGCCAACAAGAAAAGTGAATGCAGCACCTTTGTTGTGGTGTGTATGTGATGAGAAGGAGAAAAAATAAAAAGTCAAACTCTCACTCAGCCATCTTTGCTAAAGTTAACGAGGTGACACACACAGTTACACTGATTTCAACCACTTTATTGGTTAAGGCGTATTGAGCGTAGTGATGCCCGCATATGTTGGGCATATGTACTTTCAATACTCTTGATGTGTTGCCATCAAATTCAAAATGAGCTAATATTTTTCATGAAATGGTAAAATGTCTCAGTTTCAACATCTGATATGTTGTTAATGTTCTATTGGGAATAAAATATGGGTTTAGGAGATTTTTGGATCATTTTTCATTTACATTTTACACAGCATCCCAGCTTTTGTGGAATTAGGGTTGTAATTGTTTAAGAGAGAATCACAGTACATCAGAAAATAGTTGCACCTCGTACCTCAAATGTTCCATCTGCTTCCATCTGCTGACCCTGGTACTGAAGATGCAGATTCATCTGCTGACATGGCAGGGGCCACTGCAGCTTACCTGATGCTTCTTGACACCATCACTCTCAAGTCTCTCAGTTGCCTAAACACATCTTGTCACATCTCATGACATTGCAGATGTCAAATGTAGCACTTCCTTTAGTGGGAAGCAGAAGTATCCTGACCCATCTCAGAGCTTAATGTTCCTTTGTTCACAGCATTGTTTGTGTTTTCAAAACCCCACAACCCTCATTACATATGTGGCTCCCCCACTGCTGTCCCTGCAGGTTTTCAAAACCTGTCTTACAATCTGACTGAAAGTCAATAGAGCTGCTCAGCTTGTCATAGTAGATGTCCTCCATGTGAGCTGGTTGGCCTCAGTTTTATCGTCAGTGTCTGACTTTGTTGTTCAGCTTCATCAGAAGCCTTCCTAACACCCTTTGCTGTTTCTCCTGGTCTCTGTGCATTGATGAATAACGGTTCGGTCTCTTAGGTGGCAGCAGTTTTACTCTTTTACTCTTCTCTGACTGTGTCAACATGTTCTCTGTTTGTCTATCATCTTAAGGTTAACACTGTACACAGTGGTGCAGCCAGAAGATGTGTTGCAAAGCAGTGTTGACCATTGTAGCTCAGTACAGGCTTTACCAATAGTGCATCTCTCATATTATAGAATCTCCAAATCATCTGTAATTTTGATAGTATAGACCTTATTTTTGGCAGAAACATGCAAGTTGACATCTGCTCATTATCTTTATGCAAGACTTAACACTTTGGCATTTCTGGTTAATACAGCAATCAGCAGTATAACAGATAACATGACTTCTAGAAAAACAGGTATTGTATGTGCAGTCAGGGGTTGCTGTAACAATTAATTTAAGCAAATGCCTTTAATGGAACAGGAATGTTTTTATCTTTTGGCCTCAAACAAGAGGGAAATGCTAATACAAAGTGCTGTACAAAGTTTTTCCTTCTCCAAGGAATAAAGTAATGACCTGTGGCTGAAAACCTTAAATATAGAGAAGTGTTGAAAATAAACTTACAGAAGATCATCCAGTTCCTGAGAAGTGACTACACTATGAAAAGCTGGTACAACCTTCAAGACTTTGTCATTAGGATTTTGAACTTCTCATATCAGAAAGATGTTTCTTGGTCACATTAAATATTTTTTCTCATTACTCCAGTGTCATATTTAAAACAAAAAAAATTGTATCAGCTTGTTATGGTCCTTCCTTGTTTCTACTATACTTAACTATGAATTTAATAATTCCCTCAAAACAAAAGAAATTTACGATAGGATGACAGTAAAGACTACTCCCTTTTGTTTGACAGAAATCCAGACAGGGTTAGTGAATACTGAATAGGTCAGAGGGACCTCTTGGATCACTCTGGACTGTATTTAAAATTGCACCTCGGTAACCCTCAAAAGAAAACTGAGTGGCGGCTTAACACAGGGACGTTAAATAGTGAGACATTTAGAGCTGCTTTGGTGGGGGCCTCTTAGTCATTTTTAGAGCATAATTATAATGGACAGGTCAGCCCGGTTATACTGTTAAAACAGCAAAAGCTTTTCTTAGGGGGAAAATTATCAATCAATCAGCCTTTTTAAAAAAGTCAAAGCAAAAAAAAAAAGGGTCAAAGCAAAAAAGTTTGATCTGGAGTTTTGTAGTGGTTTCATGGTTCTTTAACAGTTCTATCCACCATTAGATCTGTTAAACAAGAAATCGATCAAATTAATTGAGAAGAAACTCCGATTCAGGAAACAGAGGTATTATAAGGCCTCCAAAAGCACCGAAACTATTAGCCTGGAGGCATCATCTGTGATTTATTAGACCTTCACTCCATTTGGTAAAGAGCAAAATGATAAACTCATTTCTGAAATCACAAGTGGGGACATAGACAAAACAGTCTCAGCCCTTAAAACAGGTGAATCACCAGGAATTGGTTGATATTCACCTGAATGGTACACTGCTTCAATCACGTTTTGTTAGGGGAGACCTTCCCCCCACCTCCTGGAGGGAGGCCTATATTTCTATGATACCAAAAGAGGGCAAAGATAAGCTGGACTATAAATCATATAGACCAATAAGTGTCCTAAATACAGATTATAAATTGTTTGTCCTCCATCCTGATGACGAGGATGGAAAATGTGAGGACCAAACTGGGTTTATCACAAACAGACAAATCCATGACAATGACAAAAACCTGTGACTATTGGTTACAGGTTTTTGATTCTGTTGGTTGGAATTTTTAATGACTGATGGACAAATTTGGGTTCTGCAATGCATTCACTTAATGTATTAAGATAATGTACTCATCTTCATCGGCCAGGATTAAAATAAATGGCAGTCTTTCTAATTATTTTCCTCTACCATGCAGATGTACACAGGGTTGTCCTCTCAGCCCAACCCTCTTTAACCTCTTCACTGAGCCTTTAGCTCAAACCATTAGACAGGAAACAGCTCTGGAGGGCATAATCACAGGGGAGAGGAACACTAGTTTGTCTGTACATGGATTATTTATTCGTGGCGCTTCAAGATCCAGGCCCAGGGGTACCTGTTTTGATTAATCTATGGGATGAAACTATGAAGGTACTCTGGATACACTCTTAATGTCCACAGGACACAGGCCCTGACATTCAACTACACCCCAAACCAAAAACAGACAGACAAATATAGGTTTAATTGGCACCTACTACATCCATTATCTTGGGGTTTACTTATCAAAAGACACCTCCCCTTTTTATATTTTAAATTACAAACGGATCAATAAAAACATTTATAGTGATCTTGATAGGTGGGCTGTGCTTCCACTCGATCTAGGTGACAGAGTAAGGCCAATCAAGATGATGACCCTTTCTAAATTACTTTACTTAATCACAGCGCTGAGCAGTAGAGGTCCCCTTAACACAGTTCAGGAAATGGGACAGGGCTATTTCCAGGTATTTATGGAATAAAAAATACCCAGTGTAAAGTTCTCAATCTTACAGCTGCTTCAGCAATCCCTCAGTCATGGCATTACCATGCCTGAGGGATTATTATCTATCCGCTCAGTTGAAACCATTAGTGCTTTGGAACAACCCCACTTATGAGGCTAAATAGAAAAACATAGGGGTCTCCATGATGGACACACCAATACAATCAATTCTTGGCTACCCAAAGAAATATTCAAATTTCACAATCTGTGTCAGCTCTTCAATTAAACTATGGTTAGAAACTCTAGAAAAAATTTCAGCTTTATAGAGAAGTAAAAATATTGGGATGGTCTCCTTATAACCCGTACTTCAAACATCTATGTACGATCATAGATATAGACAATGGTCTCAACAGGGCATCACTGCTCTTTGTGGCATTGTCTCGAATGGAGAACTTGATAGTTTCCAGAACCTGTACCAAGTATTCAACCTTAATAAACAATATTTTTGTAGGTACTTAAAGATATAGAATTTTTTTCAAAAAGGAGATTGGAAACCTTAGTTCTGAATTCCCCTCTACAATTACACTGATTTTTATAGATACATATAAAGGAGTAACTACTAGAGGGGTCATTGTTAAATGTTAAACTATACAATACCATCATCCTAATGAATAACAACTCAACAGGTCATGTAAGACAGCAATGGGAATCAGATTTGCCTGATGAGATATTTAGTTATTACAAAAATAAAATATGTTAACTGGGACCCAGCATTCCTGCTGGAGGGAACGTGGGTTGACACGCCTACATATTTTCTGTCCACAAATTCAACCTTTTTGGAATAATGTGGGTCATCTTGTTTCTAGGATCCTGGGCCTGACCGTTGATGTGTCATTTTCTTCTTTGTTCCTCGGTGTTGCTCCCAATAGCCTAAGCAAAGGAGATGCTTATATGTTAAAAAAAAATTTGGTGGCTTGTAAGAAAGCAGTGCTGGCTTCAGAGAGGTCCCCCTACCCTGGATCTTTTTATAGGAATCGTAAACTATATACATTCTTTTTGAAAAATTGACCTTTACCCTTTGCCTAGAGAAAGAAGAGGGGGGAAAATATTGGAGTAGATGTGTCTGTTACTTTGGAGGCCAATACAAGGGTTAGGGCTTTTTGAGGAAACACAACATTTTCCGAACAACTGTAGATGAGAATTTAGTCTGCCAAATCAGATTTGACAGGTCAGTACAAACATTTAACATGTCAGTCCCTTTTTGCCCCATATAAATATCTGACAATCACAGCATCTGCTGGCTTGTGTTCCACCAGCATCTGTGACAATGAATGCATATGAATGCAATGAAGCATATTTTTAAGCATTTAAAATTAAATTATAAAACTAAAAAATAACAAATTAAGGCTGCAGTAGGCATTACAACAAAAGAATTTTTATTTCTGAGTTTCATCCACAGTTCATTTAAATACTACTATTTTGGGTTTGCAGCTCTCTGTCCTGAACCTTTCTCATCAGGTTATCACAGACAGATGCAGCCTTCTCTTTCACGACAGATGACCTAATGCAAACACTCTGATAGTGACGTGTCTCTCGTTTTTGTAAGTTTCTTTAGCCTGGCTAACGCCAAACTGCATCTCAATCTCATTTTAAACTGAGTCTGGAAAGGGTGTAGTAACCTCCCACTTTCAAGTGACATGACCAATGGACATACAGTAGATCTGTATGCGATTATATAGACCTCCAACCAATCAGACCAACAATTGGGATGTTGTATGCGGAGCAAAGAAAAACATGTCAACAAATGTGCTTGGTGTACTTTTCTTGGAGTAATGGCTATCTCATAATGGGGTCTATAAACTTTTGCCTGGGGGATCTCCCTGGAGTCTAACCCTAACCTTAACAGCTGAATCGAATGCATCTATCAGCAGCTAGATGTCGCTCTGTTGTTATGGCCTTAAGCCCGCCTCTTGTGCCTCTTGCTTGTGGCATGTTTGTGATTGGTTCCTTTAATTCAGATATTCCAAAAACACTATCCTTGCCAGAGGGATCTGCAGAGGGAAAACAAATCGCTGGCAGTTTTTGATGGGTTTCGATGGCCGAGGCAAAGGTTTCTTTGCAGCATAGACAGTTGTTGCCAGTGCTGGACTACTAAATTATTTCACCAAGAAGACCTGTATACAGAGTAATTGTAGTAAAAAAGCCAGGGTAACTCTTCAATATGCAGTGTCTTCCAAATGTTGGTAGTGAAACTTGCTTTGCTTTATTTGCTCCCTTACCACCTCTGTCACCGTCTTATATTCCACCATTACTCTAGCCTGAGTGAGACCAGATGAATCTGTCAATGATGTGATATCACTCCAATCTCAAACAGGTTTTGTCCCCTAGTGTGCTAGAGGCAGGCTCAACACGATAACGACAGAGAAGCAATGTCTGACAGCCTTTTTATACATCCAACAGGGCAGCCACGGAAGAGCAGCTGTCCTTCATTTTGGCAAAAGTCATTGGATGCCATTACTAGACAGCCACCACTCCTAAAAAAGTACAACAAGCACGTCCAATACCGATAACACAAATGACTATCTAATGATACTAAAGTCATTTCAAAACAGTCATATTAGCCATTTTCAACTATGAAGCTGTTGACAACACATTTATGTTTTCAACAGCTTCATTTCATTTAAAGCTATTTGAAAGACAAATGTGTTACAAATATTAGAAGAAATTAACAGTCCACTACATGACTCAGCTAAGATGCTGTTGCCAATTTTTATTTAAAGACGACATTCAGTGGAAAATCAAATTGATCATGTTTTTTGGTGTGTGTCCGTGTCCTTCCCATATCTAAACCTCACTAAAGTGTCACAATGAACACTTCAGCCACTTCTGAGAAAGAAAGACTTCTCTGTTTACCTGCGCTTGAGGAAGCAGTTTTGAAAAGTCGAGTTTAGTTACACTAGCACATTTGACGTGCATTGAACCCTTCCCTCACAGCTACTCCTGGTCATGGGCGTGAACATTCAACCTGAAGAAGAAGAAGAATCACAGCAGAGCAGTCAGCTGGTAGCTGCCAATCATAAGCAAGTGCCAATGCACTTGGTAGCTGGCCAATCACAAGAGACTCAGTCTTCTGGGGGGCAGGCATTAGCTCAGAAACAGAGTGCCTGTTCAGAGGCTGGCAGAGAGCAGCAATAAACTGGCTCAATCTGAAGAGACTATGAGGTGTAAAAAATATTATTTAATTTATCTAAGTAGACATCAGTAATCTCAATTTTTTTGGATCAAAAAGACCATTCTATGTGAGTATGTGTATGGTGAAGCATGCACTATATAGGATTTTAGATTGTACTGAATTGTACATTTCTATCTGTCTGTTATCCAGTCTATTGATCTTGACTGATACTGAGTGTTAGTACTGGCTCTTCTCTATCCGGTGGTGTTACTTTTAAAACTTCTACATGTTCCCACAGCTTCCATGAGCTTCTGGAATCCCACATCCTTAATAATATTTACATGCCTCATTACCAGTGCACTGAAATCACTGAAGCTGCCCTTAATAGCCAGTTTCCATTTTAGATGCAAGGGACGAGAGTGATCCCTTTCCTTTTTCAAATATAACTACTTGTCCCCCTTGTGGATTAGTACCACAGAATCAGGGTCAGTGCCATGTCAGGACCATCTGATTGATGGCTGTGAGGGAAAGAGGGGTCAGTATGGAAGGAGGAGGGTGTAGGCAGGTGTGCAAATAGCACTGGAGGTTGGATCTTCATCCATATATTTTCGTGCTGACATCTGGAGGCCATGTTCTAGTGGATTGAGTTTTGCACACGATGAACCATTTATCGCAGCACAGAGATATTACTGCCTACCATGCTCATAGTTATCTCTCAGGTATTGGCCTGCTTACAGTCTGATCGCACACTTGCATTAAACTGGGCAAAAGCTGTTCCAATGTGGAACTGGATTGTTCCATTCAGTAATTTGTGTCATTATTACTATTATTATTATTATTATTATTATTATTAATATTATTGGTTTCAGACAGGCATATCTATCTTGGCATTAGTAATGGGCGAAACTGTTCTTTTCTGTGTACTGAATCCTTTGAATCAGTTCATTTAAAAGATTTGTTTGAATGATCCGTTCACAGAATCGTTCAGTTCTTCCTGCTTGCCTGAAACACAGCTGAACGGGTTGTGATTCAGCTCCTCTGTAGAAATTTCCTTGATAAATGTTGGAGATTAACACATTTTCAGAAGATTTAGGTCTTTTAACCTGATCTACAGTTCGGCATTATTCTTAGATTTGCGGCAGCTGATTCTGCTAGTTAATCACTCATGGCGCACATTCGTTCATTGAACTAGTACATGATGTATGCTGACTCTTTCAGTACGTTCAATGAATGAATCACCTGATGTGCCAGTACACATACTGTTTCCTCACAGTCAGATGACCTGGGAGCTGAACAGTTGTGATTTGGCTGACTATCTCCAGCTTTCGTTAGTACTGTCACTAAATACACAAGACTCCTCTTAAATATTAATATTTTAAAAAATTCCTTGATAATGTTGAGATTAACACGTTTTTAAGTCTTAAACTTAAAAAATTAGTCATTGTTCTTGACTTTGCTCAGGCTGATTCTGACAGTTAACATGCAGTGGAATCCATGAAAGGTGCTGAGATCAGAGTGCAGCATTTATAATAATTCAATCTTGCATTAAATAATCACAGAAATGTTTGCCTTTTTTATGTATTTGTTACGCTGTCCTAGGGACAAATGGGGTTCACTGACTGACTGACTGACTGATGAGTTCAATAGTATGTGCCTGCAGTGAACGAATCAGGCACCACCCCTGATTTGACTTGACTGGAATGCATCACATGATCTCTGTAGATCTTCTCAGCTGCTGTACATTCATATGTTTCAGTGTGTATCAGTATGTTTTTCTGATTTCATTTTCCCCCTCTATCTATCCAAAATATGAGTTTAATAATAACAATTCTACACAAAATTGCTTTATGTAAATTAAATGAGTTTAATGACAACTTGTCTGTCTACAGTCAGCATCTTGTGTCTGCACTGCTGTGCACTGTATTTTTAATATATAAAGTAATGTTTGGACTTAATATTAAATACATGAAACATATTATTTATCCACATTTATCAAGTTTTTCGACAACAAAATATGTGCACTTTCATGAATAAGTAATCATTATCTGGTTCAATAAATAATAATTGGCCAATTATTTTATTTTTTTTATGACAAAAAAAATTGCCCTGGAACTTATCTGTGTGAATATTTATAAATCAGTTACAGTACTATCTGATATCTTTACTCTTTAGCTATTACATGCAGCATAGAGTTTAACTAATCATACCTGAATGGTTTTTTGAAACTGGTATTTTTTTCTGTGCACCGTTTCAGTAAGATGAAGTAACTGTACAAGCTAAGAGAAGAAGCTGTGTTTGTCTTGGTGGTATAAACTCATTATATTCTGTCGGTGTGCTTTGGACATCAGAGTTGCAAATTCATGTTTCAGTCATGGGGCAGGTCAAGGTTAGTAAGGCCAATACCTGAGGCCTTTATTCACAAATGATGAAATAGAAAAAACCAGGAATAAGAAACTCGACTGCATGATTCACTCTTGCCCGTGACCCTGCCTCAATTGCCCTGTGGAATGAGTGGGACAGCATTATTTCAAAGGTCAATGAGTGTATTTGGCAACCAGGGCTTTCCATCATAGTGTCTGTGTGTGTGAGAGTGAGACCATACACATGCATAAAGACATGTTCCTCCGTCCTTTGTCAAGGCACTCTTATCCAACATATGCTCCATGAGTGGACATAATAATTATACATTTAACTTTCAGCACTCAAGGACATCAAACACTGAATAAAAAAGTAAATAAAAAGATGGTTTGCATATAAAGCTTACTTCCAACAAAAGCCTCTGCCACATGTAAACTCTGTGGAATATGGCCCCTTTTAAACTATGTCCACGCATATACAGTGTATATCAGTCATGAGTAAAGTTTCTGTCTTGATCCCGCTCATGGTGAATGGAGGTTTGGTGTCTCGATTCCTTCACCTCATCTTCTGCTTTAAAAGTTCATTGGGTAAGAACTTCTGACATCTAATGGTCCTGTTTACCCTTGCATATGAGAAAGAAGGGTCAATCTTCTTTGTTTACATAAGCCCCTTTTCCGCCAACATTACCAGGAACTGGTAATCTGTGTAGTTTGCATTTCTGCCACACTTCAAAGTTCTTGAGCGTCGATGATGACGCCGGTGGGTCGCTTGATTGTGTTTGCTTCTCAAAACCTGTTTCATGTTAATAAACAAGAATAAACTGTAAAACAATGACGGACGTGTTGTGTGATGTGCATGAGAGGCTGTGTTGCATCACACTCGTTTGCTCGGTCATTCCATCCAGTGTGCAAAGACCTTTAGAACGATACATGCTTTCACGTCAGAGTCTCCAAAAGTCTCTAATAACACAAGAAAAAGACTCTAGATTTGTTGCTTGTCTCTTTTTTGAAAAAGAGTCACTAGAGGCTCTGAATACTCGCTAAATATAGCAACAAAGTTGCTACAGTCGCCAAATGTGTTCCATACAGCCCTGCCCCTCCAAAGTTCCTGGGAATCTGAAAAACCCCTAGTCATGAGTAAGTACTAAATTTACCTGGATAAAGCATTTACTGAGGTAATATTTACCCAGGTAATGAGAGGGTAAATGAGAAAAGTTCCTATCATGGAAAAGGGCCTATTGTAAACAAAGTGTGGAATGCATGCTCTGGTTGGTTTGTCATTTGGGGCTGCTGTAAAAACATGGCGGCACAAGACAGTGGCCTGTGTACAAGTGGTGGGCTGACCATGTTTTATTAATCAACAGTCTCCTCTGTGGTCTACATACAGCAGCCTGGTGTGCTTTTGATAAAAGGTCAAAAACTGTGACAGCCACTGAGCAGAAATCTTTCACAAACCAAGTCTGAGAATGGTCTCTACTCCTCCATGTTGTCTGTCACCCATCACCATGTGGAGAACACCATCATTGTTTTCTTGGGTGGTGGCTGTGGCAGGACATCCAGACTTTGGTTCATCTTAAAGGCTCTCTGCACAATTGAACAGTCGATGAACCGCAGCAGCATCTCCTAATGCATCAACCATGTCAGCACGAATGTCCTTCCGGTCAACTGTTTGGTAACACCACAATGCCAAATCTTGTCCATATTCAAATAGTACTAGTACTAGCTTGTCTTCAATTAGCTAAGAAATGTGAGATTATCTGGAAGGAAAAAATGTAGTCAGTATCACTAAAGATTGCTCTGGCATTTCTCCTTCTTAGTCAACCTTGTACAGCAAGACTCTTGCCTAAAGTATTCTTTCTAAGGCTACTAAAACAAAATAGATGTTTTATTAAAAGAAATTATATACTTAAACATATGTATGGTAGTATAAATCAATGTCTACCAATAACGCCATCCTATATGTTAGACACCAGACCTTTAAGAAATCTTGAGCAGCAGCAGATCACACCATCCTTACCTCGTTTCTGAAACATCAAAAGATTCTCTCTGAGTTGAGAACAGTAGCACACCTCCCTGGATCCTATTTAAGCCACTGAGAGAGGAACAATAGACAGAGGACGAGATGGGCAGTGTAACAAGAAAGATGGAATGAAGCCATAGTGTGCAGAGGGAGATGTAGAAGGAAGGGAGCGATTACTAAACCATTCAGAGCCTCCTAAACCCCCCTTTTGTGGCCTCTTTGCCCCGCCTATCCACTCTCCTCTGTTTTCCTCTCTCCTGGTAGGCAGCAAATCAGCAGCAACATCCACTGTACTGCATACTGATGACTTCACCCTGGTGACTGTTGCTAGGATGTTGACTAGAGGGGCAGGAAAGCAGGCCAACTTGTGTGGATGATTGACGTCACCCATTTAACAGCTGTAGTGTAGATAAAATGTCAGAGAATGGCTTCAGTACCATTGATAAGAATGGGCTCTTCAGTAACGTGGACATGAAGAGAGTTGTATTTGCCATTGAGTGATGTCATAAATGAGGAATTTGTATGCTGCCTATGTGATGTGTTTTAGAAGATAAACAGTAGAGGGAGTGTGTAAAAGAAATGAGCTCACCTGCTTCAAGGTTCATACACAGCTCCCGATGCCTGTGGGAGAATTTATGTTGAACTGATCATCTACCAGAAACTAAGCAATGGTTTTGTTTCACACTGTTGTAGGTGGAATCACAAGAAAAGTAGTTGCGGGGCAACCTATGGCCAGTGGAATTGGGCTTGTAATGGGCGGGTTGTTGTCAGTTCAAGGCTGGGGTACCCCTGAGTAAGGAACCCAATCCCCATTGTTCATCGATAACTATTAACTCTCTAAATTGACCAACCCCTAGAGAGGAATAAGGTGAAAGACAAGAAAAAAAAACACTGGTTGTTGAAATACCCACAGCTGTCTGCACTGACACATATGATCGTATCATCTGCAGCAGGAACAAAACACAGTACACACAGAAAGCTTCAGATATACAATAATAATGTTTAATATAAGTAATAATTAGTTTTTTTAATACAAGGGTGATTTGTTCAGTTATTATCTGATGTCTTTGCTGTGCTTGGCTGTTGTGTGTCGTCATGTTTTTGCAGGTGATCCACAAACATTTCTACCTGAAGCGAATAGAGATCATGTCTCAGTGTGAGGAGTGGATCGCTGACATCCAGCAGTACAGCAGCGACAAGAGGGTCGGCCGCACCATGTCCCACCACGCTGCTGCACTCAAGGTAACGTTATGTTTAACACAGCTTTTTCAAACCTCCTACTTTTATGTGGTTTGCAAATGTGTGCTCTTATGAGGAAATATAAATCATTTTAAAACTGCATTAGTCATTGAAAGTAGGATTTAGTGTAGTTTAGAATTTGGATAAAATCCTTGAAATGGAGACACCAGGTTAAAAACTATGATATAATAGGACATTTTAACAATATGTTTGGCAGGTTTTCTCACTTCTAATCAGTGTCTTCGACAGGAAACTGCGGTTGCTGTGACTTTGTTTACCACTCACTCTTCTGCACCAAAGTCCATAGAATAAAATCGTTTTAAGCTTGTGATCTGTTTCACTGTGGTCAAACCAAACAAAGGCCACGTTTGAACCTACAGATAGAGGCAGCAGTGGATCAACAACTCCTGCGTGCATTGATGTAAAACTGCTGTTTTCTCTGTGGACTTTGGTGTGGGACAGTGAGTGGACAGTGGGTTTCCTTGATCCCTCACTGCACATAATCACAATTTGTGTTGAGGCTCTCATGTTCAGCTAATAAACTGCATAAAGAACAAAATATTGTTTTGCTCAGCCCATGCAGTACCCCAGAAAGACACAATTAAGAATAGGCTGAAAAGATAAGAAAATAATAAAAAGAAAAACAGATTCAAATAAAACAGAAAACTAACAATGTAACAGCAGACTGAGCACAGCAAGCTAAAGTGCATAGTAGCACATAAGAAGAAGACTTTCCAACATAATATTTATGTTTTTGTGCACATTCTCGGCACATTCTCGGTTGGTCCATTGTGTGATGACGTCATCACACAATCTGACCTCATCATTTTGTTGTGGAAATTTGGTTGTATAATAACAATAAATATTATTTTCTTTCCTAGAAAATGTTACCATATAAGAAAAAGGACTTCCTGTATTGAACTCCTTAGGTCTCAAAACTGATATAAGTCTTTAGACCTGGTTTAGCCTGGTCAGTATATATATACGTATATATATATATATGGTAAGACTTTGGGCTGTTGCAGATAAAAGATGTTAAATAATGATGATGATTTCTGTGATTGCAGCTCATAAACAATGGTCCTGTGAGAAACTGTGAGAGATGGTCGTTGTTACAGTCTTACTGTATACCCATGTACACATACAGTTTTCACCTGAGAAAATGTGGTTTTGGGTTTCAGCTACACTTTAACTGTCATTGCAGTGCAACATTGTACAGTCTGTATGCATCACATTTGATGTCTTAACCAACAAATATCCAAGTTGCAGTGTGATTTCAAAATAATTTTATAAAAAAAACTGTGTCCTGCAGAGACACACGGCTCAGTTGAGGGAGGAGTTCCTGAAGCTGCCGTGTCCCGACGGCCTGGAGCCCGACTGCGACGAGTTCTCAGAGAAGAGCGCTGCCCTTCTCCTCAAAGAGCTGCCCAGTCACGACGCAGAGAAGCCAGGCAGCAGCCAGGATAGCCACTGCAGTGATGGACAGCTATGAAGGCCCCCACCACCACCACCACCACCACCATCCCATCCCTCTGCTCCTCCCTGCGACCGTCATTGCTCTTGAAAAGACTCAGTGGCTTCTGACCACAAAGCTACCACTTTGTCAATATTTGTTTGTAAAGATCTAATGGCAGAAAAAAAGCATAGAAGGAGGGGAAGCAGGGGAGAAATGGACGACGACGACGAGACAAACTCTGAACTATGCCACACCCACATTAAAAACAGTCAACAAAAACTTTTATTTACCTGTAAAAGAGTGTAAACATTTTGTGTTTTTTTTCCAATTGTGAAATAACCACTGATTGGTATGTTATTAAACCTGTTTATGTATACATATTGGAAGAGGAAAAATGACAAATTATATAAGGGAAACTACCTTTAGTGAAGAATGTTTACTGAATGTTCATTTCCTGTTTTTTTTTTTTTCTTTTTGACTGTTGGAGACCAGCTGAGGACAGACTGGCCATTCTTTAAGGAAACAATATTTAAAAAAGAAAAAAAGAAGACCAGTAACAGAACCTGCTTCTTTTGATTTTCCTCCACCATCACATCACACCACCTGAATAAAATCTGACCTGGACATTCTTCATGTTCTGTTCTCCACATTAAAAAAGCATCATGCTCTGGATAAACATCCATCAACAAGTCTGTAGATCATGAGACGGTGCATCAGAGCCACATCAGAAATATACGTAGAAGGCTTGTGCACGTGTACGTGCGCGTGCGTGCGTGCGTGCGTGCGTGTGTGTGTTTTCTGTGCGTGTGTAACAATCCCAACCCCAGTGAGATACAAAGCTGTGATGTGCCTTTGATCTACACCATACACACAAGTACTCCCACAGAAAACCTTGACTCATGACTTTGCTATTTCTACAAAAACTTAATAATTCTGCTCCGTCTGATATTAAAAAAGAATGTGCTTTAGTCTTTTTTTTTTAATTATTCTGTTGAACTCCAGTGAACAAAAAAATGCACTTTCTATTTTGCTCACTCCTTAGGACAGTCACATTCTCCTTTTGCTAGGACATTAAATGGAGCTTGAAAGTACTGAGTGAGTGTTTTCTTTTCTGACGGAGACTAAGAAAAGGAGAAAGGGAAAATTATGGAGATGCTGAACACCTGAGCAAAGAGGATGATGACAGTAGATTAAAATGATAATTATCCAATGGTTATACCTGTACTCCACTTGAACTTGTGAATATAGACATCAATATCATTTTTACTTTATTCCAGTTACATCATGCAGTGATACATTTTATTTTATTTATGGTGAACAACAACAGTTGTGGAAGGACTACTAAAACTAAACAGTTGTAGTTTATTTGATAAAAATCACTAAGCTTTTTGTATTTACAAGAGGGTTACAAAGGAAGTGGTGTTATGTAAGAGTGGCTGAGTGACTGTTGTGTATGAAGAAAATAGTCCATTCGTAACTACCTCACGCAAGGAGTCTCCACGTCTTTAGTTTTTAGTTACACTTAAGTGTCTAGTAAAACAAAAGACAACATAAAATCTGCATTTTTTTTTTTACTAAAATGAAAGAATGTGAAAATGTAATTATTTTATAAAAAGAAACAAAAATATAACAATTTTATTTTATAACCCAGCTGTAAATTTTCAACAGGAAGTAGTCATACTTCTACTACTCCTTTTCCCCTGCGCTTCAGGGAACTACAGTGGCCTTCACGTAACAAAAAGTATGTTGTCAACAAACACACAAGGTTGTCTCACTCTCTCTGCCATTGTTTCTCTTCTTTGTTTATTCATCAGAGAACTGATTTATTTGTGTCGTAAGCCTCTGCTTCGAAATGTGAAACTGTGCTCTGACTAGTTTGTCCCTTCAGGCTACTGTAGGAACATGGCACAAGATGGCTGCCTGAAAACTATAAAAACCAAACCTGTTTAAAGAAAACAACCCACCACCCAAGTGTTCAATAAAAAAAATAAGAATAACAATGTAAATAATAACTTAAAAGAAATAAACACGTAAATTAGTACACAAAAACCAGTAAGTGAATAAGTGAATAAAAGTATTATAGACTGTTAAGGTTAAGTGAAACATGATAAAATAATAGTTGCAAAAAAATAGAATTAAATAAAATAGTTAAAGGAGACTGAAGGGTGGAATAAAATAATTTGTGTCTAAAATTAAAGAGTTAAATAGAGTTAATAGATAAATAGTCAAAATCAGGTAAAAGCCAGGTTAAAAAGAGTAGGTTTTAAGTTTTGTTTTTAAAAATGTTCACATTCTTTTCAGGAACCCTGTTCCCTCACAGAAACATTTGCAGTGGGTTCAAAACAAATGTCCTTCATTTCATACAGGTGCAGCACCAGTAGTGTTGCTGTGCAACTGACTATCATGACGATTTCTGCAAGTTTGGTTTCGCTTTTAAGGTCAGGACCAGAGAAGCCAGGTGTGCATGACAAAATGAACTCTGAACTCAAAATCTACCAGCGTCACACTGTTTTTACAGTTCAGCACCATCATTGTTGAACCTGTTGTGACATTGTCAAAGGCCACAGAAAAGACAGAACTTCCTCTACATCATCTTTTTCTTTTTTTTGTTCTTTGAAGTTTCAAGAAACGTCTTCACCCACAAGAAAGACCCCAAACGACTCTGAATGTTGTAGCACATACATGCATACCAGGCCTGCACACTGCTACAGAAATACACCAATAAAGTTATCATAAAGTGAAAAGGCCAAACAATCTCCAAACACAAGAAGAGGAAGACGACGACAAAGGTAGTGACAGCGGATGCAAGAGCAAGAGAAAGGAGGAAAAATGACATCATCATTATTTCAAAGTAGTGGTCGTGTCTGGGACCAGTTTTCAAAAAATAGTGTTCGGTGCTCTCAAAACAGTGGTTCCATGTGAATAAATTGTTGATATGATAAAAAAATGTAAGCAGTATGACGTGTGGCTGCCCGCAGCTCTAAGTAGCTGTAGCTGCTCGTTTCCCTCTCTGTCTCTCTCTCTACGTCCTCTCCACCTCTTTTCTGCACTCACTTGTGTTTAAGTCCCGTGACCATCTGCCTGCAGGTGTGAGTATAGAAGGGGAGGGGGGTCATCAGGAGGAGGGAAGTTTAGGATGTTAAGGTAGGCTGTACAACCCCTTTGTGGGGAGAGGAGAGTGAAGCCACAGAACAGAGCCCCACAATAACCAATGAGAGCAAGTTGACCAGGAAACAGGTGTTATATACTTTTTTGTTCAGAACCGTAACTTCCTCCACAGTTTTTTGCGTTTCTCAAGACAAAACATCGAACACACACACATCAGCTGTTAGCGCCGACAGTCCACCTCCAAGTGTGTGATCCTGCATCTTGACTTGATTGTCTAGTCTGAGCCTTCTCAGGATTAAAACATTGGTTGCCCACGTTTTTAAAATCAAGTCACATTTGAAAATCCTCTGGTGTGGGACAGACTTTAAATACACATGGAGGAGGAGTAGGGCCCACGGTTGGTGTAGTGGTTAGCACTCTTGCCTTTGCAGCAAGAGGTCCCATGTTCGCGACCCCGGTCGGAACAAGGGGCTTCTCACCGGGTACCCGGCTTCCTCCCACAGTCCAAAAACATGTGTGGAAGACACAGGGAGGCAGGAAGTGAAGTGACCTGAAGTGAGAGGTAATTGTGAGTATCAAAATAAAATGAAATAACTAAAAATGCACAGAAACAGAAAAGGTAAGTCAACCATGAGCTGTTCCATCGCAAAATGTCAAAGACAAACCAAATTATTTTCAGTGAAGCTGTGGATCAACTCCACAGGTTTTCAGTGCTCTGGGTCCAGCAGCAGCAGCATTATTATGTTTCTGTCACCATCCACTATAGATGATTCACTCCCACTCTGTAGGGTTTCATTTAAAGCTTGTAAGTGCTTTAGTGAGTTGTGTGTAAGAGTCACATCACACTGTTTTTCATGAATACCAAAGAAGTCAGAGACACAGAGACAGAATTCTAATGAGCAGAAAAGCAGGGAACTAATTATAATAAAGTTCACGGGATCACAGTGAGCTCTGACATTTTAGAGAATCACAGCAGTACACATGCTGTATGATACTATAAGCTGTAAGTTATTGTCTTTATTTTATTTACTGAAATTCTGTCCATGTCCTTGTCCTCTATAAATGTCTTTTATCCTCACAATACTGTTATTAACATGACCAAACATTTTATTCAGACTGAACTTTGTTACAGTCTTCAGAGGGAGGCTGAACCCAGACACAGGGGACTGGACGACACTGGCTTAAGCAGAGAGACATGAAACGTGGGATGAATCTTTAATAATGAAGGAAGTTTGAGTCTTAGCGCAGATGGATTAATGATGCGGTCGACTTCAAAGGGTCCGATGTAACGGGGAGCCAGTTTGCGGGACTCAACCTGGATGGGAAGGTCACGTGAGGAGAGCCAGACCCTCTGCCCAGGAGTGTAAGCGGGGGCCGGGGAACGGTGACATCAGCGATCCGCTGGTTTCTGGCGGCTGTGTGTAGGAGGGCTGCCCGAGCCTCTCTCCAGCCCTGATGGCAACGCCTGAGGTGGTGCTGGATGGAGGCCAATACCTCCTCCTGTGAGGGGAATAACAGGGGTTGGAAGCCACAGCTGGCCAAAAAAGGAGTCATACCTGTGGCAGACGAGGTAAGGGAGGTGTGTGCATACTCCACCCAGGCCAGCTGTGACAACCAGGAAGAAGGGTTGCGAGCAGCTATGCAGCGGAGCGACGCCTCCAGGTCCTGGTTAACCCGCTCCATCTGGCCATTGGACTGAGGGTGGTATCCCAAGGAGAGGCTGGGATTGGCTCCTAATGCCTGGCAAAACGCCTTCCAGACCTGAGACGAAAACTGGAGACCACGATCTAACACAATGTCCAGGGGGATTCCATGCAGCCTGAAAACATTTATGAGGACATCCGCAATCTCTAGTGCAGAGGGAAGTTTGGAGAGAGCAATGAAGTGGACAGCCTTAGAAAATCTGTCAACAATAGTCAGAATGATATGGTTACCTTCTGAGGGGGGAAGTCCGGTGACGAAATCCACTGCGATGTGGGACAAAGGCCTGGAAGGCGTGGGCAGGGGTTCTAGGAGACCAGCCGAGGGTAGATGGGATACCTTGCCTCAGGCACAGACAGAGCAGGACATGGAGGGCCACCAGAAACGCTGTTGTATAAACTTCAGTGTCCGTTGAATTCCGGGGTGACAGGTGAGTTTAGATGAATGCCCCCACTGGAGGACCTGAGACCTGACGCGGTCGGGAACAAACAGGCGGTCAGGTGGGCCATTCCCCGGGTCTGGGTAATCCTGCTGGGCACGTCGGACCAGTGCCTCGATCTCCCAAGTGGCTGCCCCAAGGATTAGTGAGGGAGGAAGGATGGACTCCGGGGCGGAATTTGACCTTTCCTGGTTGGTCTGGCGAGAGAGGGAATCATGTTTGATATTCCGTGACCCGGGACAGTAGGTAATGGTGAAAGAGAAACGATCCAGGAAGAGAAACCATTTGGCCTGGCGAGAGTTAAGCCGCTTGGCAGAACGAAGGTACTCCAGGTTTTTGTGATTGGTGCATACTATGAAAGGCTGGGAGGTCCCCTCCAGCCAGTGTCACCACACTTGAAGAGCGGAGACCACGGCTAAAAGCTCCCAGTTCCCCACATCATAATTGATCTCTGTTAGTAGTTAGTAACGGTGTGCTATTAGTAGTACTAGTAGCACACAGAGGTAAACTAGTGCACAATTTTGTCTCACTAGTAAAATGTAGTTGTCCTACTAGTATGTCAAAGTCGTCTTACTAGGGAGCAAAAATGTCTTACATGTAAGAGAAATGTCTTACTTGTTTTGTGTAGTTGAGCGCATGTAGCGTGAAATTGCATACTAGTCATTTGATAGTTGCTCACTAGTAGTGTACAGTCACATACTAGTAAGGTCAAACTCTTTACATGTGAGGTTCAGACGTTCACTAGTAACACAAATTTTACTCTACTAGTTACACTAGTAAAGAAAGATTCAATTTAACTAGTAACCCTAGTGAACATTTTTGTGTCCAAAGAAGGCCCAAAGAAACCGGCTTGTGTTACTAATGGAATAATTGACGCTTACTAGTGGCACTAGTATACATTTGTCCCTTACTAGTAGTACAAGTAAGGCAAGACATGTGCCAATAGTAGTCCTATTAGACATTTTGGCCTCTACTAGTAGCACTAGTGAGACCATAAATGTCTCACTAGTGCTACTAGTAAACATTTTGGCCCAAACCAGTGCTACCAGCAGACATTTTTGCTGTTACTAGTTGTACAAGTAAGGTAAAACACATTCTCCCTAGTGTCACTAGTAGACATTTCTTCAGACCAACATGAAGTACTAATGTGCAAATGAAGCGGGCGGGACAATGACAAATCTTAGCTTGATTGGCCAACTCAATTTATTTTGAACTACAGAGCCAATTGGTACTAGTAGTACTAGTAAGGCCACAAATACCCCACCAGTGCTACTAGTGGTTGTTCTGGCTCTCACTAATGGTACTAGTAGACATTTTGGGCCTTACTAGTACTACTAGTGAGATCAAAAACATCTTACTAGTAGTATAAATAGGTGCATTGTGAGGTCCTAAATACCTCACTAGTACTACAAGTAGATATTTTGACTTACTACTAGTAATGTCAAAACATCTTACTGTGCTACTAGTAGGTATTTTGGCTCTCACTAGTACTACTAGTGGACATTGTGGCACTTGCTAGTAGCACTAGTGAGGTACAAATGCCTCACTAGTGCTACTAGTGGGCATTTTGGCACTACTAGTAGGGTAGACATTTTGGGCCTTACTAGTACTACTAGTGAGATCAAAAACATCTTACTAGTAGTATAAATAGGTGCATTGTGAGGTCCTAAATACCTCACTAGTACTACAAGTAGATATTTTGACTTACTACTAGTAATGTCAAAACATCTTACTGTGCTACTAGTAGGTATTTTGGCTCTCACTAGTACTACTAGTGGACATTGTGGCACTTGCTAGTAGCACTATTGAGGTACAAATGCCTCACTAGTGCTACTAGTGGGCATTTTGGCACTACTAGTAGGGTCCAGAGGGCTACTAGTGCTTGACACATGTCAACTAGTTGGGCCTTGCAGTGTTACTAGTGTGGCACATCGTTTTACTAGTAAGGTTGGTTGCATACTAGTAGGCCAAAGTGTCACTAGTAGTGGAAAAATAATTACTAGTAAGACACAGTTGTTCTACTAGTGCACCCTAGTCGTTCTACTAGTGTGCAGAATTGTCTTACTAGTGTGGTCAAAGAGCGTACTAGTACATGGTGCTTAAGCCGGATATCAAGGATATGTAATAAATGCTCAAACGGCTTGCCATACACTGCTGTATGTGTGTGAGACCTCCTATATACAGAGATGTCCCTAACCCAATGTTCTCTGGAAGACAATGGCAAAGGTAATGACAGAGACGAGTCCGGGAAAAGGTCAACAATCACTTTGAACTAAATTGTAGTGACAGCAGAAGATGCACTTGTGAAGTGAATTCCATGACCGGCTGTTTAGATTTAGGCAGCACATCTTTAATATATAATGGCAGTATGGGGCCTTCTGACATCTAAGGGAAAACAAAGACAAATAAATCTTTTACATGGAGATTTCAGTGAGAATTACTCCTGTAAGTATTTTTGAGAAATTTGGAGGATCACACCAACAAGCAACTTTACATACTGGAGTGCTGTACACTGCAGCTGAGCAGACACCAGTGCCTTTCTGCTCCATCTCACCCTCAAGGCGGCATATGATGAGAGACATACCCAGTAATCAGTCGTCTCCATGGTTTCAGCAACGGTGCAGAGACAGTACAGACAGACAGGCAACTTTTACCTTCTGTCAAAAGAGCCTTTAAAGAAAGCCTTTAAAGAAATCAGCTGGAACCTTTTTGAGTCCAGCCATGGACAGGGGGCTCCAGATGGTGGGGTTTCCCTAAAAAGGTCAGCTGACAAAATGTTCACCATGGTGGGGATATCCCAAAAGCAGAGGCCATGTTCAAACAGTTAAAGAACATGGGGACTTCAGTGGAGGAAAAGTCCAAGAAATGAGAAATGTGCCCCCACTTGTCCCAGTACAATGGAAATCCAGCAAGTCATTAGTATCTCTATAGGGACAACTAAATATCAGGACATAACTTGTCTTTGCCAGGCAGACAAAGCAGTTCTCGACTGTGGGTGAACTTGGGAGAAGTGGAAAGCCCAATTTGTACAGGTCACATGTGACAGTAATTAAATAAAACTAAATAATATTTTGCTTGTCTTTCTGGTTACTACTGAGGTGAAAGAATTAAAAAACAGAAAACAATTGAAAACGGGGCATAATTCCATTAAAAGCCATGCTTTCAATAGAGAGGTGCTGGACTAATATAATTTTCTTGTAGTTCAATTAGATTTCCTTCGATGAAATGATAAATCCTTGCAAAATTGTATTTTTTTAAAGAAAGTCACAATGCTGAAATGGAACAGAACTGTATAATAACAGATGCAAATGAGCTCAGAGAGGTTTAATTGAGGGCCAGAGTCCTGTGATTGTTGCCAGATGTTGGTTGCGCT
This sequence comes from Brachirus orientalis, assembly GCA_016785285.1. Classification (NCBI taxonomy): domain Eukaryota; kingdom Metazoa; phylum Chordata; class Actinopteri; order Pleuronectiformes; family Soleidae; genus Brachirus; species Brachirus orientalis. Next base: position 162,193 of record JAFBJR010000240.1, on the reverse strand, counting down.
GGGCAGATCTGGTGAGCGCGGCCTGGACTGTCCTCCACACAGCGCGGCAGCGATGGAGATGGGCATGAACTGAGGGAACTGTGACCTCCTCTTTGTGGGAAGAGAACAGTGGGGGCTGGAAACCATAGCTGGCCATGAACGGGGTCATCCCAATAAAGGAGTTGGTTAAGGAGTTATGGGAGTACTCTGTCTACAGCAAATGGGACATGAAGCCAGATGGTAGGTGTTGACACAACAGAGGGCAGATTCTGGCCGGAACAAAGAGACGGTTGGGAGGTCCAGAGCCAGGATCTGGTTCTGTCCATTGGGCCTCATGGACAACATTCTCGATGTCCCAGGAAATGGCACCTACGAAACAGGAAGGATGCAGGATTGGCAAGTCCCTTTCTTCTAGGTGGACCGGGTCATGGAGGTGGGAGAGTGTGTCAGGTTTCATGTTCCTGGAGCATGGACAGTAAGAGAGGGTAAAGTTAAATCGTCCCAGGAACAGGGACCAGTGGGCTTGGTGGGAGTTGAGTCTTTTGGTAGAACGGAGGTATGAAAGGTTCTTGTGATTAGTCCCAACTATGAATGGCAGCTCAGCTCCTCAGTCAGTGTCTCCACTCCTGTACCGCAGCTATCACAGCAAGCAAGTCTTTGTTTTCATTGTCAAAATTAGACTCTGCAGGAGTCAACTTTTATAAAAAGTAGGCACATGGATGCAGCTTCTGGTCCTCCAGGATCCCTTTGCGACAACACCGCCCCAATGCTGCTGTCAGAGGCATCAACCTCCACAATTTCAATTCAATTCAATTTTATTTGTATAGCGCCAAATCACAACATACATTATCTCAAGGCACTGTACATAATAAGGCCAAAACCTTTACAATATTACAGAGAGAAAAGACACCCAACAGTTCACACAATGAGCAAACACTAGGCATCAGTGGAGAGAAAAAACTCCCTTTTAACAGGAAGACATCTCTGACAGAACCAGACTCAAAGATGTGCGGTCATCTGCCTCGACCGGTTGGGGTGAGAGGAAAGTGGGGGACAGAACTGTCGGGAGGAGTCAGGATGGGTGAGTACTGGTGCGGAGGTTAAAATTTGGAAGACTATGGTAGTGTTGATCATTGCCAAATACTTGTGGTCCAAGTGGACAAGTGGTCCAGCGGGGTGTTAAAGGCCGTCTTCCATTCGTCCCCCTCCTTGATGTGGATAAGATGATAGGCATTCCTGAAGTCAAGTTTTGTAAAGACTAAAGTGTTGCAAAGGGACTCATAGGAAGGATCAATTAGTGGCAGAGGATACTTGTTTTTCACAGTTATGTCATTTAGTCCTTTAGGAAGCGCTGGAGCTGGTGAGGGTGATGTGATGTGTCAAAATAAAATCTAATGGGTATGTAATGCATTTCCTGAATCATTAAAAGAAAGTGTTGTCTCTTTGATGTTCCTTGATGTGACAGGGCTAAACATCATTTTCTGGAAAAATATCATTGACTAAGTGAAAATATCCACAATGGGAGTTAAATGAAGGTAATTAAGCTCTCCTTTAGAATTATACTAAACACAATACTGTAAGTCATTTGGAAATGTCCTTGTCATGGACATTTCCAAAGTCTGGTCTGGCTCATGGATTAAATGTGTGAATGCACTGATGGGACATACAGAGATATAAGTGTCCTTTAATAAGTATGCCCACAGGTCTTCTGTGCAGCAGCTCATAAAGAGCCACAGTTACTGTATGTTCTGTTGCTGACCACTGTGTCCTCTGGGAGTTGTGGAAGGAGGGGCCAACAACACACGGGACTGTCACCATAGAAACTGCTGGTCATTTCTGGTCATGGTCTGAAACAAACACATGCATCTATAGACAGGATGAGTTTGAAACAAGGCTTAAATAATTAAGCCTTTACTGTTGCACAACCATAACCTTGTGTTATCATGAAAAACTGCTCCTAAGTAACTTGTGTCCAAACATTTTCTGTTTTTCATCTGATCCTGCCCTGCATCCAGGGTTCATTTACTTTGGATGTGCCTTTGGACACATTCTGTATTACTGTAACCGTGACAACTCACATAAGGAGTATAGCGATGCTCTTACGTTAGACTGATTTTTAAATATTCGTAGGGGATGGATCAGTGGTAGAGAGAGTCCTCTTTCAACTAAAGGTTGAGGGTTCAATTTCAGTCTGCACTAGTCTACATGCAGATGAGTCCGTGAGCATGACATGTAACATTGCTTCACGTTGCTCCTGATGGCTGTGTTGACAGTGTGTGAATTAGTAATTAATTCAATTTTATTTGTATAGTGCCAAATCACAACATACATTGTCTCAAGGCAAAATCTTTACAATATTACAGAGAGAGAAAAGAAACCGAAGAGGGAGGTGAGAGAGAGTGACAGAAGAGAGAGACCAGGAGCAAATATACAACAGTTACATAAAGTTTAGAATCAGTTATGTCATGTTTATAGAATTACAGTGTAATTTATACAAGCAGCAGCAGAGATTATTGATAAGAAATTGTACTGATGAACTTTAATCAGAGCATAGTAATAATGACAGCAGTATTATTGTTAGTGATAATAATAATAGCATACTGTAACTTGGTCCTGCAGCCTGCAAGATGAGGACAGAGAGAGAGCGAGGACAGTAAAGAAAGGCACAGACTTGTGAGAGAAAAAATAAGGTTAATGACATATAATTAAGTCACATTCATACCCTGAGTGTGAGAGAGTGAGTGTGAGTGCACCACAGGAAATCCCCCAGCAGTCTAGGTCTATAGCAGCATAACTAAGAGATGGTTCAGGTTTCCCTGAGCCAGCTCTAACTATAAGCTTTATCAAAAAGGAAGGTTTTAAGTTTAACTTTAAATACAGAGACAGTGTCCGCCTCCCGAACCGACATTGGCAGTTGGTTCCACAGGAGAGGAGACTGGTAACTAAAGGCTCTGCCTCCCATTCTACTCTTATGGACTACAAGTAATTGAACAACAAGTAAGCCCGAGTTTTGGGACCGAAGTGATCTATTGGGCTGATAAGGTGAAAGGTGATCTTTAAGATATGATGGAGCCTCATCATTAAGTGCTTTGTAAGTGAGGAGGAGGATTTTAATTTGAATTCTAAACTGTACAGGGAGCCAGTGTAGAGAAGCTAACACTGGAGTGATGTGGTCTCTCTTACTAGTTCCTGTCAGAAAGTGGGTGTAAAATCACCACTGTTTACTTCAGGTGTACTTAGACATAGTGCAGAGTTAAATAAGGGCTGCACTGTCTCTTTGAAAGTATTGATGTTATTATCAGACAGGCACCGACTGTAGTGGTATTATTCTTAAAGGAGACATAGAATGGTCTTTTTGAACCAAAACTCGAGATTTCTGACGTCTACTTAGATAAACTAAATAATATTTATGGTCAAAGTCTCTTCAGATTAAACCAGTTTAATGCTGCTCTCTGACAGCATTTGAACATTCGCTCTGTTTCGGAGCTAATGCCCCGAACCACAGGAGCGTCAGTTTGAGTGCCTGCGTGGTTTAATTTACATGTAAAATAAACCATTTTAGTATAAGTTGTTCTCTATGGACATGGTCTCTCACAGCTCATGCAGCAGTTCACTTTTAAAACAGTGAGCCGAGACAAACAGAAAGCACACCTGTCTGCCGCAGGCAATAGTTAGCATGCGTGCTAATCCGAGACACTTGCAAGCCGACACAAAAATACACACATTTCCACACAAGGTGTTTTGCTTGTAAACAGCATCATCTGGAGCTGAGACAAACACTCACTCTCACTCACTCATTTTCTACCGCTACTGAGACAATCAGAAAAGGTGAACACACATGCCACCTTCAAATGAGGCTGCAATTAGCCGTCGTTAGCTATTGCTATACAAGACAAGAAGCAGTCAAGCTCACAAAGACATTATTACTTCATTTGGAAATAATTACATTTCCTTCAGGAAATCCATTACAGATTGTTGGAACTGCTTCCTACTTGAGATGAAGTTCTGAGGTGAGCCCTGCGTTGTATTGCCCAAAGTTTGTATAACTATTCACTTCAAAGTGACTGCTACAAACAAACAGCATTTCAGGAAGCTTAGCAGGGATATTACTATCACTCTGCTCTTTGTTCCTCATTAAAAGGGAGTCTATGAAGCGTCTGGTGTTGTTTTTGACAACCAGCAACAGAGCAACAATGAACTGAACCTTTCTTCTGAGACATGTTGCTCTCAACAGATACAATAGTTGTAATGGTGGAAGTGATTCAGCTTCTTCTTCTTCAGGTTGAATGTTCACGCCCACGACCAGGAGTAGCTGTTGGGGGAGGGTTCGTTCGTTTCCTAAAACTCCAGCAACTGGTCTCCTCACTTCCCAGACATTTACAGACAGAAGAGCGGATGCCACACAATGGTAAACATATCCCTGATTCAACTTTTTGAGATGTGTTGCTGCCATCAAATTCAAAATGAGGTAATATTTTTCATGAAATGGTAAAATGTCTCAGTTTCAACATATGATATGTTGTTTATGTTCTGTTCGGAATAAAATATGGGTTTATGAGATTTGCAAATCATTGCATTCTGTTTTTATTAACTTTGTTGGAATTGGGTTTGTATGATTGTACTGAACGTCTATCTTTTTTTAGTAGTAGAATACACTTTCAGCCATAATGCAACAATATGAGGCTGTTTCACTTCACTAGAGCTTTTGTGCTGCCACCCACCCATCATCAGTTGTAAAGTAAAATCCATCACCTCCTGTGTGCAGCACAGGAATGTCACTAGTAACACGAGAACAAATAAAGATGTGTCAGTAGCATGAATTTCTCCTACCTTCCTCTTTATCAGTTTTTATTGAACAGATATTCTCCCCCCCCCCCCCCCCCCCCGACAGGAGCTGCTGCCCCCCCCCCCCCCCCCCTGTCTAGAAAGCCCCAGTTTTCAGGATTCCAGGATTTAGTTTGGACATTTCTTTCATCAGCTACCACAATGCACTCTGGGAATTCACACTGTAGTATCAGAGCACAGTGTGGTTGTTTCTGTTCATACTTTTTGGCCACAATTTACTCAATCACATTAAAGATACATAAAATTACTCATGACACAATTTTATTGATTTATGAACTCCTTCCTCTTCCTCGTCGGAGGGGCTGCCCTCTGTGCTTTTGTTTGGCCCTTCTTCTTAAATCACTGAATTGTTTTTTTTACACTGGGCAACGGTTCTCAGTATGTCAGGGCAAACCTGATTAAAAATATTGGTTCAAGAATAAGGCAACATCAGTTTCCTTGCTGTCAGCTGCTGCTGTCTCCTTCGTCCATGGTGAAATGAAACTTGCACTGTGTCTCGCCCACGGCACATTTAGTGAGAAGAGGCTCATTTGATTGGTGAAGATTTGGCCCGGCTGTGTTAAACCCAGTCACGCCTTCTCTCCCTCTCTTTGTCACTTGTGCCAATAGGAGGGATGGAGGCGGGACAGAGTACAGAGTACTACTGTGCACAAAAATTGCAAGATGTGCCTGGATGAAGCCTGTTTCTCTGTGCTGCGCCTGTTCTACGAAATTAGAGCCCTTATTGTCATGTCTGGTCTGGTCTCCCCCTTCCTCCACATCGCCCATATGACTGTCCAATTTGACTTACTACCCGGTGACCCCTTCCTTCCAGTAAGTTATACAATATCTCCCGCCCCGAGAGGGAGGCAATGGAGAGATACATCTCAGAATCCTTAGCCTCAGGTTTAATCCGGCCCTCGTCCTCGCCTCACGGGGTGGGATTCTTTTTCGTTGCCAAGAAAGATAAGACCCTTATCTTGCCAGCACGACCCGGTCCACCAGGAGGCAGAGGACAGCCCTATCTTGTCTCCTTCCTGTTTCGTCGAGTGAGTAGTCCGGGAGGCCCAAACGACAGATCCAGACCCTGGTACAGGACCTCCCAATCGTCTCTATGTACCTTCATCTGTACGTTCTCAAGTTCTCCAGTGGGGTCACTCTTCCAAACTGGCATGTCATCCAGGGGTGAGTAGGACAATTCAATTTTTGCAGCAGAGGTTCTGGTGGCCCTTGATGATGAAAGATGTCCAGGAGTTCATTGCTGCCTGCTCCACATGTGCCAGAGGAAAGGCCTCATGCTGTCCTCCATCTGGTCTCCTCCGTCCACTTCCTGTTCCTAGTAGACCTTGGTCTCACATCTCAGTGGACTTCGTCACAGGACTCCCTCCATCTAATGGGCAGACGGTAATTCTCACTGTGGTGGATCGAATTTCTAAGACTGTGCACTTTATTCCTCTGCCTAAACTGCCTTCTGCTCTAGAGACTGCTGACATTCTGGTTAATCATGTTTTTTGCCTGCATGGCATCCCTATTGACATCGTCTCTGACCGAGGCCCGCAGTTTTCATCTCAAGTCTGGCAGGCCTTCTGTAAAGCCTTGGGCGCGACTCCGTGTCTCACTTCTGGGTACCACCCCCAAATGAATGGACAGGCTGAGAGGGTTAACCAGGACCTCGAAGCTGCACTCCGCTGTGTCTCTGCTCACCACCCCGCTTCTTGGAGTCACCACCTACCCTGGATTGAATACGCGCATAACTCACCAACTCTGCTACAGGTATGACTGAATTTATGGCCAGTTATGGTTTCCAGCCACCCCTGTTCTCTTCGCAGGAGGAGGACGTTGCTGTACCCTCTCTAAGGGCGCATCTCAAACGGTGTTGTGCAGTATGGAGGACTGCCAGGGCTGCCCTTACTCGCTCCGCCCTCCATAACCAATGCCTGGCAGATCGCCATCGGGTTCCAGCGCCTACCTACCATCCGGGCGACAAGGTCTGGCTCTCCTCGCGTGATCTACCTCTTCAAGTGGAATCCAAGAAGTTGGCCCCTCGATTCATTGGTCTGTACGAGGTGGATCGGGTCATCAATCCTGCGGCGGTCAGGTTGAAGCTCTCTTCCTCTTTGATCCATTCCACCTTCCTTGTCTCCCTCCTGAAACCAGTCACCACCAGCGACTTAGAAGCCAACATTTCTTCAACTTTAAACATGCAAACTGTGATGATCGTGTGGTGGGGATGAGTATGGATCCAATGAGGGGCGGAAGCCAGGTCAGTTCACAAATGTTACAAAGTACAACAGCAACGAACAAAAAATACTCAGCCCAGGGGCGCAGTAACAAAAGGCGAGGAGACTGACTGGTGGGCTGAGCGGAGATCCCCAAAGGAAACTGTAGGGAGGAAAAACGTAACGTGAGAACAGAAAAAAACAGGCAAAGCATGTGGTGCAGAGAGCAATCGCTAACTAGACGTCGGGTACAATACCACATAAGTTGTGAGACGCGCTGACACCTGCAGCGGGAAGAGCCAGGGTTTAAAAAGGCAGGGGTCCAATCAGGAAACAAGCTGCAGGTGCGGAGGAGGGGACTCAGCTCAGCTGGACAGTCAAGTCTCCTGAATTCACAAGAAAAAACAGAACATGCCTCCACAGAAAATAAAATACTAGCAAAAATAAAAGGCAGGAAGTGGTGCGGAGCCGAACCCTGACAGCAAACTATGCTTCTAACTATACTACTATAACATTTAGTGCCTTTGCTATCTTTTTGCACCTTTTCCTTGTTTGTGTAAGACAATGATCTATCTTCTGAACTTTTTGAACAATTCTATTGACTTTGTCATATTTCTAACATGCAATCAAATATCACTGTCACAAATCCAGGTACGATCTATTTCAAGCACACCTAATGAAGTTCTTGAGGCAACATGTAGTTTGGAAATGTCATTGAAAGTAGGATTTAGGGCTCTAATCTTATGGCGTAGCCCATGCAGTGGTAATTTCGTCCAGTGCATCACCGTGCACAGCGAATTTGGCAATTTGGTAGATAGAGGCAAGCCGAGATGGGTGTGGCTGAGCAAACGGGGGAGGTGTCGACAGATTCAGCTTGGCGCAGTGACAATTAAATGCCAAAAGGCTGTGCTGAAGGTGCGTTTTTGCCAGCTCCAACCTGGTCAGGCTCTAATTTCGTAGACCAGGCCAGGCGCAGCGCAGGTGTGCCACGCCAAGGGGATGTGTCCAGGTGCATTTTGCAAGTTTCGTGCACAGTACAGGGTGCGCTGCCGGGCGTAAGTACTTCTCTGTCCCGCCTCCATCTCTCCTACCAGCAAGTAGCAAAGAGAGGGAGAGAAGGCGTGACTGGGTTTAACACAGTCTTCACCAATCAAATGAGCTCCTCTCCTCACCTTTAAATGCGCTGCGGTGAGACGTAGTGCAAGTTTCGTTTCGCCATGGAAGAAGGAGACAGCTGCAGGGTCAGACAGAGGAAAACTGATGTTCTGGTCCGGGAGGTCACACGAACAAACCTCCACAGGCTGATGATGCAAAAGGAGCCTAAAGGAGGTTACCAATAATATTAATCAGGTTTGCCTTGACATACTGAGAACCATTGGCCAGAGTAAAAAAACAAAAAACAAAAAACGGTTCAATGATGTAAGAAGGGCCAAACAAAAACACCGGGGGCGGCCCCTCACCAGTGTGACCATGAGCTCGGCGGAGGACATTGCTCCTTCCACCCTCTCAACTTTGGTGGGATTGAGGTTGGCATTAATATTCCACTAATAAAGATGCACATATTTAGTAACCTATATTTAAACCCTGTGTAATAAAAATGAGTAGTGTGCACAGATCACAACATAAACAAATACCATGTGTAACGGGGATGAAATCAGAAGCACCTGTACAAAAAGGACACATTGCCAAGCTCGTGGTCTGGCCCTTGTCACTAGTGTCTGCGTGTGAAATGAACTTGTCTAACCCATTTGAATTATGATAATTTTGGCATGTAACTCACAAATCAAAGATGTGAATTTGTTTGATTAAACCTCTTCTGGATCCAACCGGGAGTGCATTCCCGCGTGTGACGAGGAAGAGGAAGAAGGAGACTACTTCAATAAATCAATAAAATTGATGTTAACACCATTTTGTTTCATGAGTAATTTTATGTATCTTTAATGTGATTGAGTAAATTGTGGCCAAAAATGCACAAACAGAAACATTTAAGGACAGAGCTGTGCAGCCAGGTGATCTTTCCTCTCCCCTGCTGCTCTACCTGCATCTTGTGTGCTATGTTGCGTAGTACGCAACATGCCACAAAGAATTTTTTGAATTTTATGAGATGAGAGAAGCCAATGCCAATTCTCTCAGCCAACAACAACCAGCCTTAGCATCAGATAGTGAGGATATATTCGGCTTTTAAAGTTAGACTTAAGACTTTCCTTTTTAATAAAGCTTATAGTTAGGGCTGGTTCAAGTTAACACTGAGCCATTGCTTAATTATGCTGCCATAGGCCTAGACTGCTGGGGGAACAGCCATTATGCAGCGAGCACTCTCATTCTCTTTATGTCTCTCTTTCTTTCTTCGCTGTCTCCTTCTCCCTCCTCTCCTCCCCAAACACTCATACTTTTATCATGTTAATAACATTGTTTTCTCTCCCGTCCCCTAGTTTGTGCTCTTCCTCCTTCCCTCACTCTCTTATTTCACAGATATCCCTGATTCCAGAGCTTCAACACCACAGCTCAAATATTATAACTATAACCATTACCATATATCATATAGCTACTTGTTACTGCTAAGGTTAATTATTCTCATCCACCCTTCATCAACGGCTTGTCCTCTTCTGAGGGTCCCACGAGGAGCTGGAACCAACCCCAGATGGTGGCAGCGTATGTCACACCCTGAATGAGATGATGATGATGATAATTGTTCTTAATGTTACTGATTCTTGAATCATCCTGGTCTCTGTCTTTCTTGTCTTTTCTCTCTGTGAATTTTTGATGCTTTGTTTGTAACTTGTAATCTGCTGAACTTGTCTCTGTACATGTGACACCTACTGCACGTCTGTCCGTCCTGGACAGACTCAGTCATAATTATCATAATTCAGTTGGGTAAGACAAGTTCATTTCACATGCAAACACTAGTGACAAAGGCCAGACCACGAGCTTGGCAATGCGTCCTTTATGTACAGGTGCTTCTGATTTCATCCCCGTTAGACACAGTATTTGTATGTTATCTGTGCACACTACCTTTTTTTTTTACATCTAAATTCATGGACAGAATTTAGATGTACATGTAATACTGATAGTTAGTATCAAGTCAATGTACAAAATAATTCAGCAGTACAATTGGAAATCAGGAATGTACAGACATAATTCCATGGATAACACCACCTATTCTCTCCAACTCAACCCACACAACCCCTTTGCTAATGTTTGTAAACAGTCAGAGCTCAGAAGAAATATCTGGGGGGTGGTCTATACCCAGGACACAAATACCCAGGCCTCAATATCAAGCCATGTAGACTCTGGATCTTCCAGAAACCACCCTTCTCTACAGGGAGTTGTAGTCTGGTCAATTTTAATCTTGAGCCTTTGTTGCGCCACAGAAAGGCTATACGTGCACTATTTAGCTCTTTAAGGGATGCACGTGTCAGTAGTGTTGGCACCGTTTGGCCTACACTGGCGTGTTGTGTTTAATTCAATTCAATTCAATTCAATTTTATTTGTATAGCGCCAAATCACAACATACATTATCTCAAGGCACTGTACATAATAAGGCCAAAACCTTTACAATATTACAGAGAGAAAAGAAACCCAACAGTTCACACAATGAGCAAACACTAGGGGGCAGTGGAGAGAAAAAACTCCCTTTTAACAGGAAGAAATCT